>MIEF01002377.1:0-14058 GCA_001870725.1 Taenia solium
ACTTGGGCCGCTGTGTTAATTACTGCAACGAATAATGGGCCTTAAGAGAAAGTTTTGCAATTACTTCGCTTTTTGTTGGAGAAATGATGTGAACGTATTTTTCTGCCTTACAATTACCGCGGTGATGGTGATTGTTTGTGAACTGGTGGTAGTGCTCTTGATTTTACAAAACGCCTCTGCCTGTGCGAAACGATAAAAGTTCCTGCGTTGTTGACTTTATTAATGCTTTCTTGCATTTTAGGCTCCGTTTAGTGGTACTCAGTTGGGGGGTGCTTAGCACCAATTCAAGGAAGTATGTGCATCTGAAGTTGCACTGGCAATCTACCTCTAATCTCTTGACATTCAGTGCGCAAAAACTAGGATGTGTGCGGCAAGTTAGAAGTGACCTAGACATGGAGAGTCTTCTAGGCCTTAGGACCCAGTCTTATCAGTTCTGTTCATGTGTTTGGTCGACATCTATTTGCCGAGCTTCCTTGATTCGTTTAGTCGGTGTAAGTGCAAATCCGTTCTATACCACTTGAAGTCAGCATTTCTGACGCATCAATGTGTGTTATTAGGTAGGATTAGTGGTTGTACGACAAACAGTCCGCGATTCTGATTAATTGTACAGCCTTCCTAAATGCGAAGCATCGAAATTTCGTAAAGTAGCTTAGCTCCAATTATACTCATTGCGTATTATCAGCTACACCTGTGCTTAGTAATGCATACAGTCCTATTGGGAATCGTAAGGCATCTAAAAAGGCGAAGTAAAAACGAATTTAAGATAAATTCTCTCAGTACCATCTGACGACTACCCGTTCCATCAGCTGCATACTGTGGACTTTAATGACAATTTGAGCTATGTTTTGCAAGCCTCCAGGATAAATAAGCACTTTAACTGTCTCGAAAAAATAGCGATCGTGTTTCTTTTTGGATACCAACTAGTGGGGCTTAATGTCTCTTTTAATAAAATAAGTGCTACTGATAACAATCCCCCACAATAACTTGGAAGTTGACTGTGGCTTGTGTTGACTCATGCCTTTCCGTCAGTAAGTGCACACATCTTTACACTTGGGGCTTGGATTAGTACATTCCGAAGGTAACAAGTAATGACTCCTGCGAAGGCGCATTTTACGCAATCTAACTAAATTAAGCATTACTGCAGAGGCTGCGCCCCTTCCATCCATCTTCACGCCACTTTATGCTGCCAAAGTAACTGCTCTGACTGCTGCTTATTCTACACATAGAGTAATTGGGTTCTACTCCCTCCGCTTGTATGTAGATGCATTGAGTCGTCACTCAGCATAAGTTTATACGTAGTAGGCGCTCCTGTTCGAGCATGCAATCTGTATGTCAACCAAAAATTGCTGCATGTGTTGCCGTCGATGCAAACTGGGCGGATAAGTAGAAGGTTTTTAGGTCCTCTTGTTATCTCACAGAGGAGACATGAATCGTCTTATAATTTGCTTTACAATTTTTATTATGGTTTCGTAAACCGGCACAAAATGAGCAATCGAATGGTTACAGATTAATTGTATCTCGTGTCTAATTTTTCTTAATTTAAGTGATTTTTACTTAGTTCTTCCACTGCTCTATTAGGTATACTAATCTAGTCGAAAAAATTGGTTTGTAAAACTAAGCTCCCGCTTGAATCGAGGGGTTTGTCAGCAAAATTTAAATAATTGGGCAGATGACTAGGTAATTCCATCTGTTGTCGGCTTCTGTGTCACTTTCTTCTTCCTCTATTACATCTTACAGTTGCATCGTTGTGGTGCAAAAGCATGATTTTCGTTTTCTAGTTTAGCAAGAGCAGAAAAAATGTCAGCAATGGCATCACCATGACCAAAATTTTCGAATAGCCAACTACCAATAAGGTATGGAAAGTGCATTCACAGGGGCCGAAATTTTTGGCCTTGGTTTTGTTATTCCAAAAGAGAACAAGAACGCCTTAACTTTAATGCGTACAAATGAAATTAATGATTACGATTTTGTCGTATTTCAAATCTGTGCTTGCAACCTTACTCTCTGCTACATCGTGCAATGTTAATTAGTCCGACGTGGTCAGATTATGCAAAAACAAAGAAAATTACGAAGGTATATCGTTACGCTACAGCATAGTCATTCAAATTTCTTAACTACACTTAGATATCGTTCAAGTTTGTGGACTTCTATCCTGCACCCATTCTAGAATCTGGCTGTAGAGCCCTTAAAATTGTGAAATTTTACGCTTGGGTAAACATTATTTCCATTTTCTGCTATCTTGTTCCAATTATTTTTGTACAATTTGTTAAAAAACTTCAAATACGCCAACTAATATGACTTCATTACAGCTACGTGTACATTGTTATGCCTGCAAAGCTCCTCAGGACTCTGATTTAATTATCCCCGTGTGGATGCACGACTTAGTTTGTCTGTGCAGACACATTTCGCCGAAGCACTATCGATAACTCTTTATACCGATGGCAACGTCGCAGTGCCTTTTTCAGTCTTTGTGCAAACATTGGTAGCAGTACAGCCCAATCCTGCTGATTAAGAACATTCAGGCAAAACTGAAGGGCAAATGAACTCGACTCGTAGAAATGCTTGAATCTTAGTCGCTAATTAAACTTTATAAAGTTAAACTTGTATGCATCGTTTGGGTGCAGGCACAAAAGCACTCTATCAAAATAAAGAAAGCGAATAAGCTATTCATCTTCTATTGATTGAAAAACAGTCTTTGATTAAAAATTTAAAAAGCATAAATCATAAGGCTGTTATGTATTTTTAACATAGATGCAAAAGCGCGATACTATTTGATTTCATGTTGCGGCCAAAGGATGGGTGCAGGAGATGCTCCCACTGATTGGCGATGGAGGTAGCAATGCTTGGTTTTCGCTTAAATGAAGCTAAAATCGTGCATAAAAATGAACCCTTGCTTAAAAAACAGGTGCAGTATCAATAAAAAATGCTCGCAATATTGTCAACACAGACACTAATGTTGCTATTCAAGCAAATAGAACCATTGGTTTAGGGCTGGTATCATCAAATGTTGTTGTCAGCAACCTTTAAGGCGAATGCATTAAAGGATCAGCCATTACAATCCCCTGTATTGCTGCCTTCTACCACAGCAGAAGAGAGAACTCATCTTATGTATCTAGTTGCTCAGTATTCCCGAAGCATTTAATGGCAAACTATGTGCACAAGGTTGTAAACTCGAGTGCAAAAACTTGCACAATTTAGTGCAAATCTAACGCTATTCTTCCAACACGCGCAATATCCAGAATGAGTCAAATCCATTCGGCGATTTGAAATCCAAGTTGGCGATGAAAAACTAAAATTCGCTTGCCTGTTTTGCTCTGATATCCTAAAATCATGCCAAATAAACCATAGCATTAAATAAAAATTCACGACAACTTCTTGCGCACATTTATACTTTAGGTGGTGAATTCATTAGCAAACTTCGGCCCACAAGAGCCTATTTTGGCAACCTTCTACTTCTAGCGATTCAAATGTACAATTATACTTACATTCCAGAAGAAAATTGTTTTATGTCTGCATAAATGCTTTTTCCTTATAAAGTTCCCTAAAGCTGTAGTTGTCAAAAAATAGTGGTTGATTAAAATACCGTATTTACGTAATACGGACTTACAATTTTGGTGACTTCTCACCTTTTTGCAATCAAGCGGCAGTAACGGTTAGAGCCGTGTGTGAATCACTCCGATCATAGACATCATACTCAGCGTCGCCATTTCGAGAAATGCTTACTCCAGATATTCTCAGATAGGCTTATATACCTTAAAACAATGCACTTTTAAAGTAAAGATTTGGTTTCTGCAATTCGAGTTTACTTGAGAGCATGAAGGGCTCCTCAGCCATAAACCTAAAATAACTCGCTGCGATTAGGCCATTGGGTTGTTACAAGCGCCATCTCTATTCAAGCACAGGCACGATTTAAGTTCACCGTAAGAATCACCTGACATTTTGGGGGTACGGATGAATCAAAAGTGGTAAAAACGGTGCTTGAACACAAACGATTAGCAAGATCGTGCAACTATGTAAAGGATCTAAAAGATACACCGTGAGCGCTTAAGGAGGCAGCTTTCACCTTGTACACCAAATTTTAGTCTAGATGCGTTTGGTCTTGTCCAAATTGAGGAAGTGAAAATGACTTCCTTGACTCGAGTCCACCTGCTTAAAGAAAACTTGCCTCAGAAAATTATCTCTTCCCACTTGTCTGTACTTTAAGTAACCAAATAAAGTGCACAAAACTCAGTTTCATTAAATCACTATTGATATCCACATTTTAAACCACCAACTATCTTTTGAGCAAAGTAGCCCGCATTCTTTTGCAACAGAATTTTCTTACCTCTCATGTGGCTTCGTAGACTCACAATTTAGCACAAAAATGCTGTTGAAAATTCGTCTTCTTCGTGCCCATTGTTATACCCGCCTGCTTCAGTGTGTAACTAGGAGTAGTATCTGTGGAAGCAGAAAAATACAGCCTATAAAGACCACTTCCATTTTGACTTATTTGCCTTCCTTCCTCTTAACACCTGTGCTTGACTAGCCATATTCTTTGTGTGCACTTTATGTGCTTGTGGAGTTGATTTCATGGATTCGATTGGCTGATTAGCGATATGATTTAGGCTCTCAATAGGAAATGTTTAAAACTTCATTTTTCGCACGACAGAGATGCGCAAGATCAAGCTTTGCACTTTTAGGACGTTTTGAGAAAGCATCACGGGTATGTCTTAAAAATTTACTTGGCCATTATGATTCAGCCAAATCTTTGCAAATGGGTGCTTAATTTGTAATTGGTATTTCTGAGCGGTAATTGGTGCCGAAAAACAATAAGATTTAAGGCATTTGACAGGTTGCTGTGATATCGTAATTAGTTCTGTAATGCCACAATATTTTATAGTACAAGAATGCTTGCTGCCGCTTGCGTTTAAGCATTTAAGCAAATCTGTGTAGATACGTAAGTCGCGTAACTACATGCATGTTCATTACGTTTTCGGCCACATAAGATGTCAGGTCAGTTTTAAACATGGTGTCAAATGTTATTCAGGAAGTCACAGTGTGATAAGCTAAAAGAAAATAGACTAGGACTAAGTAAAACTTTAGCTAAAATAATGCGATGTAATTTATCACAATTATGTGCTTTATAACGTGTTATAGATATGACTAAATTGGATACCCTGAAATACTTTGTTTCGATGCAAAAGACATAAATATTTTTGCTGCAAAAATTATGACCGAATGCGCAATTTTATTCCACCTATTTGCTGGGTTAATTGCAGCGTCTCATCCTCGATGTCAGCATAAAACAACATTTGTTTCTCAAACGCGGATGAATTCAAAACTGTGCTCCGTTGACGCTTGTAGGCAGCTTACAAATTGCGCCACACTGCAAAATAACTAATCCTGCTGCCTTTACAAAGAAACTTGCAAAAAAGTAAACATAATCATTCCCCACACCGTGCAGAACAAATATGAAATCTGAAGGTTGTCGTTGAATCAAAACTGATGCTGTAAATAAAATCGTGACAAGTAAACAAAATGATGGGTACAGTCAAATGCAAAGACATTGAAGTATTTTGGGCCAAGGTCTGCCTACAATGGCAACAAAACCTAGTGATAATAAGGAAATACTTGATTTTTCCTGCGGCACCTCCACCAGCCAGACTAGCGGACATCGCGTGGGTTTATAATTTTGGTCAGCATTCACACGGCTAAAAAGCTTGCCATTTTAAGCGCGATATGGAACCTAAGTGTTAAGCATTACTAAATTAGGAACAGATGGCACTCACGTACTAAATAATTTGGATAATTTAGGTAAAATTTTATAGTAGATTTGCAGGAGCCTTAGCCCTTGTATAAGCAGCCATCAATAACTTAAAAAACTTGACATACTTACACCGGATATGTATCTTCTCTCCCAACATTCATCATTTATAAGAAAATGTTCCTTGATCATGATTGAACCTCACGCAATTGAACCACCAAAGACACTAACTAAGCGAAACGTATATAAGAACTTAGTTGCCCAGTTTTCTTACTATTTATCAGGATAGCGTTATTCGCTGTGAGCAACTAAATGCCGCAGTTGCGAATCTTTGGATCACGAATGGAATTTAACGATGTTTCAAAAACTTCTAACGTGCATGCGATGCAGGCTAAAGGAAAAACTTTTTAATTGTGGTCAAAATGCTAGGAAATCTCGATGTGACGTTATGCGGGTGACCTCTATGATACTAGTTCACTCCAGCTAATACGAAGCAGATCTTGCTGAAAATATCTGTGTCGTATATCTGCATAAACAAAGCCGTCCTGAACATTGGGTTAACTTTCTAATATGCTCGCAAAATGAATAATGAACGTAGAAAAAGCGTAATTTAAGTCAGACGATTTTGTCATTTACTGAACAATTTTTCATGTTCTTATGTAGCAATTGCAAAAGCAAGATTAAATCATGGTTCGAATCATGTGCTCAGCTCTTTTAAGATTTCAATCACATGCACTGGAATACGTTGTGCAATATGCACGCAACTGTGAAGTCCAAAAGATTGCACAGAGGTCGTATTTTGTCGTAAACAAGTTTGATCAAAGTTTTCACATTGCATGCCTTGGATCATTTAACATTAACAGCGTGTACAAGATCATGTAGATGGGACGATTTAAAATCGTAGGTAAATAATTTAGGATGATGCATAAAATCAGCTTTATAGGCAAATTTCATTTTGAGTTGCTGTTGTCACATTAAGCCCTCTCCTTTCAGATGAAGTACAAGCATTTTTATACCTCTGGTGCAAATAAGTAGAATATTTTTGCACCTAGTATGAAGGCTATACTTACTTCACAAAGGACTAATGTTCTTTCATACGTCCCGTCATTGCTTAAAACGGAGCGATTTGGTCAGTGATTGCAGCATTTTCATTCCCGATTTGTTAAAAATATGTCGTCATATTAACCAGATTAAGTTATTAATAGAAACCGACACGTCTATTAGCCAAACAAGACTTATTTATGGAATAAGCTTATTTATGTTCATCAGCATGGTGGCCTCGAATATTTTAAAAGACGTCAAAATGCAGATTCTGCTACCTTCCTTCCGTTATAAGACGTGTGAATGCAATAGTAAAACCATAGCAAGGCATTCCTCGGGGCTGCAAGGGGAGATATGATGAAAGTAAAGGAATAGCCATGATCATTATGCATAAGGGGGTGGAGAGACGCTTTTAATAGCGGTCGACGCATTAGCATTGGTATGAGTTTTGCGTAATAAAACTGAATGCCACACATTTCATTTTTGATATTGGAAGATAAAACTTTGTTTGAAGTCTGTGCTAATGATGGCCTTCTGATAAATTAGAATTTGTTGAGTTGTCCAAACAAGATAAATCGCAAAACATCTCCCACTTCCAAGGATTACCAGGACTTAAATTTTTTAATTAGATGGCATGTGATCACCTCTACAATGTTGTTCACAAAACTTTTTATGAAAATAGATGTTTTGCTCTAGATCCCAACTTCTGTTGCACAATCGAAATGTCAATGAGGCATGTCATCCTGATGCACGTTGCAACGCGTCAGGTGCTTTCAGATGTCACAAGACCACTCACACCTGGAGCTTTTTTGCAAACACGAGAAAACTTCATTGTTAGCAATGCTGAAATATCGTGAGCTCACGAAATCTTTTTAAAATGTCACCTATCCATATTTCGTATGAACATACCAGTTATAAATAAATCTAACTATCTTCTGGTTTTTAATTTTACCCAAAACAAATCGACACTTTATCTGGTCGAGGCAATGAAGCCGAGTTGACAAGAATATAAAAGTGGATAGAGCTTTTCGGTATTTATAAGCGCATGTTATGCTGAGGACAACAGCTGTCATCAATTCCATTTTTCTTTTGATTAGTGCGTTATCGTCTACCTATTTCCAAAGTCACGCTAAGGATTGCAACAGTCTTATTCGAGCTCCTATTTTTAAGCGTGCACTCATTCATTTTACTTGGCTACAAACCCTATTAAGCTTGTTTTCATTTGCTAAACTCATGCAAGCAATAAGCCAAGTGTTTGCTGGTAAGCAAAAGCATCGTGCTCTTAGCCTTGCATTATTTTGGGTTTTAGAACTTAATATACACGAATCAGCATTGTGGATGTGCAGTTTGTAATATCTGCACATGTTTAAGTAAGTAGTGATCTAGCTCAGGATTCAAGGGAGCTTTCAATTATTTTGTTCTTGCTTCAGTTTAGAAAAGAGACTCCCTTTATCAATAATAGCTGAACGCACCTCTCGTAGGAGCGTCGACCCTGCTTCACTATTATCATTGGACGACATTTGAACATTTACTTACTCTTAAATAAGCAGGCCCACTTTTAAGTAACTATTAAATCGCTAGAACACCTGGGAATCCATAATATATACCAACACGACACGTTCAATTCCTCTAGCAACTGATGTCTTGGTGCAACCGACACCTCTAGTGAGAATTTGATCCTGCTCAGATGAGGCTACTAGGATGTTGTTCAGTAGTGCTAGGGTTCGGAGAGCACCCCAACAAACGAGGCGGCACCTAGCAGACCCTGGATGAATTAATTGCGTAATGGCAGTCTTGTTTCTACGCAATGAGTTCATAATGAGAAACGACTGCCTGATGCTCAAAATCGGATTTAGTGCGACCCTTTTGTGGCCTAAAATGGCTTTCTAACCACTGAAACATTCAATTGTAGCATAAGTTATGTGAAGTAATTGTTTGAACCTAAGTGTTTGGCCAAATTTGTTTTGTTAGCAATGGAAAGGAGTAATTATAAATGGGCTGCTCTGCTTAAAAATATGCAGTTTTTATGCTAGGACGACAGGTGGAATGCAGTTGCGCACGAGTCTCTAACCATTTAGTCCCGATTATGGTCAATCCATTCCTTCCTGCTACCTAATTTGTACTCGAGTAGATGATTTCGCCGGACAGCACACTTCTTTGTGTTATTCGGTGACCAGGCTTACCCACTTAGAATGCAACCAATTTCTATCCACTCCTTTACTCGCGAATAGCAAAATAGCCACAATACAAGAACAGAGACGGGAAGTCAAAGTACGGGAGAATGAATGGTATGTTTTTCCTCAGACGAGTCAGGGAAATAAATAAAGCTGTTTGGTTAGCCCTCCGAATGTACTTGCTTTCGTTTGACGTTAGACTTCTGTTCCCGAAATTCCATGCTGTGAAGAGACCCCTCACTTTCAGAAACTTGTGCTTAGCCAGAAGTAGGATTTAACAACTGGGCGAAAGGGGTCAGTTTGTACCACTATCGGCACCATAAAAATGCATTATGTAAACATTTTGTGTTCTACCTGTTTAATGCGTGCATACAATCCCCAAGCCACTAGCTATGAGCCCATTTATCTAAAAGTCAAAAAGAATCCCAAAGGTACCACAAAATCCCTAAGAGTTTGACGAGAGTGAGGTTGTCTGCATTTATTGTCTTGCTTAAGTCGACCCTGCTTTTGCTTCAAGGTCACGTCTAGATGGGTATAAATGTTAAGATGCTGAAGATTAAAGTAAACACAACAGCCTTCATAACAGGGTCATCTTACTCGCGAGAATGAACTCACTTACTGAGAAACTGTCCTCGTACCCGAGTACAACTGACCAATCCTCTTCCAGAATCTACACCTTTAATGCTGAGACCTTTGATCTTCTTCAATAACCAGCTAGGTAGAGACTTGCATTTAAAAATGTCAATTTCTTGGTTGATAAGCACTTGGCCTCTGCTTTGATCGCGTGCAACTCTTTGATGTTAAATCGTACTCTGCTGTGATGGCCGCGAAATCAGAAAGGAAAGACCGTTCTCAACATGAAGTGCCATCATCACTTTCTCTACATTATATCCAAATAAGGTCTAGAAATTTTTAGATCCACTGAAGTAGTGACTTCTGTGCCTAGAGAGGTTATTAAAACTTACAACCTACTGAAACCAATTCCACATTTATTCAAAGGAAGTAATCACTGTTTTGGTCGATTTTATAAGTTTGCAAGAGCCTAAACTCCTTAACATTTAGCACCTTCTTAAAACCTTAGAACAGCTCAAATTGCTCCCTGCCCATGTCCCTGGGCAGTATGATGACTTACTAATTGCCTAGATTCAGTTCTTTTGCCTCTCAAATGTACTTTACACCACCTACAATCGTTCCCCACTAGAGCAGGTATCCGAAGTCGTAGAAAGAGAGGAAAGCCGAAAGTTGAATTTATGAAGCGATATTGAAAAGCTCCTATTTTCCGCTTCTTTAGCAGCAAAATACCACAAACAGCATTAATTAGATACCCATTTCACTTGCTAGCATGGGTGTGATGCGCATTTGTGGATTCTGTGTGTGATCGTTTTGAAGCCCAAGTTAGTCTGTGTAGTGAGATGGAGGATAAGAGGATGCGAGTGGAGGAGGTGTCGCAATAGAAGCAAAGGCTTCGTCGCTAGTCTCCTCTTCGCACCATGTCACTGTAGGTGACAATGAACTCACTCGTGGGCTGGAAGGCAGGTGGTGAGAATGAAGGAGAAGGAAGTGGGATGGACGGCATAGTACAAAGAAATGGCAGCAGCGTGGGTTGCTGTCATGTTACACTGCTGCTAAGTGGTATGGGTGCTTTATTGATGTACCGGTCTCCTTGCACCCTCCTTGTGCACTGCTACAAGTCACCTCATTTCGCCTCATGAAGCGAGGACTGCCGCAAATAACCACATAAATAAGTGACCTCTTAAGTTCTATTCTTATCAATAATAATAATGAACCAATAAAAAGCGCAGGTATATGTCGAGGCTACTATAGTTTTTGCAAATATAGGTTTCTTAAACACTGGTCAGATCTAATCTGCCTGCTTTTACTTTTTAAATTTAGGGTTCAAATACTTACTTCGTTGATTTACAGGAGAAATGCTCTAGGCTCCCGCTGCTCTTGCTACACTGTTTGGGTCAAGTATTAGTACTTGGAAGGCTAGCCAGCGAATACAGAGGCGTGAGGTGCGAAACATCTGCATCAACTATGCTCACTGAACGCAAAAACGCTATCAAGCCAAGGAACACTCATACCAAATAGGATAAACTTTTATGTTCGTTTATTATGATGGATTAAAGTCCAGCATTGCAACAACACCACACGCGGCTAGGCTAATACACAAGATGAGGATATTTACACCTCACTTTCCAAATTCGTTCGAATGTGCAATTCGTACGGTATACTGCACTGGCTCCTGCGCTGTCCTGAATACATGCAGCTACATACCGTTAATGGTCACCTCCTACCTTTCGCTCCTTAATTTTTGCATTTCCTCCATTTTGTAGAAATTTGGGCCACAATTACAGTTTGTTCGTGAATAACCTTGCCAAGTTTATCCATTTGATTAGTAAATAGGGGCAAAAACATTTGGTGAACGCAAATCTTGTGACGGAATGTGTGACATCTCACCTGAAATAAAAATGAACACTTAAATACGAAACGGTTGCTACTTAATTAAGCTCGTAATTTTGCTTATGTGTAAAACTTAGTTCAATTTGTCCACTCCTTTTGCGGGAGCAAAGTGAATAGACATTGATTTCATCGCTTCCCACTGACACATTTATTACACTCAGCGCGCTTGAGCGAGCGAATAGGGTTCTAACTGCCAATATAACTGGTAGGCGTCAAGGGTTTCTGACCTGGATTCTCCACGATATTATTAAGAAACGTGACTCCTTTGTAAGGCACATTCTCCTCAGACAAAATCATTTACTAATGGAATGCTAAACTTACCCAGTGAGAAATGTTTTAATGCTATTGGTGAAAACAAACTCATTGCTCATATTTTAATAAGTATGGATTTGCATAGCCGACAATCCTATGACCCAAAGCTTTTAGAACTAATTGTCTGGCCTATGATGCAGTATCTGCACAGGTTGGCTGTGAAAAAGGTTAATTACCAAACCCTTCAGATATCTTTTTTTGGAGAGGACATAAGCACAAAATTCAGTTTGATAAAGTATCAAAATGGGAATCACTGTGAAAAATATCGACGTGTCTGCCTGTGACACAAGAAGTTATGTGCCAATCTACTTGTCTAATCAGATGCGCTAACCTCCAATTGGCTGCTTCCATCTAGCTCTCTGATCGTAATATGAAGTGATCTATCCACTGGCCTAAATGTCAACAGTTCGTGCAATGCCAACTTACCAAATAATGGGGTAAATTCCTAATCAGCCTAGTCGTTGCATAATCTGGTGATTGGACAGCAGCCTACACTGGTTACATATTTAAACTGTTCTTTGGTGGATTTACGGTGCATGTTTTGCTTGTGTGCTCGATGGAGAATGTGCCACTTTATCGGCAAAGCAGAAAACTAGAGGGGAGTGACTGATGCCAGACAGTCTCACCTGCTTAGGCATATAAGTCGGTCTTTTTCACACTTCGCTATAATTTGGTATGTCAATATCTTTTCAAATAGTTCCCGTCTAGGTGCCTTTGCAAGTGTTCATGTCCACCCAAAGAAACGCAACGAACTCGAGCTCAAATGAAGACCAAAGGGAAATTACCTGAACATATTTGTCGGGATGGAGTTCGAACTCCAGTGGTAAGGCCTACACTGCATTTTTAACCCAAGTACTTTAGCCTTGGTGAAATTGCGATTGCTTTGGGAGAGTGGGCAGGCCTAAATGCCGGAAAGATTGTCTAAAACGTGGCGGTAGGTGGTTAATATTGGAAGCTGATGCTGCATTTTTACCAAAGTATACTTGTAGGTTAGTCATACGGGGAGTCATCTTCACCCAGCCTATGTGGGCATCGCATCATGTCATAGCATATTTGTACCTCTCCTCATGTAAAGAAGAAATGGAGCGGAATCACATAGGAGGTTGGTATCGTGACAAAATTCGAATGTTATGTTTGCAGGAGAGCAAGGATTGAAATAATATTTTGAAAGCCCTTTACTGCTTTTATACGCTTATTCTGGAATGCACCCCAGGCCAAAGGGAGCACTTGGCACAAAAGGATTATGACTTTTTGATCCCCAAATTTAACGTACAGCAGCTAACACAGCTGTGAAATCAACATTTTAACGCTACCTCCAAGCCGAGTCCTGATTATGACTAAACTACCTCAGAGCGTGTTAAGAGCGCTAGGATATATTTGGAGGGTTTTCTCAGTTGAGGATTGAATGGAACCTTGCTCAAGTATCCACCTTCTTTCAAAGTCATGCAACTACACACTATGAAATACCATCTATACTTTGTTACCCGATTCATGCACTTTCTTTATTTTGTCAAAATTTTGGTCACAATTGCAATTTTTGCGAGAAGACTTTTGTAAAATTTGTTTGCTTGACTATAAGAATAATTATTTTTCTGTATTTCTTCTTTTAATAAGAATATACCATGCATCAGAACCAGTGCCCTGCCTCTCCTCCGCGTTTGGATTCTATGGCAGACTCAGTCAATTTTGGCATTACTATTGTACCGATAATTTACACAGACGGGGTTGTAGTGAGTGGATTCGTCGAATCAAATGCCGTGGGAGTTCTTAACTTCACTTGTAGATTAGATCATGGGCTTTCAATACATTTCCAACAAACTATGCAAGCTAATCATGGTAGCAGTAAATGAGTAATAGTAGACGGAGCAGAGCACCGAACCGAAGCGGGGGCTTTAATACGCACACACGTTAGATGAACTACCTTAATACTTTTACGTTCTCTGTTCATCGCAGAGTTCTATTTCATAGGTTTCGCCAGCTATGACGGCCTTGTGAATATACAGACGACAATATGTGCAAGAGATGGCAATGCTTTGGGAGGGAAAAGATTAAAGGTCTGGCTGAAGTGTCTTGAAGGTATAACTTTGTGTACGCTGCTGGTATATGCCACAACTATTAATTTTGCAGCTGCTTTTAAACGTTTTATCTCCCTTTGTCTAGGAAGCAGATTAAAAATGATGCATTTCGATGCTTTTCAACGGGCCGCCAATTGATTTAAACGTCATTTTTATAACTTTTTGTCAATTTTGTATTAGTAAGCAGGCTGTTACTTCGAAAGCACTCTGACATATTTCAGCTTCTATCCTTTTAAAATAATTTTTTATG
>MIEF01002439.1:0-213156 GCA_001870725.1 Taenia solium
CACACCCCGCTTGGCCGACAGGCAGAGGGAGATGGCTGACACCCACCCACCTGGCCGAGCCAGTTAACTGACGGATGAAAATGTGGTGGGAATTGCCCTTAAATTCCCACTCTAATGCTGATTCAATGAGAGCATGCATCGTTAGTTATTCCAATACAATCTCAGCCACTGAACTCTTTTCACTGACGCTAAAACCGAGGCACCCACGACTTCATGGTCTCAAGGCTGTGCATGCCTTTCGTGCACCACAAGCAGAATTCTTCACTTTCTGAGTGGATAATCGTTCACTTTATCGTCCATTTACAATCTGTCTTCCCCACCGCCTATCTATATATCTTTTTTACTTTCTACCTACCCATCAATCCATTCGATATGATCCTGCATTCCACTTGTCAGGAGTTGCAGTGTTTTCCTTTACTTTTGTCTTGATTTGATGACACAGATGTTAAATTTGTTCAGTGAGTTTATATGATGGGGAGAGAGGGAGCTGTGGGATGGTTAAAGATACAGCAGGTAACAAAATTCATAACACTTTTTCTAGTCTTTCGCTAGGAAAGTCCCACTTTTACTTGTTTGATTAGCCTACAAATGTGCATTATGTTTCCGCTGGCACTATGTAATCCACTGATAACTCACAACGCATTAGCGAGTTTCGGAGGAAACAAACGCTTCCACTGACTCCATTACCTCGCTATCTTTCGCATGCCATCTGGTCACTTTCTCTTTTTTTTCCTTTATACTCTCCTTCTGCATCTCTAAAGGGGTTAGAGCCTCGAACCAGCTGCGTCCCCATGTATCTTCCGCATACTTTTCTGTCTTTGAAGAAAACAACAGAAGGGAATGCGAAAAAAAGTAACCTGACAGATGGTCACACACTGAATGGTCTCAGACGAGGAGGCGGTGCTTCCCCACCCATTTGTCAACAGATCAAATTAGCCAGGCAGGAATGCTCTCACAGCAAAGGTAAAAGGTGGATCCCTCCGTTCACTGAACCCTCTACATTTGAAGTCTTTTGGATGGATCAGATAGGGTCAACAAAGTCCTTGTGGTTTGCTTTAGTCGCTGGGACTGTTGCTAATCACTTTACTAATTATAACAAAATTCATGGCTACTTGGCAAGAGGCTCCGCTTCCGTCTGGATTGCCTTCATTCTTTGCAGTTTTCTTTCGAGACAACTTTCTCTTACACTGCCAAGCAAAGCAGAAGGGAGATTTTCCTACCACCTTGTCTAGCATGCTTCCGTCTATTTTCATCGGGCTGTTTGTGCATGCCCCAGACACCTCCCTCCTCTCATTCCATAAAATGTGTGGTATGCTTCCATCTTCTGATCCTGCAATCCTACTTTCAAAGCTTCGCGATGCAAACTCAAGCCTTAGAAGTATTTTTGCTTCCCTCAAAGTGTTAACCTGCTCTAAATTCGTAGTCCACCTCAGAAACCGCTCATATTTGTGTAAAACTTGTACTTGTAAAAAGAGTATCCACTGGATACTTCTTATGGGTGAAAAATTACGACCTTTCTCCATGCGTTTTTTTTTAGTGGATCAACGATGGACAAGGACCTACAGGACATGCAAGACATTCGTTCAATGCTGGATAAGTTGAGCGAGCACCTGGTACCCCGTGGATCACCCTGACTGCGGTCTCTGAGCCAACTAAGCTTCACCCAAGTCTTTCAAGCTCACTCCTTCTGCCTGTCTGTCTGTCTGTCTGTTCCCTCCTCCTCCCTGTTTTTCCAGTACATCGGTGAAGTCTGCGCAAGAAAATTGGAATGTTGGAGTGAACTGCACAATGTTTGTTTTCTTTTTTGACACTCAATAGCGCCTATTAACTCTGTTTTATTCTATCCTCAATCTAAATAATCTTTTTAAGAGAGCGAAGGCTTCTTTGACGAATTGCTCGGTCTTAAATATCTCATTCCGATTAAGAATAATCAACCACTTGGTTAAATTGAGTTAGACGCTTTGCCATCTTAACAGCATTCCGTGTGCAGCACGGGTTACCAATGCGCCAAAGAAGCAAAATTCTGGATGAGCCTCTTCAAAATATATGGGAGAGCAGTTGAACTAACTTTGTGTCAGAGGCATGGCGACCAGTGGAACAGAATAAAAGGAACGGAAGGTGCTGTTTCCCACGCCATCTCTTGCCACATTTACAGTCACAACTAAGTTTAATTGCCACCCGGAAAGCCCTTTGGGTAAACGAGCTTGTCACTCAGTCCGAATCATCTAGAACAGCCTTATTTTTTGTGTCGTCAGTGCAGAGCTCACAGTTTTACAGTTTTACAACAGATTACTTTCAAGCCTCTCGTGTGTTCCAGGATAGGATAGGCATTCGATTCGCCGACCGGATGCTCACAGAGCTGACTGAGAGATTTTGTCTTGCGGTTTTATCCGCATGGTGGCGGCGGGTATCATTCTAGTGCAAAATACAAACAAAAATGTCCGAGTTGGTTGTTTCACAAAGATTACGATGAAACACTTTCAAATGTTACCTCTTCAGTAAAATATTCGACACCTAAAACTCATCCAGCCGTCTTTGTCTGCATATTCACATTATCAGTTATCTTTGGGTCTCAATCTTGTTTCCTATCCGCCTATTCCATTTAGCGTGTGATCATGTGATTCTGGAATGGGACCATGAAGGGCTAGAAGCCACTGCTTGGAGAAGTTGAGAAGAACAGGACATCTGTCAGTGAGGATAAAGATGAGGCAACGCTTAACTCTCTCTTTCTCTCCACCCTGGCCAAAGTGTGAAGCAATTTACGAATAGGATTTTCTCATTAGTAAACTATAAGGACTTGCATTGTCCTCAAAGGCTACAAATTGGACTTTCTGCCGACTCGTTAAAGATTCTTGACTGCTTCAG
Source organism: Taenia solium (assembly GCA_001870725.1). Classification (NCBI taxonomy): domain Eukaryota; kingdom Metazoa; phylum Platyhelminthes; class Cestoda; order Cyclophyllidea; family Taeniidae; genus Taenia; species Taenia solium. The sequence goes on from MIEF01002439.1 coordinate 2,866, forward strand.
ACAGGGAAGACTTTTCTGCACAACATCAGGTTGCACTGGTAGTAGATGGCCAGGTCACAGCCAAATTCTTGGATAGCTACCAGCAAGTAAAGAACTGTGTCTGCGATGCATTACATGCACGCAAGGCATACCACATCCCCTAGAGCATGAAGTGATGCGTAAGTGGTTTTCAGCTTCAGGAAGGTCAAGAGTTAGAGCAGAGAAGCACAGAATTGTATCAAATAACTGACGATGCATGCTCTCATTGAATCAGCATTAGAGTGGGAATTTAAGGGCAATTCCCACCACATTTTCATCCGTCAGTTAACTGGCTCGGCCAGTTGGATGGTTGTCAGCCATCTCCATTGTGCACTGACCTCTCACAACTCACACACGAGACGCGACGAGGAAATCCGCTGTCTCTGAGGTCGCCTGTCTGTCATCCGCAGCTAACGCTTGACTTGACACGTGGCACTTAGCTGATCCGAAGCTCCTACCACCCTCCCATGCAAGATGACGCAGCCATGAACAGGCAATCGCATCACCACAAATGCCTAGCTTGACATGACTGGCCATCACTGTGGGTGCGCCGAACTCACATCAACACCACCACACTTCCCTCCACTCCCATGTAATGCAGAAAGCATTGGATGATGCGTCTGTCTTCCACTGATTTGTCACTTCCCACTAAACCAATTTGCTCGAGGTTTTTGCTGTGCAAAACATTCGATTGTCGCAGCTCGCATTCCACTACCACATAGAGGAGATCAAGTTTGACGAGGAGGACGCGCAAGCACGAAATCATGGCCAACAGCCTCCACTGTCGTGAGGTGGACAACCTCGAGTGATAGCAGCTCTTCCTGAGTGTCGGAGGAGTGCGGATTCGATGCGAGAGTGAGTGGTAGAGTGACCGACTCAAAGCTGTGGTGGCATAGCATCAAGTGACTGTGCTCCGGAGGACAGGCAGGCACACGGTCGCATGCGTATCACCAACACCTACACATGGTGGCAACAATGAGGAGTGGGATGCAACGAGCGCTGCGAGAGAGGACACACACTTTCCCATACTACCTGGTGAACCAACTTGGATGGTGGGTTGATTGTGTCATTCGGACGGTTATTCGTTGGGCGATTGACCCTTCATCCCGACCCCCCAATAGCCCACCGCAGATCACCCCTTCCAGTTGGCTAATTACTTATTTTAGTGCCTATTCATGCACTTGTTTGCTAGTTAACTTCTTCATTTACTTGCATGCTCTCCAGTACGATTACGTGACGCCTTGAAAAAGTCAAATGTGGGAGGGGTGTGGTGGTGGTGGTGGTGGTGGAGGTTGCGACATGAAGACGGAAGGAACGAACCTTGTCGGAGGAGGAATCATTTGGTTGGCGACAGAAACTAAAAAGAGAAGGAAAGGGAGACATTGAATGTGGCGTCTATTACGCGGAAAGGCGTGCATGTGTGGAGCAATGGGTGCCTTAGATGTTTGACGTGGTGGACAAATGCTCTCGTGGGCGTTTGATTGCTTGAGAGATGTTGCATCGCTGTACCCCTCATGCGGTCTCTTTATAGAAGTGAGAACCCTCTATCTTGTGTCATTTCCTTTCTTAAACGTATTCCACTGTCTGTTCATGAAATCCTGTGATTTTTTTAAATGCATTGGGCTTCTTGGAAGCATGAAGTAACATTGATAATGTTGGCAGCAATGAGTTATTCAAAGTTTTTTTTTGTAACGCAGCCGACTTCATGATTTGCATGATTCCTTGGAACGATCATTTTCGTCTGGAAGGGACTTCCACGTGCTTGTAGAAGACGGATGTGAACGAAAGGAGCGCCATTTCAAACCAGCGATCGATAGGACGGTCCATGAACAGCGAGTTTGAAGGTCTTGCCGCTGGAGATTATCGTATCCACCTGAAAGTCACGCATTTTCATTAAGAGACAAAGAGTTCCTTCTCCCTCTCATGACAGATTCGGAGGGAAATGAAATTGGAAAATTATTTGTTGGAGGCATTTCGCAAAACACAAATAATGTTAGTTTACGCATTTACTTCTCTCAGTTTGGTGAGCTGGAGGATGCTGTTGTTATGATGGATAACAAGACGGGACGGTCTAGGGGTTTTGGCTACGTCAAATACCGCGACCCAGAGTGTGTGAAGATTGTTCTAGCCGCGAAACCGCATTGGCTGGATGGTAAGGAGATTGACGCCAAACAATGCAATGTTAAGATGAAGGGTCGAAATCGACGTAGTTTGAAGGTATTTGTTGGTGGAATCAGTCTAGATCAAGATGCTGCCTCGATTAAGACATTTTTTGAGAAGTTTGGCCGCGTCACAGATGTCAACTTAATGATGGACCCCATTAAACAGCGTCATCGTGGATTTGCGTTCATTGGTTTTGAGGAGGAGATCGTTGTCAATCGACTGATAAATATGCACTATTTAACAATGGGTAGTAAACAGGTGGAAATTAAGGCAATGGAACCGCCAAACTTTGGTAGGAAAGGTGGACCCACGACAATTCGACACAGCAGTGAGGCTGGTGACTTGAAAGTGTCAACCACACGCGATACTACTCATCTTCAATTAAGCGGCAAACAACCTTCTAGGAGCCGAAATTATCAACATATCAGCAATCTTCAATATGGCGCAGGACTGGATGGAAATACATATGGATTGAATGGTTGTCAGCAACAGAGTTACTTAAGCAATTTCGGCGGGGATACGAGTGGACAAGTGCAACAGGAACGATTGACAGGGGAACAATATTCTTCGGGACTGTTCTCGCTTCCTGGAAAGCTAAATCCAATGCCTGTAATATTCACGAACAGTTTCGTGCCATTAACGCCCACTATGTATCCAGGATGCCAGTCCTATCCTTACTCCATCCTCCAGCCGCAGTTCCTTCATCCGGGCCTTCTGTCCGGAAATGAGGGATTCTGGTCCCATGGAATGTGTGCACAACAGCAGATACTACTTCCGACTACTCAAAACACTATTGGACCTACAAAGATCAATTCCTCCAGTCAGACTAGCCCCAAGATTTCAAGGTCGTATTCAGGGTTATGCAATGGTCCTGATTGTAATCAGCGAAGAAAGGCCCTTGGCGGAACAGTAGGAGATGACGCATATCCTGAGGATGACATTGGAGGCTCTTTGAACGCATTCGATCAGGGACTTGGGATGTGGTGCCTCAATTCGGCCCGATGTCTGAAGACGTGTAATTCGGGAGCCTGCCTAGATCAGCATTCCATGGGTGAACTTCTGACGCATAGTCAAGAGATCTCTTCTTCCAGACAACAGGCGGCTTCGGAGATTTCGGATGGTGAAAGTCAACAGACTAGCATTTCAGCTAAGCCGTCAGGGGATAACTTCGATCATGATGAAACCGTCTCTGGCATCCACGATGGCGGGTTGACGGTTATAAAGGAGGAGCCTGGTGAAAGCTCCTCTGAACCGAATATGAGTAACCCAAACTCATTAGCGCCGTCCAATTCATGCACTAATTGGCTACTTCCAAGACCCCAACATCTCACCTCGATGTGGAATTTTCGACCTCCCATTTGGAGCGACATGCAACTGTCACCTGCAGGATTTGGTCTCCCCCCGAATTTTGTATTGCAGTCGGCTTCCACAACTACCTTCGATCCTGTTACAATGGAGAACGCAATGGGAGGCTTTGGGTATGCATTTCCAGTCCTCTCTGAACGCCAGTCCTTTTGTGATGATGGGACAGGCATTAATGAGCATACCTCGAATTCCCTTCTTCCAGCGAATCCCACATTTATCTCCTCACCCTTCCAGTCCATTTCAACAACCGGAAGCCTTCGACAACGTCGACGGGAACCTCCCGAAGTCCCCAGTCTCGTTAGAATGCATCAACTCCCTGGGTCCAGACATCATGACCATTTGGGTCGATGGGTGCCACAAACGCACGTCAACATTTCATCAACACCGGAAGTGGGTAAAAAGGCGACGACGGACGAATTCGGTGGAAAAAGCGTAGCGAGAGGCGGAGGCGGAGGCGGGGGTGGTGAAAGTCTATGTGCCGCGGAGAAGACCTCAGTAGCAGCTGGTGACCACCATGCCAACAATTTTAGGAGCTTCCGCATCTAGAGACGTCAAAAGAGGCTTGTCAGACTAACGTCGGCGGGAAGCATCCGACGTTGGCTTTTTGCACACCCATCTTTTAAATTGGAGTAAATTAACCATCCAGTAGCATGTGAAGCATTTATATGGGCCTTAATGGGTGGAGGAGAAGTAGTAGAGCTAAAGCATGTTGCTTCATAATCCGGTTAACAGCACACTCAAGAAGTCAGTTGGGATTGCCTGTCAGGATGTTCCAAGCTTTGGTCGTTATACAGTAGGCAGTAGTGAATCCTTCTTTTACTGCACCAACCGTCAAATTACTAGCCACTAAGGCCGCTCGTATTCAAGTTCGGAGGGTCGAAATCACAAAATAGCGCTCTCGGTCACAGACACTGCCCCTGTGTAAAGTCGAGGGGTTGGTTTCATCTCCGGGAAATGAGGGGAAATTCGACCTTCAGTCAAACAAATAATCTTGTTTTTCCTCAGGTTTTTGTCAATATTTATCGAGGAATAACTTCTTTAAGAAAAATAAGGTAAAGATTTTCCCCTTTTGTCAGTGGCAGGTAGCATATGATATAAGGTGACACTTCATCAACACCGTTTCCCCACAACCGACCACCTATCAAAGCCTGCCACTGCTGACTAGAAGTTATCAATCAGAGCATTCAAACAACAACAATCACATTTCAAGACAATTTTGTTTTTCCTGATAAAGTGATTTTCGGGGAATTGTAGAGGAGTTTTTGAGTCAGTTCATGTGGCAGAGAGTTATTTGGCCAAAATTTTAACTGATCCAAATATGGTAGAGCTCTCTTTTACCGACATCGGAGTTGACCTGTCATAGGCTGCTGCCCCTGTCAAAAGCTCTCCAATTTACGGTTAGGCGGCAAACAACTACAAAGACAACTCAAGCTTTAGCAACTTATCTACAGATTTCCCTGCTAAATTTGTCTCTGTCCTCATACCGCTGCCTTCTATCTAGAGTATTTCCAGAGTCCAGCAAAACAACAAGGATACCACAATCTAAAAGTTTGACCAGAATCTGCTTTCAGTTGCAGACGCTGCTGTCGAATCAGTCAAAATCGACGTTGATTTACTCACATTGAGTCGTATTTATCTCTAAAACTTTCCTCAGGCCTTCTATAGTGAAGTCAAGCAAATACGGGCAGTCATGGCAAATGTAATCCTTCTGCGACTTTCAGTTTTGCCTTTGAATTACCAAAGTCGGATTCTCTTTATCCACCATTAAAATTAAGTTCAGGGTCCCATCTGAAAACGTTACAAGACGCGAGACTCCGGCTACAACATTATCGTAAGCTGGCAGAAATTTTAGCAGACTATTAATGGAAACGTCATGGAGGGGAAATCGTGGCAACAGGTGGAAAATCTCTCGCAATTAGGCGTACTTCATGGACTAAAATCGTCTATCATTTTAATTCCACTCAATTCTCAGCAGCAATTTAGGCATGGCTCTCTGAATATTCACCCGGATTCGTAATAAACCGTAGTTTTGATAGGAGATGCTACTTATTGCAGTACAGTAGACCTCGCTACCAGCGAGATCTGAAGGCCATGCCGCAGAGTTGAAACATGATCTGTGGAATCCCAACATTCCGATCAGTTAATTACCCGAGTAAGTAAAGTATCTAAGTACGACGTTGACATAAAGGACAATGGGTCTTATAATGTGCTCGATACTTGAAGTCAAAGTCAGAATAATGGTCCAACCGCTTATGTATAATGCACTGAAGTGGTGGCAAAATGTATTTATCTGCCAAAATCAAAGCAGTAGTTCACGCTTTTAAAGTACATCAAATACACGAAAGATAATTTCGCGCGCTCTTTATGACGGAGCTAAATGGCTGCCGAAAGCATTTCATTGAGACAAGATCGTAATATCAAGTACGATCCTGGCAATTCTTTTTCCTTCCGGACATCCAATTTACTGAGAAGGAATGCCACCTTGCTCCTATTCTAGCTAAAGGGCCAACCATTTTACGCACAAGCTTCACTCTATTGTAAGGTGCGATGTCTGACTAACTTCAATGACTGGAATGTGGACTCCTTTTCATGCGATTTACTTCATATAGAAGTCAAATTTTAACCGCATCAGTTACGACTGATATTAACATAGTAAAGTGGACAATAAAGAGCATCAGGTACCTAACAGACATTGGGGATTTTAATGACTTGCACGTGAATGGCCGCATGAGTCTTATTTTTTTTCGCAAGCAGCCATAAAGCACTAGGGTATGACATTTTATACCTTTTACTTTCTTTTCTGAGCGCCTGATGGTACAACCGATTTCAACAAATTATGGTAATTTTGTGCATGCCTGTGTATTTGCTTGTGGCCTGCAGCACCAAGTACCCGGCGAATGCAAATCATGTTGAAATAGCCAATTCTTTACCATATGGTAGTCCATTAGTTAGTACTTTCATTAATTTATGATTCGGATTGCTACAGACAGGCAATAACTCTTAACAAAAATGTTTTATGGAACCGAAAATCCTCCGTATGCTCGCATTCAAGGTTGCATTCAAGGTGGCATTCCATTGTGAATTTAGCATTTAATCAACCGCAAGCTTACCAGCGCGGGCGATTGCATGCATTTTCTTATTTTACAGACAATAACGCTGATGCAATAGAACTCGGCCTTCTCTAAGGTCCTTCATCGTTTCGGCCCAAGTGTTCATTGACCCTGTTTCGATGGCACTTTCGGCTGTTAAAAATACGCTGGAAAGGGCCTTAGACAAGGATCTTTCTGACTTAGTTAGAGGGATACGAGCGCACAAATATGATGAGGTATGCAGTGAAGTGAATTATTTCTTATCCTTAGGTCAAATACATCAACGAGTGCATTGATGAGATTAAAAATGAATTAAAGACAGGGAATATAGTATCCAAGGCCAATGCTATCAATAAACTGGCATACGTAAGGATTCTTTTGGGACTAATTTTTAGCTCCAAATGATCGGATATGACATTTCCTGGGCTGCATTTAATATCATCGAAGTTATGAGCAGTTCGAAATTTTCATACAAAGTAGGTCGCGTAAAAACATTCCTCATTTTATTCTTAGAGAATCGGTTATTTGGCTGCGTCGCAATGTTTTGGTGAGCAAATTGATGTGTTAATGCTTGCAACTAATCTCATACGGAAGGTGGGTTTGGGCTGCTTTCTGTCTTACTTTAGATTAGGACTTAAATAGTGGAAAGTTGTATGATACAAGCGTTGCACTTTCTGGTCTTTCCTGCTTTGTGACACCCGACTTGGCGAAAGACCTCTGCGATGATATTTTGGCTTTGGTAAGTTGGCGTGCCTTCAGTAATTGAGCCTCTAGACCATGTCACCTAAGCCCTACATAGCCAAGAAGGCTATTCTCCTATTGTACAAAGTATTTCTTAAAAATCCTGATGCACTCCGAGCTGCCTTTCCGAGACTCCGCAAGAAATTGGAAGACCCGGATCCAGGTTTGATTTTCCCCACTTTTTAAGCTCCTTTTATTTTCTTCAAGGCATTCAATCAGCTGCCGTGAATGTGATATGTGAATTGGCCCGTAAAAATCCCCAAAACTATTTGTCCCTCTCACCTATCTTCTTCAAACTCATGACCACATCAACCAACAATTGGGTCCTCATTAAGATCATCAAGCTGGTTGGTTCTTTTATAATTTATTTATTGCTTTAATTTAGTTTGGTGCTCTTACCCCACTTGAACCGCGGTTGGGAAAGAAGCTCATCGAACCGTTGACAAACCTTATCCACAAGTGAGCTTTTGCATTGCCTGTTTGTGTAGGACCCTGTTGGGTCTTTTTATTCGTTCATTGCTAATGTCTGTCTCAGACGTAAATTGACCGCGGTCCTAATACGACATCACACCTATGTCTCAGGGAGCGGACTATTTCAACTTCGTGATCGTGTTCAGGTCATGGATGTCCCACATCTAATTTGCATTTTAAATCCAGCGAATTTGGTGAAACTGCTTTTCATAAATTGATGAAACTTGTTGCATGTGTAACTTCCGGGCCTCAATGAGAATAATGTCGTCGCCTACAAATAACAGTGGTAAGGAAAAAATCAGTCTCGTGGATCGGCTAATAAGCAAATTTGAAGCGGTGTAAGCAGTTCTCGAAAGTAGGCTCTGATTTGGATGGATGGCAATCGAATTGGGCAAAAATTGGCTTTACGTTTAACTGCTTTTAATCTTCCTCCTTCTTTCTCCCTCTCTGCACATGCAGTACTTCTGCCATGTCACTGCTCTACGAATGTATCAACACAGTTCTAGCAGGTGAGTCAGTCTTGTGAGTTGCGTGCGTGTGCGCATCCGTGCTAGGTTTAAGTAGTTTTCCTTGTGGCTTCTCGTCACTTCTGGCAAATGCGACGATTGGGTTTGATTCGGTGATAAGGCAGAAATAATTATTTGAAGACTAAACAAGGGATCTCCTGTGATTTTTCGCCACAGGAGAATTTCCTTTTCATCTCTTCTCTTTCGATAATTGTGGATTAAGGCGGCATTTTGTGGCGGTTTGGCTGGCCTTTTAGGCAATCGGATGACCTTCCGATTTACCTGCACCATAAAATCACCATATTTCATTTGCTTTGGTAATGTATTGACTGTGGGGTTCAATTTATGAGCTAAGTTAGCTAGAAATGTGGGTGTAGATTGCATTTCTTCGGAGTTTATGATGCCCCTAAACCTACACTTTATTTTGGTTTCCCAACTCTGAAATTCGTCTTACCTTTGCGTCATTTTTGAGTAGTTTTTTTTCAGCCAAAAGCCTAAATGGTGTGGCATCTCTTTTTCTATGAATGAAGTTAGGCAGCATAGCATATCATGACAAGCATCACTTGTTCACCTGACCCTATTAGATCAAAGTGTGGCTTTGTCAAACTAACCGCTGCCAGTAATCCTAACACTAATGCTGCCTTTTTTACCTCCGTGCCTTCTCTCCTCTTCGAATGGGTAAATCCACGGCGTTGGGGCTACATTTGTGTATTTGTGCTTGGTGTGTGACTTTTTTATTGCTGTTCCTGATGTCGTCCACGAATAACTGACGCCTAATTGATCCTATCTGCATGTTTTTGGTGCTAATTTGTGCTTCGATTACTCTCTCTGCTTGTGTGTGTATTTTTTGTTTACTTCCTCATCTGAAGTACTCCTTTCAATTTCTTCAGGTGTTCCTGATCATCATGCCTCAATCCAGGTAAGCATCCCCATTTGTTATGACTGCCAACGATAGAAGGAGGAAGGTGGAGCGGTAATTAAACCATGAAATGTTAGATTTTCTTATAGACTGATAGTCATCTAGCCCTCTTTGATCCTTCTGAGTTAATGCTTCAATGTAGACATGACTTGCGGGATCATTGGACTCAGCGGTTTGCATTCTGGAATTTGGGGCTGGTGATTCCAACCGTACGAGTGTGCAAACTTAATTGTGTGCATTCATTTTTCGGTCATATTGTCTGCCTACACCCTCCAAAGGTCATTCCATAGCATTCATTGCAATTCATTAAACGAAACATGGAAGTTTGTAAATGAACTGAATTAGAGGCTTGAGATAAACATTCCTCCTAATTTACGAATGGCCTCAAATGTCCCTATGCCTGAACTCGTGAACGAAATTTGCAACTTTGACGCGTTGTTGCTCTGGGACACATTTGGCTGAGTGTGAAATCCGATTGTTACATAGCGGAATTGGCAAGTAGAAAAGTCCGTGCGAACCACGTTATAACTCTCTATGAAATGGCTTTCTGTAATTTATTGTGACTTATGCGTTTGTGCATCGGTCTCATTTATTGTTCTCCTTCCCCACTAACTCCTTCTATTTTGTGTTATTAGAGCATTATAGCTTTAATTGAACCCGATAAACGTGATTTGAGCTTGTCTGATTTATGACCTCAACCTTATGAAGTTGTTAAAGCTTTTCGTCAAATTTGTTGTATTTGCATTCAGGGCGGGTGCGGTGTGCGGTAGCAAAAGGCATAGCTTACCAATAGTAAAAAAATGGGATTTCGGTGATGAATCACTTAAGTATAGGTGGGTCACAACAATGCATTCGGGAGATCATCCTTTTTTGACAATATCGAAGACTTATGAGTCTTGGGAGGGGCCCGGAGTTAACATGATAAGAAAAGCCTTTGTAGTAATGGTTCTAGTGAGCAGTGAATCAATTTGTTTACCTCTCAACTAATAGGGTGAGTTGTAGGTTAAATATGGCACGCACTGACAATAGGTAAAAGACAGTGGACTTCAAAGCTCGTCACTTTTGTTGCCTTTTTTACGAGTGCTATTTGCTGATTGACTTGTCTGTGATGAGAGATGGCTTTTTGTACTTTATTCCAACCTCCAGTTATACCTAGACGACCTACTGCCTCCTCCACGCCTCTGGTGTGCATATCACTTCAATCCCGAATGGCTGTGCCTTGTTTGTGTGCGCAGTTGTTCACTGTGAATCGTCTGCCCATTGAAAGTGAACCAATTACGACTGAGAAAATTAGTCGTGCGGGAAAACGCACGATCTCATGCCTCATGCTTAAGAAGAAGTGCCTTTTAAGAGGTGCAAGGGTGATGCTTCCTACTCCTCCTCCGACGTTGTTTCTTCGTGCCGCGACTATCACCTTTCCTTGGTATCGGAGGTAGAAAGGGCGAAAAAACACTTGATAGAAGCTCCCTCATAGATCGTAGTTGTCAAATTGCTCGCTATTTTGCTACGGCTGCCCATCCGAGACATGCTAGATTTCTGCGGTGAGGGAGGTTAGGCTTTTGGACTTCATCCTACACCCATTGTATTCCCATTCTTTTACTCTGGATTCTTTCTAGCGACTGGAGCAATCGCTAAATAATCGTTCTTTCCCTGTGAACCTTCACAGATTTGAACGCTCATAGCAAATTTGTCCCGTCTATCAGCAATTCCTCAAATCATTGCCGAACTTGAATTATTATTCTCGAGGAACAATAAGAATCGCGTTGCGGTTGTAGAAGCGACCTTGTTATCAACAAATGTAAGGGTCTTCAGGTCTTAATTGCAGTGCATCCGCCTCCATTGTAATTGCTTCCTTGTTTCGAAAGATGGTGCACTCTGCAGAGAGATCGGATATTTCATGCTTGATCCAACCTTAGCCAGTGAAACATTCATTCTCCTCCTCAAAAAAAGATTATGCGTGGCGGGTGTGTTATTAGCTGAACAGAATACTGCCACTTTGAGTGTATTACGACCGTGTGGTTTTTTAAACACTCGTCTTTATTCCTCTTTGTAGCTCTGCGTTCAAAAACTGCGGATTCTCATCGAAGACTCCGACCAGAATCGTGAGTTAGTTGTTATGTTATTTTACTTCCTCCCCCTTCACAGTAGCACTTGGAATTCAGATTAACTGCCTCTTCCTGTTGTCAGAAATGCGACTAATCAAGAGGGAAAGATGGCCAAGTAATGAGGCGGAAGAGTTAGTGATTTCCTGCGGGAATTTTGCCTTCACCTCGTGATACGGCGAAATGTAGACCTTTCTATTTGTGCTTAAAGGTTTTTCAGCTTCCTCATTGGTCTCTCGGTTGTGAGCCAATCACCGTTAAGTTGACTTCTTAATTAAACAACAGATTGGTCAACCGTAAACAGTTCTTTTTGTTTACTTGACAATAGTGTTGAGCCATGCAGCCTACAGAATTGTTACTCTTGACACAAGGTCGCGTGAGATTAGCTTATGGAAACGCACTCATATTTTGCAATGGTTCAGTCCAATCGGCTGTTTAGTTTTTGCCTTTCCAAAAGTTGCCACTTATGAGTGTCCCTTCATCCACTTCCATCGGTCAATCGAAAATTGGGTTTTTTTTCAGTTGATCTTATCGTGATGGCCCTCTGTGACTTACTTGCAATTGTTTATGTGCAAGCATTATACAATGTCGGTATGCATAAACTCACTACAATCTAATACAATTCATGGGTGCACTTTATTGGACCATGAAGTGATTTGCCATGGCTTGGAATCCCCGTATCACGAAATGTTGGTTAAAATTGGCTGATTTGACTCCAATTTGTCTGCTTTACGAATCACGTCTGACTCAGTTCCAGGAGCTACAGACTCTTCTCGCAACATGTGTACGGAACTCCGGAAGCAGAAAATACCGCCCTGGTATGGTTGAAAGAATTTGGTTCTCTTCACAAATTACTCAAGGACGGGTGCATGGAATTCTGACGGACTTCCTTATCTGAAAGTCATCTGTCGCTCTTAGCTGGAGTAACTAAGGGTTAGCATACAATGAGAGTTCTCTTGTAATGCTTAGCACAAACGACGAAACTGTCTACACTTAGATTTACTCGGAAAAGCAAGTCGTGGGAACTTGGTGAGTGCGCTCAAACTAACACGCGTTACTGTCAGATGATAACGAACTTCAAGAGATCCACCAAGTTGTTCTCAATTTCTTTCGAGAATGTTGTAGAAACATGTTCTTAGATTATTTGCTGACTAACTGGTCTGTGACAGGAAGTTAAGCGAACAAACATAGCATGGATTTTCTCCGAACGGTCCACTGTCCAATCCTACAATACCGGCCCACGCACCGCCTTGTGTGGATGCAGTGCGGTGGGATGGGTTTATTTCGACAGCAATTAAAGCCGCCATCAACCCAATGCAAACTGGTACAACTAGAGTTTGTACAAGAAAAGCTTGTTTAGATCCGTCCAGAATTTGCTCTTACGGATGGGGCGATACCGCTTCACTTTATCTCCCTGTATTCCTCCAGCGATCTTTCTTCAAGCGCTGGTTATCGCCTTCTCATTGACGACCTTTGACAATCATATGCCCATCTACAAAACTGAGTGGACGGTGAAGGAGTAGATGTGGACAAAAATGGTGGTAGCTTTGCTACCGGAGACAAAAGACGCGATAAAAGTGGAATTTGTAACTGGCTTGTATTGTAGTGATGAACCTTTCACCGAAGAGGAAAAAATCCCAAAGGTTTTTTTCCAGTCACCATATTATCTTTGTGACTGCTTGTCGTGTTTGGACTAATCGGGCTTCATTAGACACCGACTTGAACAGCAATCCGGATGTAAGTTGAAAGTGGTGATAAGCACATACATGAACTTGGAGGCACACCTGGGGACCAACAGATCCAAATCAAGCGGGCTACACCTCGCAAAGTGCTTTGTAGAGATTACGGCTCTCATGATTGAGTTCTACCGGAAGTAGTGTCGTGTGCGCTGAAATCGGGTGTATTTTAAGGGCGTATAACTATGAGCAGCCGTTTTTATGTCTTTTTTATTGCCTCAAAGGACAATTGGGCATATTATCTACGCAGAGCAGTCAAATAAGTAGTGCCTGGCGAGGAAGAACTCCGAAATTACAATAATGGATTCCTTAGTGTTCATTAAGGGCGTGCTACTGATTGTCAGATAAGTAGCTGTCTGCATGCACTTCAGTGAAGTATTTGGGACTGTTGGCCATGGGCAAGATTCTTCGCCACCACCCAAAGAGCGTGCAAGCGCACAAGGATCTCATTCTGGCCTGCCTCGATGACCGCGATGAGTCGATTAGGTTGCGGGCATTGGATCTCCTCCATGGGATGGTGAGTCGAACCAACCTGCTGGAGATTGTGCGCAGCCTCGTGCGCCACCTCTCCACACCCGAAATCGGCGCGCACTTTCGGGCTGAACTCATTGTGACAGTGGTTCGTATCTGTTCACAAGGCAACTATCAATATGTCCTCTCCTTCGAGTGGTGAGTCGCTATCTATCTACGGCTATCCTTTATGTGATTCTCGGACTTGTGGATGTGGGCGGAATGTTAAGTAGGACTTGGACGAGTGAGTGACTTGTCAGATGCATTGGGGCCTTGGATGAAGAGGGTGGTCCTTCAGAATCATAGCAGAAAGGATGGTCCATGAGAGTTGTGAGTAATTGATCTGTTAAACCGATCGGCGGCTGGATTTACAGAAGGATAAAAACTTAAATTTATGCATGGATGAGTGAAATAGGTGGTAGGCAGTGAATGGCTGGTCGAACGATTCACTGGAAAGCTGTTGGCCCTTCCAGCAAATCTCTAAGCTCATCTCCTTGTTTGACTGATGGGAGAGTAGATGGACTGGTGAATTGATGAATGAGTGCGCAGACAGTAGGGCAGTTTACCAGATGAGTTGGTAGCAGTTTAAAAAATGATTTTACAAACAATGTGCTTGATGAATTCATGGGCCCGGGGATCTTTGAAGGGTTTTATAGCTGACTGGACGAGTGGATGGCTTCTTGAATGGTTAGTTAGGTAGTCGCATGAATGATCAAACACTTGACTTAAATGGTAATCCAGGTGACGGTCTGATGAATGGAAAACAAATTGGTGGTTGTCGTGCGCCTTCCACATAACTTGACAGACAGTTTGCTCGGATGGATTAATGGGTGCAAGAGTCGTGAACCGCTGAATGAAGTGTAAGTGGGCTAGGTAGTTCGATGGATGGGTGAATAACCGAATGGATGAGTAAATCCACGAGAAGATCAGTGGTAGCTGGTTAACCGATATGGGACGATAAGGCGAATGGATGTTTCATTGCCTTATTGATTGAAGGTGGTTGATTGGACAAATGGAATGCTAGACTGTTGTTGTAGATTAGGGGAGTAAGGGCAGAATGTGTGGGAGGCTAATGGAACTTGAAATGTTGAATAGACGGATATGCGATGGGAATATAGGTGGATGAATTTCTGAGCTCGGTCCAGCTCAACATTATCTCATCTCCTTATTCCTGAAGGTACATCTCTGTTTTGCTGGAATTGGCTCAATTAAACATCAACCGGAATGGAGAACTTCTCGCCAATCAACTCCTCGATGTGGCGGTTCGTGTGGCCTCCGTTCGACCCTTTGCTGTTAGTCAGATGGTAGGTTGTTAGACTTGCAGAATTTTCTAATGAGATTTAGCCTTTTAAATTGGTAAAGCTCACTCTGCGATAGTTCCTCCCAAACCGGACCCCTTCTTCCGCCAAAACTCTTCATAGCGTCGTACTTTATTCTAGCCAATCAGGGTGAAGCTGAACAGTTTCTTGCTTGATTGGCTGTACTAATTACACGTAATTTTTAATCACGTTTAGGCGATATTTTTGCGTTCCTGTAAGGGCATGATAACCTACTCCAACCAAGCCAGTCTGCATGACGTCATCTACGCAGCTGCCTGGATCTGTGGAGAATACGCTGGGTATGTGCTACTTGTTATTCATAAGTAGCTGCATTCTGGTGAACCGGATGTAACCACAACTACTTGTTCACACATTTTGTGAATCGCAGTAATTTCTTCATTAACTAGGTTCTTGGAGGAACCTCGCGAAACACTAGAAGCTATGTTGGAAACCGCAAATTTGGTGGATCTTCGTGGTCACATTCAATCCGTCCTTGTATTGAATTCACTTAAGCTCTACTGCAAGCTTGCGGCCAAGTGGTTCAACGAGTCAACAAACGGTTGCAGTTTGGAGAATTCGGTCTTAGAAATGGGGCCTTCGGAACCATCGATATCACAACTTCAAGCCCTTTTAGAGCGCCTACTTGGACTCACAAATTTTCTAATGGACAAAATCTCCCTCTTTGTTCATTCCGCCAATCTGGAAGTGCAAGAGAGGGTGAGGGCCATTTGATTTACCGACTTTTCTTCTTCCGACTTGTTTAACGATTTCATTCACCTGTATCCAGGCTGTTTCAATTCATCAGCTCTTGCATCTCATGACAAAGAGGTTGTCGAAGTTGCGAGCTCAGGTTGGAGATTCGACGCCCAATTCGACCACAAACATCGAACTCGTAGATTTAATAGGGGGTGATGGTGATGGACAGCTGGATTCCCTTGGTCCTGTCCTACCTGAAACCAAGTCGTGTACTGGTGCGTTTCCGTTTGTCTGGATGGGTGCTTTTCATGTGTTTGACTGGTTGTGACAAGTACTCCATTTTGGGTTCGTCTCCTGCCTCCGTACTTGAGACTTTCTGAAGGCGTCAGAGGCCAGAGAAGAGCTTTTCTGAATCTAACAAGTATAACACATCTGTTCAATGTTCAAAGGGTTTCCCTTCGGTTAGACGGAGGAAAATTGCATCAAAAGGCTTGAGTATTTAGTTTTGCTTTGTACCTATTAACCTAAGGATGTTGTTGCCTTGACATCACTTAACTCAGATTTATGCTTTTCAAGTATGAAAAAAATTTAAGCTTGCATTCTAAGTTGGTGAACCAGATACAAACAAAATGGTCTATTTTGTTTTCCTTTCAGAATCACAGCAGCAGGCCACACCAGCACAAGATCTCGTAGGATTGCACGCTCTCCTCTACGAGTTGTGCTCCCTTTTCGAAGGTGAGTTGAATCCGGTGGCGCCGAAGGCTCAGCGCAAAGTTCCCGTGCCCGAAGGACTCGATTTGGACGCTTGGATCAACGAACCACCATTGCCACCATCACAGGCGTTAGTGCCTTCACCCAGCGCTCTCTCCTCCCCACAGGATGCGAAGTTGAAAACTAAACGTGGAAAGAATGTATGTTTTACTCATTTAATTTAAGTATCAATAATTTCGCACTTTGACCGCGTCCAAGCTCCATCCAGTATCATTGGTAGCCTTAATTTGCGCCTCTTTACTTTGATTAATTCACTTTCTGATATTTTCGGAAGTCATAGATGAAACGCGCCTATGAATCCACATGCATCTTTTTTCATGGTTAACTTGACTACAGCTAATTAATGCGTGCGAAGGTAATGACGTGGGATGCGTTACTCATTTCTACAAACTTCGTTTCAATGGAATTTATTGCCAAATAACTTTCTTCTACCAGGTTTTTTGTGAAACGCTGAAACTTTTTAACTGTTTTTATACTCCTCCTGAAGAAAAATAATTTTCCTTCGCCCGATTTTTTCCTATCGATGGACTTCCAACTTCTTTTGAATTGCGATGCGACTTACGTCGTCTGCTTTTGATTTCGCAGATTGAAAACATGCCTGCTGGAGGTGGCATTTTCACTGGTCTAGTGGAACCCGAGGGACCGAAACCCGTTCATTTATCAAAAGCAGAGCTAGACGAGGTGGGTAGCTCGATTCAAGGATCCCCTTATACTGGTTTTTAATTGATTAGAGTAACTTTTATAGCTACTTTCCTTTTTCTGGATGTAGATGCGAAGGCAGCGTTTGTTGATGCAGGAGTCAAACCCCCACTACTTAAAACCCACGAAAAGTAATTTGCACAATTCTGTCGCCCAAGATGAAGTGAACATTCCAACTTCAAGCCAAAATGATCCGCCTGTGGTGGAACCCACCAATGGCGGTGAGTCTGCTGATACAGTGACAATAAGGATAGTATTTTATGAAATTGCTTCTGAATGAACCGATGGTAGTTAATTTTTGGATTGGATTTTAGGACTGAAACTGGCGAGTTCGGATAAATTTGCGATGGAGATGCAGAAGCAATTCAAGGAGATGAGTAAGGCGAATGGGAAAGCTTCTGGGTGTGTTTTGATCTCCAGCTTCTCGAATACCAATCTTGCATTCCTGCAGTTAAGCCTACACTTCGAATTTTGCTTGATAGTCGCAGGGAATTGTAAACTTTAGTTCGACAACATATGAAATACCTTCTTTGCTTTTTGACAGATGTAACGTAGCCACATGAAGGACATTTTTTGAGGATAGGTCTAATTTTTTTGCTAGATTTCTTGTTTAATGATGTGACCGATTAATTACCCACTATTTTTGTTTATTACTGGTTGGGTGTGGAGCTTGGTCTAACCGAGGAAGAAATATTTCATTTTTAATGGTCCTAGTCAATGCCTTGAGGGAATAGATTAGGTTGTCAACCTCTCCATCATCGTTTAATTAAACCGTTTAATGCGATGTACTTTCTACGCTGATTGTTTTAAGTAGTATGTGCAGGGCTCAAATCTCTAACGCAATAGGTGGCACAATTTTCCCTAATTATTCGATCACATTGCTGGTCCAAGTTCGGATGTTTTGTTTTGATTTGATTTTGTCAACATCAAAATTGTTTTCTAAGTATTTTTAGAAAGGTTGGTTTCCAGTCTGATTTGCATATACTTTTGGATTCAGCGATCCCATCACCTTGTGTAATTAAGTTGATCTGTGATTCTTTCTCCTCATGGCAATAAGTCATTCTGTGCAGTCGGCTTGATTGGCCGATTTGATTTGCATCGGTGCTTACCTATCCGCAGATCTCGCGGCAAAACCACAAAGAAGGGTCGACATTCAAAGAGGGCGCCCGCGGCTGAGCAGGCGGAAGGAGAAGAGCCAAACGAATATCCCACAAATGTCGCTGTCAGCAATGTTATGGACCTGCCGGAGGTAATGACAATCTGTTTAAGCATGCATCTTCTTCGGTGTCATGATTGAAACATCCCAAAATAGTGCGGAGTTTTTTGGGCTAAGTTCCCTTGTTCTCTTCCAGTTCACCATCTCGAGCATGGGGACCGTTTTCGTCTTTTGATTGAGTACTTTCTGTGACTACTTACTGGATTATAACTGGATTTAACTTATCGGTTTTCGTTGCCCAGTTCGGTGCGTTCTACAACTGACGAAGGCAAATGAACGAACCCTTAGATGTGGTGCTTTTGACCTGTCAGTTGCCAGAAAAACTACTCAAGGGGGTTCATTCCGTCATACCAACTCTGATGGGAGAAGCGGGTGGTAACGTTGGCTCGGTTTACGGCTTTAGAGCTGGTGAAAATCGCGCAATCCCCTCTGGTGGAAGTCTTTACTGGTTAGATCACCCGTAGTGGATGTCCCTCGGCTGTAGTGACTAGTTTTAAGTCTTTCATGAAGTACTAGCAAAGGTGAAAAGGGATTCAAGCACACACTGAAGGAAAGAATTATCCTCAGGTTGAGGAAGCTCTTAATCTCCTTTACTATTTCTAAACTCAACCATTCAAACTGTAACATATTATTTGATGCAACCGATTGTCGTTAGCTTATGAGAAACAAGCCACATATTTGCAACACTGAGTTCAAGACAAGCCTGCTGAACCAAGGTATTTCAACGACCGTAACAATTTCTTGTAGGGTGTTGCACCTAACGAGTTGGATTCGCCTGACGAAGAGAACGGTTTGGACCCAACCGATCCTCACCGTCTTCTGAACATCCAGTTGGACATTCAAATCCCAGCGACTGCAACCACCGTAACGCATAGTAATAAGGCTAGCGTAAAGAAACGGCAGGTGAAAGCCGAGGAAGGAGGTGGAGAACCGTCGAAGGAATGTTCGACTGCCTCCAATGTACGTTTCCACCCTGTCATCTCTTGGTTCTACTCATTTAACTGTCAGTAGCGTAGGTCCTTTCACCATTTGTTGGGTCTCTTGTTCGAAGAACACGCAACATGCGGTGGATCATCACCCCCGACAAGTCATTTCGGAGGAAACCTTCTTGAAGCTACTGATGGGCTCTACACTCACCGCCGCCCACCGTGTCAAAGTGCGCTGCCCCGCGACGGCCGAGGCCGTGAAGGGATCCGCCCCAGTGTCTGCTGAAGAGGCTTTCGTCGCCCTCCTGTACAGCCTTTCCGGCGACACCGGAGTATCGGGTTCGTGGGGTGGACTCTCGGCCCACCTATTTCAATTCCTATTTAACTAAGCGAGCTTTTCTCTTGCAGTTGTTGAACGCGTCGGAACCACTGCGTCCCTCTACACCGAAGTCGCGGAGTCACCGGTTTGCGTGTTGGTGAAACTTTCGGTGAGTCCCATCGAATGCAATGTATGACTCTTCGTTATCTTACGTCTGATTTTCCTGTCCAGGCACAGACCGGATCCATTTTGATTGAAGCAAAGTCCAGCCAACAAGCTTTGACTGATAAAGCGGTTCAGCGGATCAAGCAGTTCGTGAGAAGCTTCAAGGGTGATAACTAGTGTCCCTCCCTCTCCCCTCTCGTTGCATTGTTCGTGCGTCTTTCCGTCTGTTTGTCTTTTGTTCTTGTCTCCAAAACATTCCACGCACCCACTCTCCGGCGTCATCCTTCTTGATTTATCGCAGGATGACAGAACCCCTACCCCCTCCCCCTTTTTGCGATACCGTGAAGTTACTTTCACTTTCTCCTCAAAACACGTCAGAGTATTTGTTGACTTTTCTTGTAAAACGTCCTAACAAAACTATTTCATGAACCTGCGTCCCAATCACCAGGTGTGCCAGGGTTTAGGGGTGTAGATGCTCCTTTAAATCCAAAGCAGTACCATGCAATATTTTCAGGTAACACAGAATCGGAATTATTTTTCCCCCTTGTGGGGCAAAAACAAATTGACGCATCGCAAACGCCTACTGCATTCAAGATGGGAACCAGCACGTCCTCGACCACTAACCATGCCACCGATGCTTTCACGAAAATCGCACAAGTTACACCTGTTCTCATCCAGTAAGCGCCCCCGCAGGTCCACACCAACGCAACAAAACAGACGAAAGCGCCAAGTACAACGGGGAAGCGCTCGTCCTTAAAAAGACCACTCAGCAAGAGGAAGTAAACGATAAGGATAAAAAGTCCTCTATTGATGTAAAAACAGCAGGTTATCGACTTGCATTGAGTACAAAAGAAATGCACAATTAAATGAATCACCAGTGCTCCGCACTCCCCAATCTCACCAGTAGTAGTTCTCCATCTCACGTGGAGCTTCGTAGCGATCGTATCCGTCATCAGCAGCTAAACAGAAACATCGTCAGACAGACTAACTCGACACCTACCTTCCACCTTTGAGGGAACAGCTGATGATGGCGGCGGCGCGCCGTAACCACCACCGCTGCCACTCTCGTTCCGGCGGACATCAACGCCTCCGTATCGATCATCCACAGATCCCGAAGGGGGAGGAGGAGCGTAGCCATAGTCGCCACCGCCGGTCCCGTAATAACCAGCGCTTCCACTACCAGCATCGTTCGGGGAATCGTAGTAGCCACGGGACGGCGGTCCTCCAGGGGCCCTTCCGCCTCCATTGTACCGCCCGACCGAAGCAGCTGGAGCCCCGTTTGCACCACCACCAGGTGTGGGAGGCGCGGTGCTGCCACCACCGTAGAACGGTGGTCCGTAATTCCACGAGGTACCGGCAGAACTACCCCCACCGCCAATATAACCAGGTGACTGCGACATTCCATGGGAGGGAATGGAATCAAGAAAGAGCTCAATGTAGCGCGTGCCGATCTTCTCACGATCCTTTTTCATTGCCTCTTTCGCTTCGTCATGCGTAGCGAACTCGGCATCCGCTTCACCTGTCGGCCGGCCCTGTGCGTTGTAACGCAGAGTTATATTGACGGGTTGCACAGGAGTGAAGAACGCGGCTATCTCATCGGTGGTGGCTTGAAAAGGCAAGCCACGCATGTGAACCACGTGAGGTGTGAGGCCGCCGCCACGAGGGCTACCATAAGGACCGCTGCCTCCCCCAGAGTCCATTGAAGGTGGACCGTAGGGACCACGAGGACTTGGAGGACGCTGATCATACCCGTAAGGGCGTGAATAAGGACAAGGCCGAGGTGGGCCACGCGGACCACCGCCACCGTAACCATAGCCGCCATCACCACCGTAACCGCGATAGGGAGGACCGGGCGGTCCCGGCGGTGGTGGCGGTGGATTACCATAGTAGCCACGGTCACCACGAGCTCCGTGTCGCATCATGGGCCCAACGCCACTGCGTTCCTCTGAAAGAGAAAGATTCGGGTTACATTAGGGAGAAGGAAAAAAAGTAGACCTACTGTTTAATTCGTGTTGCTTCCGAATAGCCATTGAGGCCTCCATGCCAGTTGCGTCGAAGATTTCGATGTATCTGAGGAAAGAAAACTTAAGTCAGAAACAGTCCACGAAAAAAGAGGAGACCCAACTTCATCTACCAATTAAAATTGGTAGATGCACGACGGAAACCACCCCCAAGGCGATCTTAAAGGCGGAAACCCATGTGACTATGAAATGCCAACGAAGGGAAGGATGAGGGAGAAGTTACGGAAAGAGGGATCAGTTACACAGAAAATATCACCTTCGCCCTATCTTCTCCAAGTGCTTCTCCTTTGCCCGAGCTAGCATTTCGGCCGAGGTGAATTGGACATAGGCATCCCCCGTGCAACGGCCCAGATGGTCGACCAAAAGCCCGATCCCGTCTGGCGCTATTGTGAGATCTGAAGGCCACCACCACAGCCGCAACGACACCCGCCACCGCAGCCCCCATCACCACAAAATTGGCCGACCCGTCCAGAGAAGGAATAAGATAGAAAACCAATACGTGTCATTCACCAAATACAACCAGCACACATTGACAAATAAGCGTATCCGGGAAAACGCACACAGGGGAACGCTCACACCTAGGCAAGCTAACCATAAAGCGCCCACCCTCGACCGAATTTTTCGACCCAGAACTCGTACATCGACACATCCGCCACCTCGTCTTCCGCAACTGGGCCTGGCGGTAATGGTGCGTGCTCATCACCACTTTATAGCCAACTACACCAAGCAGCACCGAAAACTAGTTGAGCATCTGATCCTATAATGACTGCATCCTCCGACATCCGATCAGCAATAATCTTTAGAAGGACAAACCCTGACACCGCGATTTTCGATTCGCCCTTGGAATGGTGAAAGCGGGTCTGATATGTCGAACCACAGCAGTCTGGTGCAATTTGAATGCCATCTTTGTAATGCAATGCGTTTAGAGACCCCAGGTGCAAAGAACACAAACACCAAGAGGTGCAACCCAAGCTCAACGATCAGCGGGCCCATCGACCTCTTTGCGGAGTCCTAACAAATATTTGACGTCAGAATTAATTACTCTGAATGAGGCAGGCTTTAAACCACTAAGACCCAAGATAGCCCAAAAAGCGAATTCCAGATTGCCGACAATACGCCCCAAGAAGACATTAGAGTGGGACTCCAGTTACAAGACGGTGAAGTAAAAGCTATTCACTCACCGTTAAAGAACCTAAAGATATCCTGCTTTTCGGTATCATAAGGAAGACCACGAAGACGAGCGAAGAATTCTTTCCGATTCCGATCCGGCTGCCAGCCCATAGCGCGCTTCATCTCCGCTTCGTCGGAACGAAAAACTAGAAGAGTAGATTATAAAAATAAAAATACCCTCAATGTACCGACGCCCCATATGTTCCTTATGGTGAGCCATGGCTCGTTCGATGTCATTTTCGTTGTCCAATTCAACGAAGGCTTCTCCATTAGACCGACCATT
Organism: Taenia solium; assembly: GCA_001870725.1. Classification (NCBI taxonomy): domain Eukaryota; kingdom Metazoa; phylum Platyhelminthes; class Cestoda; order Cyclophyllidea; family Taeniidae; genus Taenia; species Taenia solium. Next base: position 26,071 of record MIEF01002439.1, read on the forward strand.
CGGGCCTTGAGGAAACGAGATACCTCGCTTACCACCCTTTATCGTAACATCTACACCAAAGGTAAATTAAACGCAAAGTAGTGCCTTTGAAGAAATCGATCACATCATCTGCAGTTGCAGAATACGGCAAACCCCGAATCCTAAGGATAGGAGCCATTATAGTTTGAATGTGAAAGTCCGACTGACTTAAACAAAGCCTATTTTCGGAAAACATTATCAGGATTTTGGCCGATATTTATAGCATAAAATGCATAAACAAGCGCTACCTGTTCGAAAAACCACTCCACTATCATTCCTTATGCAACTATCGTAAGAAATGTGTGCAAGCTTCAGTTGAAAAGAAATGAAATAGTGAACGAAAACGATGTTTATTTGTGAAAAAAAATAAGAATAAAACTATTATTAGCTCAAATATTTTGCACCAAAATATTTCTGTAGTGTTTTAAAGCAAATATCATTCGCTACTCATCCAAAAGTATGTCATTAATCCTGAAGGTTTCTAGCGTGCAGTAAATGGGGGATCAAGCAGTGTCAGAAGTAAAGTTGAGTCTCCAGTGCTTCATTTGTTCTAAGCCTAACTGCCAGTTTCGGACTTGAATGCGCCTCTTCTTCTAGCCCGGCTGGCTGGCCTCCGGGCAATGCTAACAGACCCAGTCCCTCTGTTTACAGGAAATACATATAGCCCGCCCTAGCATTATGCTCTCTACTATCTTCAACGACGCCCTGGAACGCTACGATATCACCTCTAAAACAGAATTTCGCTACGAATGCTACGATTTTACTTCTGATCTGTCCTCTGGTTTCATTTAAATCAATTTTTTCTAAGCAGAAGAATCACTAAGAAGATGCGCTTTGAATCTGCAAAATTCTTACGAAAAGTTGCCGCGAAAGACATTCAAGCAAAAGGGGACTTGGAACTGCAAGAACATCCAAAAGTTTACAACGATAAGCAAAGGCAGAATTAGCGACGTTAGTATAGTCCCAATCAACAGGCGAAATGATGCGGGTATGTATGGCTAAAATAACATAAACAAATATCGCCAAAATAATGATAGTTGCAATACTTTGTTTGTTCGAACTGCCGGTTTCGGTCACTTGGGTGGCCATCTTGTACTAGCCGGTTGAACGGCCTCTGGGCCGTGCCAACAGCCCCCAAGCCCTCTGTTTCCAGAATATATGTTCTACCCCAGTACTATGCCTTCTTTTACCCTAAAGGGAGCCTTGGGACGCTACGCAGTAGTGTTGTCGATGGTAGAAGTGTACTAACATTGATTTACATTCCTATTGTTGCAAAAGGTTGGTGAAACAGACGCAAAACCTAAAAATCAAGGGTATTGATTGGAATTAGATAGTATTAGGTATACGAAGACTACAGGTGCAGGTAAAACATGCCTGAGAATTAAATTAGTGATCAATTTGTTTCCTATGTTACTTTAAATCTACGCTTAGGGCGGAGCAGTTCGATTTCCCTACTGCAAGCAACTCTGCTTTTCAGTTCCTTCCAATGCACCATCTGTTCACCATTTTGTCTTTCATAATAAGGGTAGTGGCTTAAAAAGAGGAGGAGAAGCGGGAAACGTTTGCAACAGTAGCCGCACGGAAAATCGCCCAATTTAAAATCGGTAAATAAGTTAGGAATTCATGAGAGTACATTAAAAAGATGACCAAGGTAAAGTAAAGTTTAAAAATAGATTCTTTTTAAGAGTAGCGCATAACAGTGCCGCAACCTATTTTCAAGTACAGAAACAAAGAATTTAAGCGCTGCGATATTTCAAAGGAAAAAACTAGATTTAATACAGAAAATCCGTTTTAAAATATAACAAAATTACTTTAATAGTTTTAATGTGCGACTGTATGATTTGTAGCTGCTTATATTTGTTGCAAATATTAAGTCAATTTATTTGAAGAGAGAAAGCTTCACTTACTCGCCACGTACTTTGCTGTAATTAATTCTGTTTTAAGAAAATTTAATGGTTATTCGGAGGATTGTTTACTGAGGCCTCACTACTCACAATACTTCATAATTTTGTTTCAAAAATTCGGTGTGCGTTCGGTCTCGTTTGACCTTGACACAGCCACGTCCCACGTTCACCCATGAGCCAGGCCGAGGACACTTTGAATGAAGCATTAGTAAACAATGCCACCAGGATATTTACACCTGATGCCGGATTAACCACGGGCGCCTTATTTCTCATGGCCATTATCCCCATATACATTGGCGCACATAAATCAATCAAAGCCCTCAAGGAGTCCCTTGAACCAGATGCGACCGATATCACCGTCTTTCGTCGAGACGAAGCAGTTATGTTACCAATCTATGCTAGCTGTGCTCTTTTCGGCCTTTTCTTGGTGTTTAAGGTATTGATGTCCCCCTACTTCTAGGCCAAACTTAGATATTTGCCGCTGAGTACATCAACATGCTGCTGTCAATATACGCGTTTTTTATCGGTACTTACACTGTATTCTTCCTCATCAGGTAAATGCTTTCATCCTGCTCACACTGTATTTCAAGACCCTATGCTGTACAGCTATATCCGCAGCGTTTTCGCAACACGCACTTCACTTTGATACTCACTGAGTCAGTGAATGACAGTCCTACGCCGCAAAAAGGTAAGGTGATCTTGCCTTCTTCCGCCTTACGTTCCTTATCTTACAGAATCGGGGCGATTTAAGTTTGAGCGAAAGGATATTGTTCCCCTGGCAATTGCGCTATCAGTCGGGCTAGTCTATGTGTGCACTAAGGTAACCAGTTTATTCCACTTACCTCGTCCTCTGTTCTAGCACTGGATCGCCAACAACATCATCAGTATTGCGATAGCTATCGCGGGTATCGAACACCTTCATCTAGATAGAGCTATCAACGGATGTGTTCTGCTTTGTGGTCTCTTCGTCTACGATATCTTTTGGGTCTTCGGAACTGGCGTCATGGTCTTTGTTGCCACGAATTTTGATGCACCAGTCAAAGGTAGGGGAAATCGTGGAAGTCCTTTTCACTTATTTTATTTGTTGCTTAGTCGTCTTTCCACGAGATTTCCTGACAAATGGATTCTTTTCAAAGGACGTTGGGATGCTTGGTCTGGGAGACATTGTTGTTCCCGGCATCTTCTTGGCCTTGCTTCTGAGATTTGATAATAAGTGGGTTCTTTGAAACTGTAATATTGTATCCTTAGAATGAATCGTAATGGTAGCCGTCTATACTTTTGGACTGGTTACGTTGCCTATATTATTGGTCTGTTAACCACCTTCGCTGTCTTATACATCTTTCGTCACGCCCAAGTAAGTGTTTCTTTTAACTAATACGTAGTGAATCGAAAAGGTTGCCCTTTTGAGTCTGTTTATGTTGCGTTTTTTTATATTAAGCCTGCACTCCTCTACCTCGTTCCCACGTGCTTGGGCTTTCCTCTCGCTTTGGCACTTATCAAGGGTGATTTCAACGAGCTGATGGCGTAAGTTTCTTGATTCCGCGTTCTTTTGTGCTGGAGTTCGGGTCCTTTGTTGATCTTTCTTTATTTTAAAGTTACAAAGACATTCCTTTGGAGGTGGAGGAACGGGTAAAGGCTAACAAGGAGGCTGCTGAAAAGAAGGGAGAGTAGGCAGTTGGGGTACTCAATGTCTTTAGTCTCACCACTATTCTTCCTTCTTTTTTGCGCATCTTTACTGACGTACTTGTGTCACTGTCTTCATGTGATGTGTTTGCTTGTCCGTCTTGGCTTAACGTCTGCTCTTCTATTTCTTCCCTCCTCTGGCCATTGGCATGATGCGGAATACAAGCGTTACCTTGATTTTGTTCGGCTTCCTGTTCCTTTAACGAGTTTCGAGTTAAAAGTTAATCCTTAACCTCTTCTAATTAAGCCGCTTTCTTCCAGTTGGTAAAAGAATCATCATTGCGGTATCTAAACAGGTGAGCCCGCATGGTTACACGGAAAACCAGTCTGCGTTAGATCCTGTTCTTGTGCACATCGTCTTCTGTGTTCATCATCACAAATATTTGAGTGAAATTTGATCAACCGAGGGGAGCGAGTGTCACACACTGGCTACCCATCACAGCGGAGGGTTGGGGAGTTCAGCTCCAACAGTGGCAGCTTGTTCGATGCTAATGCACAGTCCAAATCGCATTTTATAGAGTTAGTCCGGTTCGTTTTACATGAGGATGGATGGTGGCCTACATTGAGGGCTTCCCTTGCTTGGAACCGGTACCACCTGTTCGAATGCAGAGTAGCCCACTTTACTGCGAATATGTTCCTCTCTTGTTCCTTTTAAATGTGACCCCAGCTAGATTTAGCATTACCTTTGGGAAATTAGGTGCCTTGCCTACTGCAGCTAGTGTAGCGCTCAAACTATCTCTGAGAGCCTAATAAGGCGCGCCCGTCTGGGTTCCTACCAAAATTCTAAAGAATTGACAGTGACCTATGAAATTAGCTCTTAGCCGACCGTTACCATTGCAGCAAAGTTGTGGAGTATTGTTCACGTGGATGAGTTTTGCAAGAGTGAAAATAGGAACTGGGGTGAAGTATTTCTTGGCAAGAAAAACTCATAACTACTACTTTTTCTCATTCCTCCGGCGCTTCCGAAGCTCGTGTTCTACCACGCTGGTCCAGTTAATATTGGGGTAGAGGCTCTTCAGGCGATTGATCTCCGTTACCTCAGTATGGGAACTCATCATTTCTCCTTTGATTTCAGTGCTACTCCAATTCTTGCCTAATGGCTTTGTTTCACCTGGAAGACGTTTCATCGAAATTTCGCCGTGAGGTTGTTCCAAGTCTCCACATTGAAGGCCATGTTCCATTCTTTTCCGCCTTCTCTCCTTAGCAATCACATTGTCCCAGTTGATATGTGGATACTCGCGTCTCAGTCTAAGTATTTCCTGTTCAACCGCAAGCTTGGACATTTTTAACCTCGTTTCCATCTTTTGAGCAACTGGAACGACTGGAGAAACCTTTGGAAGGGTCACAGGTTCATTGCTTGCTTGACCTAACGTCTGACCTTCACCAAGATCATTTTCTTCCAGGACGACAGTCCAGTGAATGTATGGATGCTCACGTCTCATCTTATCAACACCAACATTCTGGAAGGCGCTCCAGTTGACGAATCGGTAGCGCGAGTTGAGTCGATCAATGATGGTGGAGTTCAGCTTTTCGCCCTCTTGTATGGATTCTTCTTCCTCACAGCTTAAAATGTAGTCCCAATTGATGTAAGGCGATGCATATTTCTTCTCCACGAAGTAGCGCCAATCTACGCAGGGATAAAGCTCTTCCAGGCACGCTACGTGTTCTCTAAAGCTCTTGCACACCTCTGGATTCTTAAAATTAACTGATTTCAGAGTGATGGGTTGAAATAGAGCTGATGTGATGGCATTCCAATCGAAGTAGGGGTACTTCTCCCTCCAATGTCTGATCGTACAGTCACTCAAGTCCTCCGTGATTACATCCTCCCAAGTGACGTCCGGGAAACGTAAATTCAATCGTTCGATGGCCACTGTTTTCGACAATCGTTTCATGCTCTCATCCGGGCCACGCACAATGCTCTCCCAATCCAGTTGTGGAAATCGTTTTTTAAGGCTTTCAATTTCCTTTTCACATAAGTTATTACGGATCACGTTGGACCAGTCAATGCAAGGGTAGAGATGTCTCAGTCTGACAGCCTTCTCCTCGCTCACAATATTCTCCCAATGCACCATTGGGTGCCGAGCCTTCAGCCACAAGACCCGCTCTGCACACACAATCGCCTCCCAGTCAATTTCGGGGTATTGACGTTTCAATCGTTCCATCTCAGCCTCGCACAACTCATCTTGGGCCAGTTGGTCGAAATTGACACTCGGATAGGCAGAGCGCAGCCTTCGAATTCGTTCTTCACAAACAATACCACTCCAATTAAGATAAGGGAACTTCCGTTGGAGACTTTCAATCCTCGCTTCGCACAATACTGTTGTCCAGTCCATCTCGGGGTTCTCTGCTCTCAGACGGTCGATCTCTCTTCCACAGGCATCTTCAGCAACAATTTGACTCCAGTTGATGAAAGGATATCTGGCGCGGAGAACATAGGGTAACTCTGTGCATAGAATCATCTCCCAGTGAATAAAGGGGTAATTTTCGCAAAGACGACGCACTTCAGCTTCGCAGATAATTTTATCCCAGTCAATTTCGGGATGGAGAAGACGAAGATGCAGGATCTCGGCTTGGCAGAGCTCTTGTCTTGCCAGCTCGTGGAGATCGATGTCAGGATGGAGTCGTTGGAGTCGACAGATCTCCAGCTCGCAGATTTGAGAAGGCGTCTTCTTTTGAACTGTTCGTTCCGTATAGGGGGCGCGAGCTATCCTCACTAGCATGAAACCGATGGCTTCCAGGTAGAAGTAGACAATGCAGGCCAATAGGCCAACCATGCAGAGGCAGATGAAGAGGACCCCAGCTGTGCTAATTGTGGTGATTTTTCGCTGCTGTGCTGCTGATTGAATTGTCTCTGGTGAAGGTGCGGCGTCCCCTACCGAACCCCCCACAGTTATGGGAGCTTGAGGCGTCTCAGCACAAAAATATGGGTTCTAAAGAACAAAAGAATCATGGGAGCCATCACCTCTTTTAATGGGAAGATAGGTTCTTTCTTTCCCCTCCCCGTATCATTGAGCCCTTACATAACTCGTAGAGCAGTCGATGCACTTGGTCTGGCCGGGTTCTGGTTGGTAGGATCCTTTGGGACAGAGGTCACAGAGAATTGCGTGAGGAGTGTACAAGTCGATTTCTTTACTTTCAGGGACATACTTGGCTCTACCAATGGCCTTGTAGACCGTTGCCTTAGTGCCGGGAGGGCAGGGCACACAAAAAGGTGGATTCACTATGGCTAAGTGCTGTCCCCTAGCACACACTGGCCATGAGTTTTTATAAATGATCTAGGTTGACAAGGCAAGTGATTAAAAATGTGTTTTGAGCGCACTTTCGACGTTGACTGTAGTGACTTACAGACACATTCTTTGAGGCTGTTTTAAACTCCATTCTCTCGAACCAATCCCGAAGGTCCTCTCTGGAATCGGTCAGGTCGGATTCATTCCAGCTGAGTGTGAAAGTACGAAAGGCTGTGAAGCGGAGTCGATTCCCTGCCATTGTCCTAATCGGAGCAACTCGGTTGTTGATTGGTGGGAGGGGTGGGGGGGACTTCCTATTCATTGGCCACTTAAGGGGGATGGAGGTTGCTCCTCTGCGATCAACGTGAACACTTACAAAACAATCGATGCAGGCTCCTTGTGGAGGCACCTTAAATAAAAGACAATAACATCTATTGATCGACTGTCAGCACCTTGACACCGATAGCCAGGCGCTACGGTGATTGGTTCGGCAAGAGATTGTCATGGTGTCGCTACTTTCCGTCAGGCAAAGTTTAGGAAAATTAGCTCCTTAAATGTGATAATCATTTCCCATTTGCCTATTTAATAATTAAAGCTCAACAACCGCCGAACTTAATCAGAGAAAAGGGCACGAAGAGAGGAGACGGAAGCCATTACCACTGTGTCCAATTCGAGGCCGCCATCCATGGCGGTTGCCAACGTCAAATGTCTAGTGAAACGTGACAATTTATTCCTCTCAGCAGTGAAACTTAATGACAGCGATGTGCCACCGTCACTTATCTGCATTGTTAGACCGCTCTCGATGGTTTTCTTTTCTTCAAGGGAAGGAAGTCCCAGAGTCGAGTTTATGTGATATGCACGATTGTTCTCATATGTAGTGCACCGGCTGAAAAGCAATGATGCACACATGGTGATAATTGTTTTACATTGACAATAAGGGCCTCCTCAAGTAAACTAGGAGTGTAAATTTGGCTGACATAAGCCATGGGATAAATCTTACTGCTTGACGTTGTCAGTTTTCTAATTTTAAGCACTTTTTATCGTATTTAGAGGCAAAATAATCGCCTTACAACTCCAGATTTGGTACTTATAATCAGAAGGTAGCAACCTTTTGAAATATGGTGATTAGGGCTTCAAGTATAAAGATAAAAGCATGCCGTTGAAAAGATAAATAAAAAAGTTATGTTAGTAACTGGAGGTAAAACAGCCTACTGAAAAATAGCAAGTAGAGTCGTGAGGGTGCTGAAGCCTTTAGCTTACAGGTTCACTATCTCCGTGCCAAAGGAGCTCAACTTGGCGACAATGGAGGCGTTAACCTCATGATACCAAAAATGTCAAACATCTACCTCCTAACTGACCTGATTATTGTTGATACATTAACGAAATGTCTACGTAAACATTCTCTTATAGCATAATAAAAGTTTTCACAAAGTGTACGACCAACATTTCCAAGCTGTTCCATCTAATTTTAAGTAGTTCCACAAGTTTTGCTTTGGGTCGGATGGATTTTTCAAACCTAATCAACCGTCCCATCAATTGAAGTTGATAGAAGTCTTCAGGAGTATGCCGATTCATTAGAAGTGCATCCACCTTCACGATAACTGATCGGTCACTGCCGCGGGGCATCATTGCTACGTCATTAATCACAACGATGGTGAAGGAAGTCGCTTTTTGTGTACAAAGTTGGTCGTGCATGGCTGTCACAAAACCATACCCAGATAATGTCAATGGCGGTCCGCATGGATGCGATCGCCGATAATTTAATGGTGGTGGTGGTGATAGGCCTTCATGAGTAATCGGTGGTGCAAGATCCAGAACTGCTTCGGGATCCAAAGCTTGCTCCAGAAATGCTGACCTAAAGGACTGAGAATGACAGTATAAACAGTCGTTATTTTGAAAGACAGTAGATACTACGATTTGTGAGAGCTCTTTTTAATAGTGTTGCCTAGATACACCAGAAAGGCATTTCGTTTTCGTGGATCATTAAGTGAGGAACTGGAAAATTTAGCTACTCTTCATTGTTCACGCTTTTTTGTCCAGTAATCAAGTCCTAATTTAACAGCAATGTCATGATAGTTGAAATGCATTCACAAGTGTTGCTATGACAATTAAAATGGAAATGAATTAGGAGCTATTGAACAAATGAATTGTTAATGAGCTCTTTCTTCACCGCGGTCCATACCTTCCCGCAGAAGCCCATACTTCTAGCCAAGCTTACAATTCCCCTGTTTCCTGTGCAGGCGCTCATAGAAAGTTAAGAATTTTGCAGTTGTAAAGTTGTAGGATGAAAAATAAGGGAAGAAAAACTCACTCCTCCGCCACTCTGGTAAAATTGCAAACCATCAATGAGTTCAAGGTCATTCGGGGGGATCATTTTACTGAAAGGTATGCGAAATCCACCGGCTAACTCTGCATAGCCCAGTGAGATCTCCAGCACCATCCATTCGAATCGCCTACCGACTTGACGAGCCTCTATACAAAGGGTATCTTGCGTCATCTCAAAACTGTTCAACGTTTTAGGGCGATGGTCATACTCTCTGCTAAGGCGGACGAAATCCAGTCGAAAACCCACTTGAATTTTCTCAAATCGTAAACGCACTGTTCGATCCAATGGGCCAGTGTGAATGAATCCCGAAGTTGACTTTTCCAGTCGTTTTCTTTTCCATTCATACTCATCCCATTCCCCTATAAACTTGATGCAATGCCAGCTCTTTGACTCTTGTATACACTCAGGAGCTTCCGCCCTTATAGTCTGTGGCACACCGTACCTACCGAATGAGATCTTTGAGTAGGATAGTGGGCTTGAGGCTGCCTCACAATTGACATGAGAAGTGGCAACAAGATCCACTTGAAGAACAACGGTTGGTTGTTGGTAGAGAAGGATGAGGAAGACGCCACGTTGGATCCATTGGCTGTCGTCGGCATTTTCAGCACAGGTAAAGTAGCCAACGGTTCCATGCTGAGCCACAACTTCCACTACATCCACACCAAATGCCTTGTAATTATAAAATCGACGCTGGAAACAGGTGTTGTGTGGAAGTGGAACTAAATTGCTCGCCAAAATACTAGAGCCAACCGGAGCTGTGGCACTGAGGTACCAGGCATATTTGGAGCCCCTTTGAGTGTAGAGGCACCTCAGTGCAACGCGTTCGCCACGGAAGGCCTGACGGATTTGAATTTTCGGAGGTGGTACAGTGGTGTTAATTCGAAGACTTCTCCTGACGGCGTCATCAAGGACGACAATGTGGGAACGTTTGTAGTCTTTGCAAAGTTCTATGTCTCCGGAATCCTCCAGATCTTTGATGTGGAAGCAGACGATAAAACAGACGTATTGAAGAAGCAGTGAACACTTTACGGACATATTTTTTTCAATTATGTGTCAATGTTTCAAACTGCTCATCGATTTATGATAATTTTAAATTTTTATTCATAATTGATAGCATCTCGTAGTCGTGGAATCCTCACATGGGGCAAGGAAATGGACTCGTGGTGGGACTTGCTCCAAAATAGTCGATCTTAAGCTACCAAAAGATTCTGCCTTTTGAGCAGAAAAGTAGTTGTTTGGTGTTTCAATCGCCACCTATGGGAGGCTAATTTCTGTACATGTCGGAGGTTGCTATGGTAACAGAAGGCACCATTGTTTGGATGGTATATAGGCGTTAGAGGAGATGGGTGAGGAATAAAAGGAATTTTAAGTGGATGATGAGCAGACGACGAGCAAATCTTCTAGTCAACCAAATAAAGGAACAATTTATTAATGCCCCACCTCAAGTACGGGTAAGCGTGGCGTGTCTCAATCGGAGCGCGTACAAAATCTTGAGGGCGGTTTTATGAGTAAAGGTCTTCATGATTATCCTTCTCCCTCTTCCTCCTTTTATGTTCATTTTTACACCTAGAAAGAAGCCTTGGTAGAGCTGGACCCTCCTGCAACTGCCTGCCCCACTGCAGCACTAATTAAATACAAGAAGCTGTCTTGATACCTGCTCCATAACAGCTGCAGGTGATCTCTTTACTAGGCATTCCACTCACTGACTTAGGGCGATGACCGACTGGGCTGTCGGCATGTGAGCAGCCCGGACTGGCTCCGATCTGAAGTAGCAGACAGATTTCTAAGTTCCATAGGCTGAGGAATAAAACTGTTGATCATTAGAATGCTCTTGAATAAGTTGCAAGCTCTTTTCGGCGCAGGTCAATTTTCTTCCATGGTGTTGCTAGAGGATGTGCTAGTCTAGCTTGGTTATTTCAAATGCTCCATTTACAGATTGATTTCTTGCGTAAGAATGATGAGGCCTTCGATGCAGAGTCCAATGACTTCATTCAAACCTTGGCCTCCTTTCAACAGGAATTGGGTCAGATTACCTCCGTTTTTGATGGCAACAGTAACAACAAAATCACCAACCAATCTGCCAGAGGTGAGTTCAGACATGTTCAATCCAACCGCCGAATGATTATTTGTAAGATTCCAAGTAATCCCTGAAGATGTAATAAGGTCTTATATTTATAGTAGCTGAAGTGTTACCAAGTGGGGAAACCAAGCAGCACTGCCTCAGGGCTCTCTCCGTCTGCGGCGCTCTTCCTGGCCGCTCTCGATTAAGCGCTGAAATGTCCAGTCATAGATTTCGAGAGATCAGTGCTTGTATTCCCTCTGATAATCCCGTATAGAGAAGTCCTCGCCTTCACAGTGCTCCAAGCCGACCCATGTTAAGCTCTCGTTCTCATGTCATTTGGATTCCGTCCATTTGCTAGGGCCATTGAGAATGCACCAGGGCGGGCACTCTCCAATTCTTAGGTCTGTCATTACTTTTGTAGTTATTGTTTCCGGTCGGCTGCCTAAAATGGGCGTTACTTCACAGATCAACTTTTCTTGATACCACTTTAGCATCGTAGTTACCAAAACTCATAATTTTTGTCCACTTGGCCCCACGAATCCTCTCTGGAGTCGTTATAAGCCTCACAAGTGCAGAAGGCGACTGGGAATGGGTCTGAGGCCATAATGCGAGAGACGGAGGATTAGGTCCGCGGAGGCTGGAGAGCTCGTGCGGATAAATTCCAAACCCAAACAAATATGTTTCCATTTCATACCATGCATCATTTCGCTAAGCCTGCTTTTCATGACTTGGCTGTTTTAGCTTTGGGGACTTCAGATGTGGCCGATTCGGGATCACAAGATTTGGAAGAAATGTTAAAATTCGTGATGAATAAATACGCGACATCCAAGGTGGTAGTGAATCCCGAAATCACTCAAAAAGTTCAAGCTGCTGAATCGGCGGCCGTTGCAAAATACTTGCAGTGCGTTAGTTGTTTGCCTTGGCTAGTAGCTTGAGTAGTGTGGTCAATGCATGGTCCATTTTCCCTTGCTTTTTAAAGGTATCCTTGCACTTAAAAGCTGTCCATCCCATGATTTGCAGATTCATTTTGCATACTTTTTGCTTTTAGGCAGCTTGATTTTGAAAAAAGGGTTTCAGAGGATAACGCCGCCCTCAAAACCTATGCCAGACCTGCTACTCCAGCGTAAGGGATTGCTACTTAAGTCCCATTAGTAGAATCCAGTGGTAAAAGTGGGATTTTGCCACGGCGCTCTTTTTTAGAACTGCAGGCAGCTCTGACATTCGGCAACCACCTCTTACCGCTATAACCAGGCGACATTTATGGGATAATCCAGACGATATGGAGAGTGGGTCGGACAACGAAGAGATTGCTGCTGAACTTAAGGCGATGAAGGTAAGGGAAGCTTTTGGCTAAGAAATTTAGCAAATTCAAACTTTTGGGAGTAATGAATGTTATCGCTAATATTTTGTTGTAAGGAGCTTGGAATTATTAGTGGATTACATTTTTTGCATTTTGGTAGGAAGAAATAATGAACAGGTTGATGAATCATGATCGCTTGATTAAAAGCGGGTGGGAGAGGCTGCAAAAGAGGTTGAATGATCGTCGGATGGCTGCTATGGCTGCAAAAGAGGATACAGAGCGAACTCGTGCCCAAGCTATTCTCTCTAGGCAGGATGAAGTTGAACACAAGTGGGTAGAATCTGCCACTTGTTCGCAGTAAACTGCACAGTTATTTACTAAGTAACCCTTAAAACACCCATGGGTTTGAGCATTTGCAACCATATTCTGCCAATCAGTTTACGGATTTTTTATTTTTTAAGCCTAACACACTTTTAATTTTAGCGTTGATAAGACAAAAATGGATATGCAGCGCAAGCTGATGTCGCGAATAGAAGAGCAGATGCAAAATCGAGCTGAAGCGCCTCCAACTTGCGGGTGCGTCAAATCATTTAACTGACCCTTACTGAACCGTAGATGATGGTTGTCATCTTATTGGGATGTGGGTCTTCCTTAAAATTGTGGTAGGCCACATCAGGACTAAAGAAGGTGAATTACTGACGTAAGGGAGGTCTGAGAGGCTAATGGCCTGATTAGAGAGTCTCATTGTCAGACCAAAGCATAACCGATGAGCATTACCAAGATCAGCCTATTTAACTCATTTTGGGAATAAGAATCAAATAGCTGCCCTGTGACGACTGTGAGCGAATTCTTTGGTTAATGGTAAGGGAAATTCCGAATAATCATTTAGCTAAGAAAGTTTACGAGAAAATGACTTTGTAATAGATTACAGAGGTGTCTCAAATGTTTTTCCCACTTTTTTCCAGTTTTAGTGATGCTGACCAGGATTGATGGGGAACTGAACTTCGCAAAACATGAAGTAGATGTGATGAATGATCTTAAATCACGCTTTACCAATTTGTCTGTAATACTTTGTTTGTTTGGACCACCGGTTTCAGTCACCTGGGTGGTCATGTTGCAATAATCGGTTGGCTGGCCTCCGGGCCATGCCAAAGCCTCCGATCCCTCTGTTTCCAGAATATGTGTATTCTGCCCTGGCGCTACGCCTTCTTTTAACTTCAAGGAAGTCTCGGGGCGCTGCATTGACACTTCATCCTTAAATGTAATTCCAGTGAGCTGTCGAAATTCAAAGATAAAGTACTCACAATAAAGTTAGTAAAATACTAGCTCATTTGGTTAATCGTGCCCGAGCGATTCGAAAGTGCTTAATTTAAAAGTGGGTTTTGGTTGCAATTGCCGACATTCACCCGCTAAAAAGTATAATCGCAAGGCAAAAGCTTCGCATAATGTAAGTTAGCGATCAAACTAAACCATTTAAATGATTATGCTAAAGAAACAGGAACTGATTAGAGCGTGTTCTCAAAGACTCGTTCTCACAAAATACACGACCAAAGACGTAATTTTCCAATTATGCATTCTCAAAAGTTTAAAATACGGTTTTTAAATTCAGTATAATCAGTCTTTGGTATTGCCAACAAATAAATTCGTCAGTTTGTTTATTTTTTTCGTTGGAGAAGTCCAAGCGACTGCTGCAGAAGGCGCCCAGTTCAGGTACAAATAGTGGCTGCTGTTAGCTTTGTGGGTGTTCTGTGTGTCTGTTGATCGTGGGTTCCATTTCATGTATCATTGTGTTCCAAAGTATATAATGGTCTTTAATACGTTATGCACCATTCGTTTCTAAGTACATAATCGTTTCTGATGCGTTATACGCCACTTCGTGGTTGGCGAGGATTCTTATAACATTACTGAAACTATTTGGGGGGATAGGCGTCTTTTGCATTAATGATGAAAGCTCATATATCGGAGTTGTCTTATCCGTCCCATTGCTTACTTGTCATTTGGGGCCATAGACTGTCTCTCGCTAATTTCATTGCCATGCACACCCAGTAGTTTCGCTTATCCACCTGTGCCGTATCTATGGAATCTCTTTTAGCGGTCTCGTCTACCATCATCGTTTATCTGCTTCCCTTTTTTATCGTTTTAACGACAGTTATTTTACTAATGTTTGTCGCTATTCGCTTATTTTTCCTAGGCACTAATGGCTGGTGAAAATCTTAATGGGGCGGTAAGTCTCGTCTGCTCCTTTGCTTGACTTACAAGCTTGTTAGTTTCTGCTTAGATCTGTCAGTTCATGCACTTTTTCTTTGCATCCGTCTCTAATCGCTTCCTGTATAATGGATAGCTGATAGACTACCACCAAGATATGATTGATGCGCGGAGCCACCAATGGTCGCATACTTTCCTTGCAGGCAGGCGACAGCGATTCAGGTGCTTGTTTGGGTTGTGCTTCCGCGTCAATTGGTGGGAGCAGCAATGCTCTCTCGTCCACTTCAGCGGAAGAGCTTCCGTCCATCGCCACCACCGAGAGCATAAACAATCTTGAGGTTGACTTGCGAGTATGTAGCTGCTTTGGCGTTGGAGAATAGTTTTAATTTTAAGTGAATATCCAATGAACTTATTAACACCATTGATTTTGGGCGAAATCATGGTTTCCTTGCCTGATTTCGGTAGTGCGGATATAAAACATATGTTCATTAATTTATGATAGATGCTTACACCAGACCTTCAGAAGTAGATAATAAAATGGAGCAGTAGGCAAGCGGTTGTTGGTGTAATCCTAAAAAGCAAAATGTTTGGGCTGTCGTGAGTGGTTTTCCACTATTACCTCATAAGCAAGAACAATAATAGCGCTGTCTTACTGGACATGTTTTTGAGCACAACCAATCTGGACCTGTATCCTTCGAATAATTTGGTCTTTTGCTTCCTCCTGCTAACTTAGATCCCTGACTCCGAGGAACGGACGGATATCCACGATGTGTACGATTCTTCCGACAAGATTTTTACAACCTTTTTTATGGTGAAGTTTAAACAAACTGCTGGTGGGGCCACAGTTTATGCCCATGCGGATGCACGAGTGGTTCTCTCACCTGATGTCAAATCTGTCCCTGCTTCCGCCGCTGTCTCTTCTGTGTCTGCTAGTAATCACGATGATTACGGTGACGAAGTTACTTTCCCGGTGGACAATGCAACTATGAATGGCGGCTGCGGTGATGGTGATATGATTGACGAGATTATGCAGCGTATGGAGCTCTCCAAGTAAGCTCATTAACGTTGATTTTTCCTATTTTTTTTATTCTATAAAGAAGTGTTATATACCATTGCGGCATGGGTTGTGTAGCTTTATTGCCACTTGGGTAAGTAAGAAGTCATTGAAATTGTTTGAGTCAAACGGAGATTTTCGTGGAAGCAATTACCATGATCAGGGTCGCCATCATTAAGCTATCTTACTGTTGAGTGAATGGGCGTTCTCTCACCGATCCGTATGCTGCTTGAAGCGAGGGTATTTACATCTTCATCAGGATCAATTCTGCTTTAATGGTTAGTGTTTGCAGTGGCCCATAAATTATGTATCCGTCGTTGATAACAAGGCACATCCTCTGGGGTTCCCAAGGTTGACCGTTCCACCCCTGTTGCTAGGCCTTCTTGAAGTTGTCTGTACGGGTAGGTTTCCTTGGCTTTGTAACCTTCAGAGGAAGCTACATCGCCGCAGCCTGCTCGCTTGCGCATCACCTTTACCTGGCATCTTTATTTACGGCGCCAGGTGGCAGGGCTCGCGAGGGAGGACACTTGCGTGCAGTCTCGTCATGGCAGCATTCCCTTAAACCTTTCTCGTAGCATTATTGGTACCGTCAGAGTCCCACGTGCTCTCGCCTATCTACACACACATGCGTCCAGCGTGGGGGCGGATACGACTTATCGCGTAGTAGCATGCCTAATTAAAGCAGCTATCAACGCGTCCGTCCCATTTGGAACGTCTGGGCTCTTACTTTTTACGTTAGGTATTGTAATTGCGTCGATATTTTGTGTGGGAATCGCAAGTAGATTCCTCCTATTTTCAGCCACAATTGTATAGATATTTGCAAATCAAACGCTTGCCGAATTTTAGAATCGAGCGTCAAGTGGTTGATCGGCTAATCTCACTGGGTGATACCATTGAACAGCATTGCGGAGAAGAGATTGACAAACTTCTTGCCAGTCTTTGGGGCATCCAATCGCCAACCGAGACCCTCCGTAAAATCGCTGGGCTGTGAGTACTTCTCGCCTAACTCCGGCTATCGGTCTTTTTTTTGGCGCTTTTTTACTAATCCTACCGCATTCAGTATTTTTAGGGAAGCCCAACTGAACTGGGGTCGAATCCTTGTCTTCTTCTACTTCGTCGTTCGGTTCTTTCTTCGTTACGCGGCGGAACGCCTAGCGCAGGGTCTTGTGAACCTCGCTTCCGCAGTTGCCAAGGCTCTCATGGAAATCTGCACTGCTGGAATCTTCCAGTGGATAGCTGACCATGGCGGCTGGGTATGACAAGCTTTTGAATTTTGCTCCGAAGTCTATTTCACCGTTTTGCCTTCAGTCGTGTCTGTGACACCTTTCTCGATCAACTTGATGTGATTAATGCTTTAAGAGCACTTACGGGTCAGGACCGACGACCAGCTGTTGATTTTCGATTAAGGCGATCGCAGTGCCACTAGTTCCACCGTTTTATTCCCTATGTTCGCGTCATTCGAAATTCTTTGAGTGCATTTTATAGGCTCGTCACTGCTTGTAGATCCTTTATTCAAAATCAGGAACATTTGATTTTGACTCCTACATTATGCTAACTTCTCACGTCAACCTCGTCAGGTTTCAAGAGCTTTGGAAGGTATCATTTGTTAATGTAATTCTTGTGCTCAGGCCATCTCCATAACTGATCCTTGTCATTTGTGGAACCTTCTTCATTTCAGCGTCGGCTCACACCCACCGGAAGCGCCATTGCTCGAGTTGAGAGCATTAAGCCCTTTTTGTCCTCGCTGACCTTCCTCATTCTTGCCCTTGGCACAGCATTCTTCCTGGCTCGAGCTCGAGCCTACTTTTGAAAGCCCGTCATTTCTTTCCATCATACCATCTTCATCTCCTTTTCCATCCGAGTGCCTAAAACCCTTGCCACCAGCTTGGACCCGTGCTTTTTAAATTAACCTCTTTTGTCCATCTCGATTTTAAACTTTCATACCACTTTTTTCGTATGGCCGCTTCTATTCTTTTTATTGGTGTATCTGAGGTAAGATTTGTTCATGCAAATAAAAATAGGACACCTTTCTTGTTCCTTGCAATTGGGGTAGAAGTAAGCATCTGGGTGTGGTCTGTCGGGGTTGCGGACCAATGGAATTACACCCTCGAAACCGGTAAACAGATTTAAGTGCGTACCCTGGCATGGCACAATTAGAGAGCAGTCAGTCTTGATGTGGTTGGAGTACTGACTTAGAAGCCATCCGGTGGGCCTTCAAAGCGACCAGGAAATAATTAACGCCAGCCACATGATGACAGTGGAAGTGGATGCTTACACCCGCCTGCCTTGAAGGCGCATTTGGTGCCTTTTGACTGTGCAACTTGTCGGAAAGGCAGCCAATGGTCAGATCGAGGCACACTCGAGGCGGAATCCGCGCACAACACTACCACGAAGATTGGTGTCTACTGACACTAGTTCACACGCCAGCCCAGCTGCCAAGCAAAGGTGGTGAGGTGGTGAGGAAATCCTCTTCCACTTGACAGTGAGTCACCTGAATGAGGTTAGCATTTCGTAAACTCCTGTGCACCACCTCGCTCCGCGATTGAAATGGGTGTTATTTTCGTGTCAGAACCAGTGATGGTCAGCTTCGAATGAAGCAGGCTGTAGCGTCAAGTCTTTGTGGGTCGAAGTGTCCAGTTCTCTCCACTCCCGGACCGACCTTGGTATTCAATTGTGTGGGCTTATCCAAGTTCCCACAATTTGACGGATGTGTTAATGGCGTTGGATTTGACTAAAATTTAGCACCTCAGATCACACCATCTGAGATGGAGTGGAAATTTAGTTAGATGGGCGGACTCACTCCAACAGGGACGGCAGCTTCAATTCCATTAACTGGATACTCTTCCTTGGTGTGCTGATGCGGTTCACTGCATCCTTGTCCACAATTGCTATGGGGTAATTCGATCCCCTCTCAAGCTTGCTTACACTTCCCAGGCAGATCTGCCAGCACTGAGATGCCACAAACTCCACTCCAAACGAGAGATGCATGGCCAATCCTTGCGGAAGAGAGCTCCGTCTTCTTCGGGTTGGGTAGCTATGTTGCGTGCGTGTCTACCCTGCATGTTTTTAAACAATAAACACATCAACGCGTGGGTTGGTGGCTTGCGTTCTTACCACCATCTGTGTCTGCGGCTAATCACCCACTCAGTTAATTTCACTGACTTCTTCTATCCACCCAAACTTCGCAATTGTTGAATGCCTTAACTTCAACCACCACCTTTTGTACAACTCATTCCCGTATCTACATTGCTTAGGAGCCGCCTTTTAGATCACAAAATGACATCATCACTCGTTCATCACACTGGCCATCTTTAAGCAAGTAGGAATGGCTTATGACGAGCATTTATTGGCCTTTTATCTGGTCACTATGCCATGCTCCATGGTATACAAACGATGCATTTAATATTTAATGGAAAATAGTTAGACGCTACTTACAATAAGTTAAGTAGTGTAAAGTCGTCGACCGAATGCCAGGCATTTTTTATGGGCTAAATCACACGTGAGTAAGTGGCAACGTCCGCGTCCACCACCATATAAGCCAGTCAGCACTGTAGACATAGGACCAGCTCGTGGAACATCTGGTTTTGGTACGGAGTGAAATCGCACAAGGCCCGAAGCTGCCTGATGGGAGTGGTGAGCACAGCTACTCGTGGAAGGATCAACCGAGTTTGATCAGTAAAGTACAAAGCACAAACCCATGCTACTCATTGCATTATACCCGCTCTGAGATGGTTCGGCCGGAAATTATTTCCGCATTCACCTTATAACTGCACTAGCCTCCCCCTGGGTAATTTCCACCTAAGTGCCTCGGAGTTGAGGGCTTCTAGAACTTTATCGAAGTGAAGCAAGCCACCTGCGGTGGATCAGCCCTAGTGATAGGCGAAGACAATGTCGACCACCAAATACAGTTTGAGTCCCTTAAGTCCCGAAGTCTTGTTGGACATGGGAGTGCTTTGTGGCGACCGTACTGCTTTGCCTAGTTGCCGATATAGGAAAACCTACTCGGTCAAGATAAGGGGTTGCTATCTAAAAGTAGTTCGAGTCAACACTACAGCGAGGAACTTTTTGTAGAAAGAGGTATGAAAGCATAAAACAAATTATTCTATTCGGCCAATATTCAATCCACAACTGCAGCACAACTACTCAAATAGGGTGAGTAGCAAGTGAGACGCAACAATTCCTCTCCAGAGCGGCAAAATAAGTAAACGTGGACCGCTTCATCATGCTCACAAAAAATAAGTAGGAACGGCTTAAATCACAAAAACCAGTAATTTGGGCTGTACAGGAAGACGAAAAGCGACGACTTCAAAGTGAATGAGCAAGAAAGGGAGCGGTGGTGGTATCCGGAGTTGGCGATGGGGACGAGGGGCGTTGCCAAGGCAGAATCAACGAGACCTTGAAGAAACCTCTTTGGCGCGAGGAGCAGGGTCCGAATAGCGCTGTGATGGCACCCCTCAAACGCAATGCCACCTGACCGATCAGAGTTACTGTGGCCGTGCGCGTTGCACAAAAGTGTTGGCGTAGCCAATGAAGACACTCTTGCCTAATCATGAGATAGAGTCAGGGAACGTACTTGGCAAAAGCAACCGCTAATAGTGGTTAGGCTGGAATTTTCACGTAAAGCAACAGAAAAGCCTCACAAAATCGTCTCACTGAAACAGGAGTAATAGCAGCAGAATTATAAATCCTGCTGTCGAATGTTCAAATCAACCAAAATCTAGATCCCGACTGAAAGTTGCACTGACAACTGAGGAACCTGTGAACGCTAGTGCAAAATTTAAAAAAATTGGTGCGACAAAAACAGGGAGTAGAAAGGATACGTAAGGGAGCGCCGTGGATAACCACCGTTGCAGTAAAACACGCAGCAAAAGCCGTCAGCAACGCGACCCTCGATGAGATAGCAACGGGGTACGAGGTGGTGTAGACTGAAGCCTCGGCGTCGATAGAAGCACAGTGCGACGTGATTGGTGCACTCGGTGTGTAGATAGACCGCACGGCAGGGCATATAAGTCCGGTGCTGCTGCCACAACCATCGAACAAATTTGACTTGATGTGGACTTAAATGAAGAGGTAATGGTATCTGTTGGAAAAAAAATTAATGAAGTGTGTCTATTTAATGCACCCAAAGTGGGCTAATAATCTAAGCTTCTCCTCACTAACATACAGGGTCATTGGATTCAAGGAGTGGCTGATACTGCAAGTTGCTAGTGACAACGTCAGCGCAGCTTGAAAAGTACCTTTGCCTTTTTGCGTGATCAAGAATCACAGAGAGGAGAAGAGAGCCTAGGTGTAGAGAAGGAGTACTTTACAGGACCTAACACCAAAACCGAATGCGGACTAATGGTCGGGATTTTACCCCATTTTGATCATTACGTAATCACAAGCACAAATTTTACTGTTTAAGGCTATTCTTGGGCATCTATCCAGAAATTCGTGAAATCAGGAGTCGAGTTCACCAACCCAAGAGCGAGAGTTGCCATTCAACAATCAAGAAAATTGAATACAAATACTGCTGCCATATAATGTCAAAATCGGGGACGTATTTAGAGCCTAGGCAACAAAGTGGTATTCCGGATTCAAGCACCGAAAAGAGTAGACGGATCGAAAATTGCATGACCATACAACCCATAACATTTGGGGCTTTATTCTACCTCACTTAAGTCTGTTTGATTGCTATTGATGGCGTCGTGGAAGGGACACAAATAAGCATGCCTATAATTTAAAGAGCCCTCTGTCGTCTGCAAACATTAAGGAAACTATGATTAGCGTGGATAAAAGCTACATTGGAAGGCATCAAGTCCATATATGGGAGATTTCATAGCCAATGAAAACCTATAAAATTCCTTTATGTTAAATAAGAAGCATCATCCAATAACTTATATTTAATTAGCTAGTAAGCAGCACCAGCTACCAATTCAATAAAGCTACACAAATCGTAGAAATTAATAGACGAACCCACCAATGCCACATTTGCGACACCGCGAGGTGACAGCTAAACTAAGGATATACATTACAACCGAATCAGCCGCCAGTCGTGGGTGAATAATTGTTCGATCCTAACAAAAAACGGATTGAAAAATAAGTGATTGCCAATTGAAGCCGAGAATGGAGATGGAGAACCTCACAGCCACTTTGCAGCTACTGAGGGTGCGATATTCGGCAACGATAAGACCGACAATACGCCCCCCATCCTCCTCTCCAGCAAGCTCAAGCTGGCGGTACTTGGCATAAGGAAGACAAGCAAGAATGGTGAGATAGCGGCCGGTGGAAACTATTTCGCTGTACCACAGATCCGGATAGCGCACAGGGAAACATTCAAGGCAGAGCAGTTGAATTGCTCTGATATCAAGTGGGCTCGCCAAACGTAGCTCAACCGCATTGACTACATCTGACATTCTAGAATACATTACGAATTCGAAAAAAATAGTTTGAGAAAAATAGTAAAGCACTACAAGGCCCAGCTGTCACAAGACAAATAGCGAGTAAACGTCAGAACGACATTAAAAGCAGAATTCAGTGGCATGAAGGTGATTTACTCTAAAGGTGGTGTCCAAAAAATGATTATGGGCTCAACAAATAGCGACTGAATTTAATATGCTCATAAACGTGATGACACCATCTCGTGCACACTGCCATTCGCCAGCGAACAGCATTCCACAACCCCGGTAATGTTAACCATTGATTAAAAGAATTTTAAGCCTCAATGAATTTATTTTGCCAAATGCTACTGCGGTACACAAACAGCATTTTTTAATTTAACTTATTAAAATAAAGAAGAGTCATCTTATTGGATTTCTCTCAAAAGTGGCAAGAAGGCTAAAAACCCTTCCTACCAACGAGAACCGCAAGTCACCAATGGAAGAATACATCTTATTTTGTTGCCTTCTGCCCAAATCTCATTGCTCTACAAGGTTATTAACAATATCTGCCAACATAAGGCGACCCAGTGGTGCAACTGGGACCCCAAATCAAGACCTCTGTTGGAGTCGATAATTCTTCACCACTCTGACATGCCATCGTCTTTCCTCTCGCGTCACCCATAACCCCATCCATCTCCTCAAGGTGATAGCTCGAATATGAGAACCCCATGACGGGACACAAGAAACCACGCCGGCTGCTAGGCCCACCCCACCCCCTCCCCTCCTCTAATTCCGCATGCCCCCCCCCCCACTCGCAAGCAAGCTTGCGCACTGTCGGAAGTCTCAATGAACACCTTCGCACAACTCACAATGGATCGGTAGAACCCCATAGGCAATATTCGCAAACCGCTTGCACTCGACATTGGCACATCCACGACCAGTAGGTGACACCAGGAGCCTCAGCCATGAGGGTACGAAGGAAGCAATATAAAATGACAGTATATTGTAGACGTGAGAGACCCAGCTGTCAAGTAAAATGCATACACAATTAGGACAGTCAAGAGAGATAGAGGACAGACACAATAGAGAATTCATAAAGGAGGAAACAGAAAAGAGGTAAACAACGGACTTCTATCGATTGGTGACAGCGGAAGGGGAAACGGGAGCAGGTGCAAGAGGCGGAGGCGACGGGATTGGAGGAGACTCAGCGCTCTTGACGGCAGTTATGGCGGCGGAGTGTTGAAAGGTCTCCGACACCACCACTGAGAGGGAAGCCGACGCGCTGGAGGAAGGGGACGGTGGTTCCGGTGTGAAGTATTGATCTGCAGCCGACATCGCGTCCACTGGAACACACAAACACATGCAGACGTCAAAGTAGACACAGAATAAGCCGTTGGTGCTATTGCTGCTGAGAAGCAATTCCGACCCGCCCAGTGATAAGCTATTAAAAGTCGCGGGAATCATGCGAGTGCATTCATGCGGAAAGGCGGAGGAAGAGCATGCATAAACAACACCGGCGCGGACGACGCAGATCTTGAAGCCGAAACCGACGACGAACCTTGGTCGACTAGGCTGCAGAAGCTGGAAGAAGCTACCGAAGCTGTCTCGGAAGCCCGCGCGGCGGGGAGGGAGGAAGATAGGGGCAGGGCGGTTGCCGTTGTCGACGCAGACACCGACGAGCTACCCTGTGTTGTCGCAGCTCGACGCCTTGTTGAATGATGGCGATGCTGCTGAACTCCGGACGTCTGTTGTTGTTGCTGCTGCTTCACCTTAGAAATTGTGAGAGAAGATGTCGAAGAGGACGAGGCTGAAGACGCAGCCTCATCCCTTGGCGTTCCAGTCGTCGTCGCCGACGTAGTCTTCTTCTTCGGCTCAACGTCGAGAAGTGTGGAAGGAGCAGAAGTTGGCTCGGTGGGGCCTTCTAGTACAACCAAAAGGCTTCATCTTCTACAGCGGCACACAACGTACTCTACCGCGACAAACCAACAGGTGGCAATCCTACATGCAACAGCCGGCGCACAATTCGTGCTCCAGCTCGCACGCCGTTAATCAAGATGGCAGGCGGTAGTGGTGGTACGTGCATGAAGCAACATATAGTGAAGAGCGAAGGGCCCTGTGAAAAAGGCGCAAAACCCGAATCCACAGTCATCTATCACTCCACAGTAGAAATGCTAGGTCGCCCAGTCGCAACTAGGCAGTCGGATCTGATTGTGTGATCGTTTCGAGAGCAGCTGCATATGTGAAAATGACCAACGATCGCCGTCTACACCCCCTCCTGGAGGCTTTCAAATAAATGCATCGAAGAGGTCCAACAGAAACATCTGGCAAATGAGAAGCTGCCTACGCGAGTGGTTCGCAAAAAGTAGTGCGTCGGGGGGGGGGGGGGAAGTGAATCAGACTGACCCAGATTTCCTCAACTATGCTGCCAAAACTTTCCACACGGCGACTGCTTTACTTTCCAACTATTATTTAAGCGCTGACAAAGGACAATCCAAAAAAGGTGATGCTAGCGCTCCTCTCGGTTCAATTTGAACGCCATTTAAAGACAAAAGGACAAGGCAAACGTACCCGAATTCTTTTTGCCGTTGGATGCAGCAGCAGCAGCTGCTGTTGGTTTAGAAGTGTCGGAGGACTTGAGAGAGAGGGAGCGCATTTCAGCAATTGGCACCGTTGCTGATTCAGAGACTTTGTTGGTCGCCTCGGTGACGGGAGAAGTTGCAGCGGAGGTTGTCGCAGTGGTCACAGAGGCGGCGGGAGGAGGCGTGGGCGATGCAATTGGACGCGACGAGTAGGTATGCCGCGGTCCTAATGCATGAAACGCAAAATCCCGGAGAGAGTGAAATTCGTCACCAGTGAGGTGTAAATAAAAAGGCAGTCAGAGAGACTAAGGTCTAGTCGGTTAGAGCTATGAACTAAGATTCGCACCGCACTTACTCCGCTTAGGCTGTAGTGACAAGTAGTAGGGCATCGGGAAACCTAAAAAAGTCAACATTTTTGGGAGAAAAGGAAGGTTGGTTAGTTCTCCAGTGAAAGCGGGCGGGAGGAAAAAAACAACAAAGTTGCAGCAGCTTTGTGTGTGCGCGTGTGCGTGCACGCCCAGCAAACGAAAGGTTAAGTGGGGTCAGCAACGATAGCGTCGAATCGGCCTCTTTAGTATAACAATAGCTCTACGAGCACAGTGAAGGAAGGGAAGGGGAAGTGTTGCGCGGGACACAAATACAACTCCTGGGAAGTGGAAGAAGATGCATGGCAAATTTTTGCACAACTCTTGCGACCTCCTCAACCAAACCACCTTGACCGAGTCAATGCTAAACCTTAGTCAAAAAATAGTTTTTTGTAGTAAACCCTGATAAGGCATCAAAAATAGGCCAGTCAAATTCCAATCACAGACAACATCGGCGTTTTCCGACGATCATGCAATCAGAACCATTCACGCAAGATAATTTCAAACAGGTGGATTTATAATGTTCCTTGTAAAAACGCACGGCATCCCAAATGATCAATGGCGAATATTTGGACTAGAGAATCGGCGCTAAAGCCCAATTGGCTACGGCCAGTGTAATTTTTAGTGCCGGAGAAGGTCAGAGGCAGAAAATTTTCTTCTAATCCAAAAGCGGAACAGTAGGATACAGACTTTGATCAGTTAAAAGCGATGCAGCCAAGCTCTGGTGGCAAAATTTCCACTCAAGAACATAGAACAAGAACCTCGCCACTTGTGCAATTAATAACCACTTGACATTTTATCTTGGTTCTGATCAAGTAAGACCCACTGACCTCATTTTGAAGCAGGTCGAGGCGACCTTACTTAGAAGTTTACGAGAAGTAGAATACTGACCAACACAAGGCATCCCCTCGATAAGCTAAAATCCAGCACAAAAAATTCTAAGACGAACCCTTAAAAAATCAACTTACAACCTCAAGAACATTGCTCGTGAGATGTGGAATCAACGATACCCCAGTCCAGTCTTGTGCATACACTTATGATGGGAGAAAACCTAAATTTATCGTGGGAATAAATCCGACCATCACTCGCTCGTGCGACGTTAGCTCACACCAGAGAAGTTATCACAGCAAGGAGGCGCAATAAGAGCTCATAAAATGATCCACTGGTCTTACCACCACAAAAACCATCTACCGAGACTTCACTCTGAAACCCGTCAACTGGTCCGGTATTAGGCATGCTCATTTTTTGTCTTTGGTCCAAAAAAATGGCAGCGATCACAAATACCAGCTGAGTGGATTTATTAAATAATGGAAAACTACACAAATACAATGAGGGATGAATCCGCTGCTTCAAAGTAGATCTCGTGCTTTAAATTGGAATAATTTCCCAAAAAAAGTTAGACTATGATGGTATGACTTCCTCTAAACGTGACAACAACCAATCTTCAGAAAAGTAAAATTCTCAGCTCCAAGTTATGCCCAAAATGAGGGACGAGAGGGCACTCCTGATACTTTAACAATTGATACGAATTCTTCCAACTTCGGAAATCCAAAGTCTACATCCGATCAAACGACCACAAAAGCAGGCTAGCAGACTAGCTTGAACCGCGGAATTTGAAACGAAGACAGCACAACACAAAGCCAGCAAAAAATACAAATTTCAGGAGTGGAATACAAAGCCGCGATCCCCTAACCCTTTACATATAAGCAAGGATTCCATCAGAATGCAATCACTCCTATTACTTAAACAAAATGAACTCGAAAAATCTGGTGCTTGCCCCTTCCGATAAGCTTAGAAAAAGGCAAGCCATCAAGCAAGGAACCACTCGTAGCCCATAACGCTGCAAATAACAATCACGCATCCGAACGGAACATATCTATCATAGCCTCTCAAAAGATGTTGATAGATTCGTCAAGTTGCTGAAAACACGAGAACGAAAGATGTCAAAAGTTCTCTGCACGAGCCTCTCCTACAAAGGCACTCAAAACCTAGTTCAAGAAGCGACTTGACAGACGATATACAGCATTCCTCAAAATAACACAGCGCGATAGCAATTAGATCGTACAGGTCAACAAGGTTAAGGAACCTGACCAATGAGGCCCAACACCTCCAAGACGAAAAAAGGGGCTTACATTTGCGTTAGAGCTGAACAGTGTCACCAGCGTAACGCCCACTATCAGACATATACATGTAATCACAGTTTCCGTGGTTTCTGTGCACCCATAAGCGGTGAGAAAATTGCTTCTCTGGGGATCCTATCAACGTCTGGACATCCCGAAATTACCTGTGGAACGGTTCAATGTGTTGTTAGGCGAGTTCTGCCGATTCGTTAGCGTCCCACGTTGCCATGATTGGTTGCCTGGAGGAGACGACAAACAAAATAAGCAATCGGAGGTCACCAAGAACGGAAAAGGCTTAATGTAACAAGAAAATTTCACTTGCTTTGCAACAAGGGGGAAGGGGCATGACCACCACCACGATGGTTGTGATGACGCCTAAGAGACCCCGTATTAGAGTGATCACCATTTTCGGAATACTTGCGTCCATTTCCACCATTGCTGATGGACCAACTGTTTCCAGAGGAATTTTGGTGACTGTAGCGCATATGTTGTCCTCGATGTGGGGAATTCACATGCCCTCCCACTCGAGAGGAGGTTGGTACCATTGGCTGTTGCTGTTGGTGTCCAGAATGCATCATTGACCCATTATCAATGGGATCTCCGGTATGAGTGCTTCGGTAGTGTGTAGAAAATTGATCCCACTCTATAGAAGCGGAGAAAAATATGAGCCAAATCAGTAAAGGCGAAAAAGACAGGGACAGTGTGCTCACCTTTCATCATAAAATCAACAAGAATTTTCGAAAACGGGGGACCGTGAATCGGTGGAGGGGTTCTACGATTGGGACCTGAATGATGTCCGCCAAAATGATCGTGTCCACCATAGTATCCACCATCACCGCGACATCGACCACGTGAAAAATAGGGACGATGATTCTGATGGTGCTGAACGTGTGGAATGGGATGATGATTAGCCGCAACTATGGGAGAATTGGGACTACCAGGACCGGCATTTTGAACTGGACTGACAGTCCTTTGAGCCGATGCCGACGAATCGGGAGTGTCGCTCCTCTTCCCCGGGAAAGAATTTGTTTTCAGCATTCTACAAATATGTAAGCAAAACGCCATCGAATTAACCCAGGCGAAAATACGAAAGTTCGCACAATCCCAATAAATCGAACACAGTACTTACCTTGTTGTAGGATCCCGGTTGTTACGACTAGGAACATTGCTCATTTTTTGTGATAAAAAACCAACGACTGATAACCACACACACGGAAAGTGTGAACAGATGAGAATGGAAGCAACCCAAACAACGCGGGACTAAATACCTCCGGTCAATGCAAACAAAAGTAAAATTTAAGAAAGTTTGGCAGCGAAAAAATGCTTTTAGACAAGAATACCTTTTTTCTAAAACATTTTTTGATTAGAATGAAAGTAGATGCAAAGAACCCCACTTACTGTTCGTAAGCGAGCAACAGTGTGGCAGTATTATTTTACGATTTATTGTAGCGTCCCGAGACTCCCTTTAAGGTAAAAGAAGGCATAGTATTGGGGCAGAATACATATTCTGGAAACAGAGGGCTTGGGGGCTGTTGGCACGGCCCAAAGGCCGGCCAACCGGCTAGTACAAGATGGCCACCCAAGTGACCGAAACTGGTAGTTCGAACAAACAGAGTATTACATTATAGTCCTAATTTTAAAAGGCAGAACCGATTCCATTGCAGTAAAATAGTCTAATATTTTGAGGTTAAATCTTGACATTAGTATTTTCGCCAGCTGTGCAAATGAAGGGATTCATGTTCTATTTTTTAGCGTTAAGAAGCGGTCCTTTTTTATTTTGAGGGCTGTTTAGCATTGCGGTCATTTTTGAAACTCGACTACTTCAAAGTGGTGCTGTAATGCGCTTGCTGTTTTTGTAACTCTGAGGTCCATTTATGGGACCTGGTCTGCTATTTTGTACTCTCACTAGGTTCGGCTGGCCCCTAGACCAAATACGTACTTTCTATAAAAAATTTTTTGTTTTAACGGAAGTCTTGGGGCACTACAGCATGGTTTGACGCATCCCTTAATCAAATATTGAGTGTTTAAAATGCTGTCAGCTTTCCTTGAAGGCCCCAGTACAGAGATGAAAGATAAAATGTAGAGAGTAAGGTGCTTATGTATTTCAACGCATTATGTTTCCTTATATTCAATAAGTAATCTAGCCTTAATAGTTCTTTTCGGTAGCAGTACTTTTCAGCACCTGTAGTAATTATGAGGTGCCTCTAGTTTTTTGAAGTCGGAGGAGTTGCTTTACTAAGGCCAATTGTGCACCTCCAACGTGGCTCACTGGCATTGCCTAGAGGCAGTGCAGCCAAATGGAATCACAAAACCAACGCTTCAATTTCCACGATATCAAACCAAGGAGTTAACCGGACATTTAAAGTGTTACACAGCACTTCTCAACTGTTAAGAGTGAGCTTCGGTGCGTTGGCCACCACAACGTGGTAGGTAACGTGAGAAAGCATTCATTAGTCAACGACTGCACTATCGAACTTTAAGCAACGTCACTGAACCATTCTGACAGTTTTAACGAATATGGAGTCGCATTCTGTTTGGAATATGTATTAAGGGAATGCATAATGCGCTGACCATCTCGTATGTCCACCACTAGTCGTAAGAACACTGGCTATTGACTGTCGCTTATTAAAGATCGGGGTTTCAATAGTTTTGTGGGGGTAAAGTTTCGCTTCCATTCCTCCTTGCCACTTTTCCTTACCTTAGTGTTCCCCATCCATGCCTACCTGGATTCTGTCTAGCCATCGCGTGTTTGCTTACTTGCCTGCTCCATGCAAGCATCGCAGACATCTCCGTGATAGGCTTTTTAGGATTTTTACAACTAACTTCGTTGTTGTTGTTAGCAGTATCCCCGCAGAGCACAGAACTGGAGCAGCTGCCGGTAGAGGGCGTCAGTAGCTTCCACAGTCTGTGTACTTCTTCTGCCACATCAAGGTGGAGCATTCATTACTGCAAATCTGGGTAGTTGCTCCTTAGGTTTGGGTTTGCTTTCTGCTGTCAAGCCTCTCCCAAATTCCATAGAAGTCAAAGTGCTATAGCTGAAAATGTATTTCCAGCTGAGATGCCATGCCGCCTAACGGAAGGCCAATGGCGGGGGCTTAAGTGTCCGTGCAACCCAAGTACAGAGGTAGATGTACCATTGAATCGGTACGTTAGTATTTTCCAGCTTCTGTAGTTTATTGCAACTTAGACAAATTTTTTGAAGTCCCAACATGCCCAACCAGGATTATCTATTTTTGACATGCAATAAGTCAACTGTATGGTTAACTCTCAGACCTCTTAGGGCCCCACTATTGTGTCCTTTTTAGGCGGTCTGGTCTTCAGGGCATGCCAGTGGCCCTCAAACCCTCCTGTAGGTCGACAACACAAATCCCGTATCAGCCAGGTCGAATGAAAGGATCGGAGGTTCAGGAAGTACGCTGGATCAAACAAATAAAATTATCTATGAGATCTTAGCTGGAGCGTTGTTTTCCGCCTTTTAGATGCATGCGTTTTGGCGCTTCCTTTCCTTTTTTTTCAATGTCATACACTGCACGGTATTAGCCGGGTAAGTAATGTCCAACGGGAAATGGATCTCGATCCACCCAAAATACCGTCTAATTTGGGCAACCGTGCACAAATTCAACAACATAAAACTCCAAAGCTTCTAGCTATTGTTTAATTTATCTATATTTTACATCCTTTTTAAGAATATAGTATTAGAAGGGCTGCTTTTTTGAGGAAAGATAACCTATGCTTTCCATCATGTATCAGCGAACGAGTCAAGTTGGCTGAGAAAGGAGGGCATCTGCAGACAAGAGATGGTTGGAAAGGAAGTCTGTTTTGTTTTGTTCTTTTTTGTTGATCGAAAAGACCAGAAATAAATTCTTTGCCTTGCAGAGTCATATAAAATAAGCGGATGAAGAGAAGCCATCGTAAGGTGTTGGGCGAATTGATATTCGCTTTC
This sequence comes from Taenia solium, assembly GCA_001870725.1. Taxonomy (NCBI): domain Eukaryota; kingdom Metazoa; phylum Platyhelminthes; class Cestoda; order Cyclophyllidea; family Taeniidae; genus Taenia; species Taenia solium. The sequence continues at coordinate 57,216 of MIEF01002439.1, forward strand.
TTGCGAAATAGGAAAGAAGTTATGAAGTAGACGAGAAAGGAAGGGAAAAAGGCGTTTGTGGAAGCCGGGTCTATCTATTCTGATGTCATCAGCTTCTTGAATTCTAAAACGGGCAAAATATTAACGGTAGACGGTAATTTGGACTAGTAGTCCACCTAGTTTGATGCCACTACCCACCATCAAAGTCTACGAATCCCGAGCCGTCGCGATCTGTGTCGCGAATCATCTCGTCGATCTCCTCCTCAGTTAAGTCGTCACCCAGCTCCTTGAGGATCCATCGAAGATCGTCCACATCGATTTCGCCTCTGCGATTCTTGTCGAGAACACGGAACGCCTGCCGCAAATCTTCCTCGTCCTGCTCGTTTTGGAGGATTTTCCCGTACACCAAGAGGAATCCACTCAGATCGATGAAACCCGTGGCTAAAAGATCCCAAAAATCCCATCAAAATTGCCTTTCAACTCCCCCATTTAGAATGGGAAATTGTGTGTTTTACTTATGCCTCAAAAATACACTCACCGTCATCATCCACTTCATCGGCCCATTCTTTGAGGAGATCGGGTTTGATGGAGACCTTTAGCGCGCTAAAAGCTGGACCAAGGTCGTTGGTGCTGATTTTATCCTGTCCACGCTTGTCAAATTTCTTGAACGTCTCCGTAGCAACTGGGAAATAGAACAAATTATTTGGTTATTCAATTTCAAGGTCAGGTGATGTTTTCAGTCTTATCGAAGGACCGGTGATCTTGCATCGGCGCCCTGACCAAAAACACGCGCACACATCAGTGCGCGTGACCAATCATCGCGTAGGTGCGTGCCTCCAAAGTGCAGCCGGGAGCCAATCAAATTTCAATTGGGGAAAATACGGTCACGATCACATAGCTATTGCTTCAGGAAAATATTGACCGACAAAATAAATATAACCTTTTATTTCTTAATGTGTAACATATCTTTCGGAGAAATAATCGTCGCTTAAATGTGCCTAGAGGCCAAAAAGCGGCAGCAGAATGATGGATGATAGAGGTTGGGGTGTTTTGAAGGATGATATATTCATTCAAATGGCAATTTGCAAGTGCCAAAGTAAAGGTTATAAAAAAGGTGAAATGGAGTGGCGTTGAAGACCTACCCCTAACTTGATCGTCGCTGATCTTGAAGCCCTCCATTTCCAATAGCTGCAAAGTCAAAAAGGGAAAAATTTTACTCTCCTATAAGAGCAATAGTGTTCAAATACAATGCAGCAGAAAAAAACGGAATCGGAGCGAAATAACCCAAATGTTCGACATTTTTTCAAATTTAATCTTCCACTACTTATCCCAAACTGCAGTTTTTCTACTCTACTTATAAAAGCAAGTGAAATTTGGAAACCATTATTCTCATCCAAAATCTACATTAATTAATAAAAAATAAAAGGAATTAAGAAGATTACACTGACTGACGAATCTCTTCAAAATATTTTTCACAAATTAATCCACATTCGGCATAGATGCAAGCTGTGGGTTGGGGCCTTGTTGTTTAGTCGGGTCAGTGAAGGCTTTGGTACTTGCGCCCTGATGTTAGGAATGATACTTACGGTCCACTGTTTTCAAGCAATATTGATGCCTTAAATTCCAGAATGGAAATGCGGAAGGTGGGAAGACGAGAGTGGAAGTGATGTGGACAATGGGGAGCTCAAACACTCACCACTCTGTTGAGGTAGAGTTTGCGGCGGTGCGAGAAGACGTGGCGGACGCTATTGCAGCCGGTAGTGTCGCTGTGCCTCCAATGCCGACGTTGGCGTCGAAGCAGAGGACTGAGCGCGTGGACAGACAGGCGCAACCGTCGCACACGCAAGCCCCCCTCGCCCGGATTGCCACGGTAACAGTGCGTGGGTTGGTCCGCGGGTCGATGGGAGGATTGCACGCTGGTGCGCATTGGTCGGTAGCTGAAGACCTCTATGTCCACCCGAAAGGCCTCGTCATTGGTGCATGTGCTCTGTTTGCCACGGTGAACGGCCGTGGCGGTAGTTGGGGGCACACACGTGTTTCCCCTCCAAGGTCCCGTAGCGAATGCGATTGGTGAAGGAAATTTGGTTGGGTGAGGCATGGGTCCAGGTTGGTCTGCGCAAAGAGAGGTGCAGACACGTATTGGCACCTCGGATCATTACTGCTAAGGGGATGGAGCTTAAAAATTGACTAAAGAGTCGTATTTCTGCCTTTATTCTTTCTTCATTTAAAAAAAATAAGACTGTTCCTTCCCAAAATGGGGATCTTATTGCATTAGAAAACTGCGAAAATCCATGACATTCCCATTTTGCAGTTGGATCAATGCGAGTGCGTACCTGGGACCTTGTGATCATAATGCCAAAGGCAGCGAGATTTCACCCTCCCTTTCTGATTTAACATGATAAACATAATCGAAGAAGTTCTAATTTGCAAAAATTTGATGAGTTGTTATTAGAGGGAAATAATTTTTAACACCAAATTTGGGTTAAAAATATCTAATGTGATTCCATTGCGGAACTTTTCCAGCTTTTTAAACGATATGGATCTCAAAATTCCCGTGGTTGCTTTGAGAGACACCTCAACTGTTCTTTTACCTCCAAATCGGTTCAGCTATCGCAAGCCCGAGTCGATGCATCAAAATTTGTCACGGATAGAATGGCCCTCTGATAGATTCTACCTTGCTAAACTTTCACTAGGGCAAGAAGCAACAAAGATCTTCATAGTCCAGGTAAAATATACTTAGCCCTTCCTTAATTTGCAGCAAATGAATGCAAATAAATAACGCCAATTGCGAATAAATGGAAATTTTGGAATTATGATCTCACAACCAAATGACCAAAATTGGAATTTAAATGCCTACTTATTAAATTTTAGTAAAAACACTAGTACTTTTAAAGCTGCTGCGTTGGAAGTTGTTCTGTTTTTGGCGGGCCTGTTTTAATAATTGATGTGTCCTAACACTTAACCCTGAGAAAATTAAGAATGGAGATTGATTTTGTGCCCTAATTGGCACAGTGTTGATCTTTGTGGTTGTCACGGCTTCAACCCCCAAGAGGTTAGGAAGGGTTTGCATCTTCCCATGACTATTTTCATGCAAGCGCCAGATCCATCTGACGCAAATAGGGGTGTAGGAACTAATTACCACTCTAAAATATGATATTTTTCCACCATTTAGGTAGAAACTTTTTTGAGGAAAAAGCTAATTCAAACCTTTGTTTGTAAATTCAGGTAGTGAAACATGAATGACGAGAAGCAAACGATTAGGATGGTTTTTAATACCGAAACAATTGCTTTTAAATCCTAAAACTGCGTATAAATTAAAGCGCAGTTGTAACGTGTTCTTGTCTAAATAAGATCCTCTAGGACGATGAGAAGTCGAAAAGTCCTGCCCACTCACTGACCTTAAATGCAAGGGAGGAACAAAAACAAAGAAAACATTTTGGCATGGTCATATAATTCCTTTTAAGAAAAAAAGGGCATCTGCCAAAAATGGCACAGTTCATTGAAAAGGGGCGAAAACTCAGTCTTCTTTTCCTTCAGTGTGCTACTAAGATGGGGAAGGGGAAATTCCTCACAAAGTGCTGTTGAAGGCCTCAAGGTCACACCCTTGACGCAATTATGGATGGTGGAAGAATTTTCGTTCCCGCAACTCAATCGGGAGAAATTCGCCACTTTTGCTCCTAGCACAACAAATTTCTGGTATTTAAGATGTTTCTGTTTCCCCATTTTGATGTAAAAAATGAAAGCACATTCCTGCTCTGTTGCCCACATTACAGAAATGGCCTCTTCCCCAAAAAGGGAGATGGAGGTGGACCAGGTCCAACTCTTCCACGTTTAATGCTATTGCACATGGTCATTCCTGACCAAATCTGTTACCACTGCGAGCAGACTTGGCTGTTCTATAAACAATCCTACGGGCTACACAATTGCATGAAACGATTATCAAGATCTGGATGGAGAGATTTGCTGTTCCTTCATCTCAAAGTCGCAGATGTCTGCTTCTATCAAGAGATACACGGAATACGTACAAGTTTTGGTGGTTCGTCCTAGTCGGAAGTAATTCGGCTTAATAGGCTTTAGTCATCTCATTCGTGTCAGACGTCACTATTACGTGACATTTGGTCATTATCCGAACCACAAGGATATTCGTTAAAAATAATCGAGAAAAGTATGCCACCCATTGCCTCAGGCACCAGATGTAAGCATCCAACAAGGCGAGTTCTTTATGATGAAATGGAAAAGAAAACCGGAGCCTTTTAAAACAATCTCTGCAGTTCAGTGATTATAACGACAGCACATAAACAACTGCGTGTTTTGGTTAATCATGAGACCGTAAAGGCGGCCACCACATGACGCTACCAGGTCAACAAACTTCTATGCGCATCTGAAACCACGGGGATACAATTTCAGGAGGCAGAATTTCCTGTACAGGATTTAGCAAACACCCCTCACGAAGCGTTTGCATTCCACTTCAGTTAAAAAAACGTTTAAATGATCGTCTTCGCTTTGGCTTTTCTACAGCGCATGACAGGGAAAAATAAAATTCTCAAATTTTCATTTTTTGACGTTGTTGATTCTGTTGCACGCACATAGAGAAAGTGATGTAAAACAACTGTCGCGAGAGAGGGAGAATGAGAAAGGGGAACCTTTAATTAATATCAAGCAATTTTAACGAAATCCTCAACAATTTATTATAGGTGCCGCTAAATCAATCCTGGCACTGGTACATCTGTCCATTAAAACATCGTTCTAGGTAGTTTGCAGATTAAAGGTAAATTAAAACTGGGAAGAAAAACAAATAGCCTTAGTAAGCAGAATTTAGGAAGTCAAAATTGTCGTTAGACAATTAAAATTCTTTTTGGAGATGGTGTCTAAGATAAAATGACGGGGACAGACATTTCTGGAGAGCGGTAGCTTTAAATCCCCTACCAAAGAGATCTTTTGATATGCGAATGCAAGGAAAAGATGCATTGCACAAGTACTTATTTGTAAAGTTTGGGTTTTTTTCTTAAATCATAATGGAATTGTTAAAGTGATAGCATTACTCCGTCAAAAAAAGAACAAGTTACTTACAAATGAGAGGAGGGGCCAGAGTGGGAAAGACGAGATTCCCACGAGTCGAAAGGACCCAACTCCCTCTACCCATCCTGCTGCAATGGCAGTGGACGCTGAATTAATTAACAGGTTTAAAGCCCATTCCTTTCTCCCTTGCCCCTCCTTTTTGTTCACGAGTAGCCAATCGTGTGTTCACACTTGGCCTCCTGCGACCTTGAGGTGTGACATAATTAGCAATTGTCTGAAGGTTCATTTAGAGGAAAGGACGGTTTAACATTGGGCGAGAACCAGTTAAAAAGTGAGATAAATAAACTTGAACATACTTGGACCCGATTTTTTAAAGGAAATGTTGGAATATATCAAAGTTAAGTCGGCAGTTTCCCTCTCACTGGGATGGGTGATGTGTCAGATTGGTTGGTCGGAAGCGAAATGTGAACAATGCACCTTTTAGTAACATTCACCAGCCAGTCACACTATGCCCTTTACTGTAAATGTCTGCCAAAGTCACCCTGACTCGTAGGATTTTCCTCCCAGTGGTGGAATTGCAGGGCCGATGGCAGGTGACATTCCACCGCCCAGACAGCCCCTGCCATTAACTGATTGTTTTTGATGTAAATTATTGCCCGTGCCATGTGGACTAGAATTCCATGATCAATTTATATATTCGAAAAATAATGTCAGAGATGGAGCATTCTGTGTGAAAAGGAAATATAGATGTATACTACTAGCATGAAACGGTCCACTTAATAAGTAGCACTTTTGTTTCAAACAATCAGGGAATATGCAGCGATATTTCCAAAAACGAAACACATCCGTAAAACTGCTCACATCACAGTACAAATTGTCTCGTTTGGACTCAAGAATAAAGTCCTAAGAGCTTCTTAATTTTCAAAGTCACAGATTCACATTTAATTATGGTCTTCTTGCCAAACGAAGTAGGAAAAGCATAGGAATTTGTTCCGAGTGTGTCAACCTACCTGATTTTCGATTAGTGGAGAGTGAAAACAAAATCCGACCAACTTTAAATGCACCTCTTCTTTTGCCTAGAAGCGATTCGAGCACCACAGCTATAATGTTTTGTCCTTCTAAATGAGGCTAAGCAGCCCTCTTCATGGTTTTGCCTTAAATAATCAATTTGTGGGAAAGATTTGTTATAGCCACCTATCACGGGCCATCCCCTCATGACATCAACACCAATGTGTTAGAAGTTAATGTATTTTACCAAATAAAGTCAGAAATGACAGTTAATAATCACATGGGGAAGTCTTATGTTTCCAACTCTTTCCACGGCCGAGAGAAATCAGATGTCATTTAACCATGGTGCTGTAGGTCAAGCTAAAATCAAATGCTCGCACTCACGGTGGTCAAGCTGCAAACTCCTTTTGGACGGTTCAGGTCAACTGTACTTTTATTGTACGACTTCGACCACCCACGAGAATACTCCAAATTCCCTATAAATCACACGCTTGGAGCGTTACAAAAAGGAAGAAATAAATTAATGCCCCCTTAAGTCCCTTTCCTGTCTTTACAACGGAATTAAATTCTTTGGATGAGAGAAAATAATTTTTATAATCTTAACCAATGAAAATCGAGTACTCTGAACAACAAATCACCTTTGAGGTGACTGCCTATTTTCCACTAGGGGCAGCATTCAACTGCTTTATAACATAACTGGCTTGCAAGGTTCTCGTTTTCAAGTTCATTACCTAACAAAATTTTGGAGATTTAGTAAACTCTATTGCGTGGCAGTCTGATGTTGAGTGGGTAAGGACAACAAATTCCCTTTCAAGTGCCTCTTTACGTATATTCTAACAGCTGCCTGTCGGATTTTGGCAATTCTGTGTCTACCTCAACAAATACCAAAAATTACCTTATATAAACGCTCTCATAAACCACATTTTAGCCTAAGAGCTTGGTAGATAATTTGTAAACAGAGGGGAGAAGAAAAAGGGAAGGTGGGTGGTTATAATTTTATCTTGGTACATTGTGGGTGGCAGTAAATAGCGCGCAGGAAAGGAGATTTTGTGCAGTCATTTAGAGCGGGGGTTGAAAAGTTAATTTTTAAAAGAAAACTTATTTTAATTATCCTCAATGTCGTGGGACTTTTTGGCTTCCGACCGCCGTGCGTCTCATGGCATTTTGAAGCAGCCTTATGAACGGGATGAAAGCGATTGCAAAGGGCTTGTTTCAAGGCGGTCGGCGCCCATTTCGACTTAAATTCTAGAATTTTGTAGTGAACAGTTTTATGAATAAAATCCCTTTAGGTAACAAGCGGGTAGTTTAAATCAACCTCCTCACCTAGCTCCACGAAGGAGGCGAACGCTGAGCCTTCCACATCCATAATACCTTGGTGACTTGTGTAACTCTCTCTTTCTCTCCGTGCTACACGAATATTAGATACCTTTCCTTGATCATGCTTCTTTATCAAGTAGCACGGAACCGAAGGTAAAAAAAACGAAGGAAATAATATTTCCACTGACTCCCCATTACCTATCAAGTGTCGAGTTGATGCAGCGCAGAGTCGCATGGCTGTTTAAAGTGGTAACATGTTCCACCAAAACTACGAAAATGTCGACGCTGTGATGGTAGGTGCTTCAAGATGATGCAACTCCCTACCGAAAATATCCTACATCACGTTGTCACACTGGACATGCTTTTTAAAAGGGATGCATACCAGGAAGCAAAAGTCCTGCCTTCACTTTAGCCGAGAGAAGAAGAAGCATCTTTACTATCATGCCAATTTGAATACAGCAATGATGTGTCGCAATTAACGATTAAGCGAGAACGAGTGTCACGTATGTGTGACACCAAGGGCAAACGTGTTATCGCCCTACATAAAGGTAATAAATCAAATGAATAAAGAGGTCACTTTACTGAATTATTAACAATTTCCTTTTAAACTTGTTTCTTTCTCCACCAAACACTTTTTTAGAACGAACCTACAGACTGCAGAAAAAGTAACATGAGATATAGCTCTCAAGCAAGGTGATTCAAGTCTGCAAAGCACATTCGCATGATACCATTGGCCAAATAGATTAAAAATTACAGACCTTTTTGCCGTTAGGGATATGCTGCTTTGTTAAATAACAAAAAGGCGATCTCAATACCTGGACCGAAGGAGCACACGCCAGTTATCTCCGAAAGGTCGTTGAATGCGTTTACAAACCGCGGCATTGGGTGAGGGTCTTCAATTCATCCCACTCCGAGGGTAAGTAGCTTTGAATATCAAGTGATTGTCCGCTCTCTGTTGGTATGCCTATGTGCGTGCCTGTTGATGCTGTGGGTGTCAGGATAGCCCCAAGCCATCAAAGTCTGACCAATGAGCTTTAATGGTTAAATTGCACAGCTTGCATGTGGACCACGCCTGTGCCAAGGGCTGACAACCCGGCTGACATGCGAGGGTAAAGCAAGGAATTCTTATATATTCTCTTAAGAGGGCGCCTAAAGGAGGGCACGAATTTAAGACTTCAATTGTTGAATCTATTAAGATCAGCAAAATTTGGCTTTTACGGTGCTCAAGAGAGTGAGTGTGGCCAGTTTGGGCAATGGGGTAGGTGGCAATACCGGTCCGCCTTCAAAACGTTGCATAGTCCAGGTGATAGGGATAAAAATTTTTGACGGGATAAATTACCGCATAATGGGTGCAGATATGGATTCACTTTGGCCGTCTCAAGGAATTCAATGGTTAGGGTGAATCACTTTCTGGGCATTTTGATTTGATGTGTACGAATAAAGGTTTAGGACAAAACGAGTTTTTGTTTAAAGCCTAAAGCATGTTTATAGCCTCTAAATGAAGCTATTAATCTGCTTTTCAATTACTTAGAATGTGCTTTGGGTAGCACAATTAATCTCTGCCTACCAAGTGGTGAGGAAGGGGAAGGCGGATTAAATGCTCTCTGAGTCTCTACTAGATTCCTACAAATTCCCACTTGGCACACCTTCTTACTGAAACAAATTAAGTAGTTAGTCTACCCGGAGCGGCCAGACCTCAGCAGTGGTCACACGATTGTTTCTAAAATCGGAGCAGAAAATCACTAAATCGCTAAAGAAATGTGTTAACAAGTTTTGCATCCCGGGTGACATGAAAAAAAAAAGGTAGACGATGTCATTTATTTAAATAATACTAATCAAATACAACAAATTAAAATCGGGACGCATGAGAAATCAAATTCCCATGTATTTTGCTAAGTCCAGCAGTATTTGAAATCAACTCTTTCGTATAACTCTCTTGCCATGATTAACAAAAGTAATTGTCTGCGATTGCACGGATATCCAAAGATTTTTATTTAGACTTTGCCAAGCAGATAGAGTTATTTTAAATGCCTTCAAAACGGCAGTTACTTGGGTACTTAGTAGACTTCATAAAACCGGTTCTTGCCCTAGATCTTACTATAATGCAAATTGACGGACGTAACTGAGAGGCTGATATTTAAGAGGTTCAAATCTACACATATATTGCAGTCTGAAACATCTGTATACATGGAATAAATGCACTAAAATTGGAATGTGGGCTTAACTGCAAACATTTAGTGAATTTTTTCGAAAATGTTTAGTCGTTAAATGTTTGCCACTTAGTTTGTGGATACATGCCATGGGATAAAGCGCTACTTGTTTAAAATAAGTAACACTTATTCTGCAAAGTTTTAAAATCGAAGGTCTAATCGAGGTTGCGCATCAAGGATCGAGATGAGATGGACAATCCTAATATTACCATCATTTGGTCCATTTTCACGGCTAAAGGTGACTTTTGGACATTTGATCTACGTATTCGTTATCGTCATCACAGGTAAGTGACAACTCTTCATCATCCCTTTACATAACTAGTTACTACGCACATGGACGTGCAGTTTTTCTGATTTGAGGATGGTTGCTGGATAATTGCATGTTTCGGTTGTTTTTTTGAATAAAGTAATCTAATACAGTGAGCTCCGAGAAGGATTGCTTGCCTAAGTTAGCAACAATATCATCTAGCATAGTTTTCAAAAGAGACACCCGACTGGTGCAAAATTTGATGTGTGGAGTAACACTCATTAGACGACAAATTAACCTAGTTACCACCATTTCATTTACAAATCAACTTTTTCGCCACTTTCAAATGTCTTTTTGGGAGAAGTTCCACAACAGGCGTAAAGGAAATGAGAAAGTGGATGAAGGAGCACCCTTATCCATCATTTCAATTGTAGCCAAGGTGCGGCATGCATTGTAAACTGTGCACTACGTCGGCCCGTTAAAAATAACACTATTTCTAATGCTGAAGTTATTCCTGCCCACTTTGGAGGTGTTTTGTGCAGATTGAACTGAAATGCAAGGGGCACTTAAACTTGAGGAAAGAAATTGAGGCAAATAATTCCTCCTGGAGGCTAGCATAAGAACAAAGCAACTTAGCCTTACTGTGTCGTGATGACAAACCCGAAAGGTGTGCAATGTTTGGGGACTTATTCTTTATGTAGAAGTCAGAAAGTGGGAAGTCAGATCCCATCACAAGCCAAACGTCGGGCAATCTAAAGTGCACAGACTGTTTTACGACCATAAAGGTGGAGTAGGCTGATACTTTTCGAAACTTAGTTTAGTTCACCCTTTGCTGACTCAAGGCAAGCGACATCAGCTTCTGCAGTATGATTCCATAACTTCTCCCATTCAGTAGATGTAGGTGCAAGCCATGCTCCTAGCCGAGCTACTGACCCATTAGCCTGAGATTCTCATTCCTAACCAAAAATAGAATCCCGTTTCTTCCTGAACAAGCCGCACCCACTTTTGGGTGGTTCATCACTGCCTATCGCACATTCCATAGATTCGCTTTCCCAGATTTGATAAAGGTTTTCCGTAGCTTTATAAGCTGTAGTTAGGGTGGTTAGGGCAACATGTTGGATTCACCTCAGCCTCAGCCTCAGCCTCAGCCTCAGCCAAAATTTAAGGGTAAGCAAGTTTAAACCGGAAGAAATGTGGTACAGAGCACAATTCAAAAGGTACCGTTACCCAATATGGGTCCGCTTTCCCCTCCTTCAAAAAGCATGCGTATGTAACTTACGCCATACAGTAATCACACTTGTCTCTATTGTTACACTATGCAGTCACACTTTCCATAATTTGAGATTTGTGAATTGCGTTTGTAAAAAACTAAATAGATTGGTCAGTTTTGTGAACAGGTGACATTGCTAGAATAGAAGTACTGACGTACCGGAGGCGGATGCATCTCCCTGAGCCTAAAAGCGACGTTTCTGAAACTTTGCATCCATTATGCAACTGTAGTGATGTGATGCTTTGTTTAACCGTGTAGGCACTCAAATTTTGGTATAGAATGACCTGTTGCCATGGCTGGGTCATCTAGGGTCTGTTTACCTCATTTCAGCATCGCTTCACATCATGAGATGGTAGATGTGTTTTTTTCAAAGTGAGCCGTTGTGCTCCACTAGAGCTACAGGAATGACTGGTAGGTTGGGAAGAAGTTGAGACTTCACTGTGCCGCAGTTGATGTCCTCTGTACAGGAATGTAACCACGGGATCGAATTTTACGCACCCGTTGGGCATGAAGTTGTTTAATCGCCACGGGCTATAACAGACACGCAAGAGCTCGCTATCCCTACTGGTGACCCTCATCTCATCCTGATTAACGTTGTCTGGAATGGACTGGCCCAAAACAGGTCACCTATCCAGGCTACTAGTGTAAATTGGGTAAATTGAGGGAGAGAGACGGAGGAACACGATCCACTGACCACCTTTGTATGATATTCTCCCGAAGGGGCTCAAAAAACTTGATAATGACTAACTACCTGATTCATTGCAAGTGCACATACACACACAGTGCATTCGACATTGCTGACCCCTTGAGGTCATTCTTCCCAATGGCCCGACATCACTTGACCCGCAGGTGAGAGCCTAACTTTAATTACCCTGTGGGTGGTCAAATCACTCGATATTTCGCAAGGTTACACGAAGGCTGTAGCTCTCTGTTGGCCATTTTCGAAAGGGCGCTAGCTTCTTCGAACTCCGCAGGTCTCATTAATTTCATCATTCAATATCGAGTCATGATCAGCAGCTTTTGAAACAGCCTAAGGTAGAAGGCAGTATACCACCATTTCAACTTTCCTCCATAATTGCAAGTCAACGTCACCCTGACATTGCATCTACTGACGAGCAATTACTTCTGCAACCTATTCCAGCCACATTGTCTGTTTCCGCGTATTTAGTCTCGCTTTTTGGACTAACACTAGGTAAATTCTATTTTTCTTAGTGTCGCACGGAAATTTCCCCACTTCAACTCAGCGTTACAAATGTGTGACATGTGTTGGGACAAACTTGAACTGAACCTACGCCGGTTGCAGAGAATAAATGTTCATTCTATCAACTAAACGTCCCGATTACTTCAGTGCAACCACATGTACTTAATACTAATTGAACAAGAATTGTTTGAATAATGTGGACTGCTGAACACATTTATAAACGCTCGAACAATCCTTTGTCCCGAAATGAAGACGCATTGCTTCGGTTACTACGCCACGTGCTTTTAGTGCGAATGCAATTTGTAAGTTTGCATGTTCCTGATTCGTGGATGGGAGCGGCCAATTGGAGAACAGTATGTCATTCACCACGCGGTGGTTGGTTCTTACTGGTGGAACCAACCATTGAGCTCCGAGGTAAACATAAGGCTCCGCGCGCCGCAACGCCTCATTCAGCACGCGTGCGAGTCGGCAGCGGTTGTGTGGTTGTCGCTACAGTTCCCAATTGGCGTCCGTGCTTCCTTTGTTTCTCCCAGCCCTCTCTATACATCGCTCGTCTTTTCATTCCTAACCAGGAGCCATGGGAGCTCTTATGTCCAAGCCTCGCAGCGGTGATAATCCACCCAAGAAGATTCGTACACGAACCTACAGTGGAAGTAGTCTAAACAAGAAGCCCAACCTCTTTAAGTCTCTATCCAAACGCAAGGATGAAACGGCGAGGAAATCGGCCACTCTTCAGCCAACCAGAACTGGGGATAATCTCCAAGTGCCCTCAGAAGCTGCTACAGAACCTATTTTGGCTACTCCAACCTCTTGCGAAGTGAAGTCATCCCCTGTTGTCATCGATTCCCAACCTCTCAAAGACGCAGATGAAATGGTAGTTCAAGAGTCTACAGCTCTAACGGATGAGGCTGTTTCCAAAGCGACTAGTTCCATTTTGAAGGAAGAAGAGGCGGTGGAGACACCTGCCAATATGGAAAAACATCCTACAGGATCCGAGGAACAAACTGTGGTTGAAGATGCCGATGCTATTGCGCAGAATGTTACAGAGGAAGTGCTTGAGGGTTCTGTGAAGGAGATTAAGGAGGCAGAGGAGGAGGAAAAGGAGATCTCTTCGAAAGACATTGAAGAACCAGAATTACAGGTGGAGGAATGCCAAAGCAAAACTGAGCCTGATGAGCCCGAACCTGAACCTATTAACGAGGTAGTTCGTGACCATCAGGAATCCGAGGTTGCCGAGATTTTGGTAAACGAGGCCCTTAATGCTGGAGTTGAAGCTGAAGCTGAGGAGGAAAGGGAGGTTGTTCTTTCAGAATCCATAGAAGGTGAACAACCAGGATCAAATGTAGAGGAACAACGTCCGCAGTCCTCTGACCAAAGCTCTGATTATGTAGAAGCTTTGCAACAGAGTCAATCGGTTAGCGAAGCCTTTGCAGACCCTAATGAAGTCACCGACGGAGCGAAGAATATAGAGGTTGCCTGTCTCAATGATGAGACGAGGGATGGTGAATTGCAAGAGGTTCCAGAGGATGAAAATCACGAAGCTGATGCCAAAACTGAGGTGATTGCTCAAGAAGAAGAAGAAGAAGGGGAGGATGTTATTCCAACCAACAATGGTGTTCCGAATGGCCATGATGAAGTGTTGCACGGGGACAATGCAGGTACTGACGAAAACGGATGTTTGGAAGGTGAACCTGAACCCGATCCGATTGCTATTTTGAAGGCCTCCATTGGCGAAGATGTTGAGCATAACGAGCCGACAACAGTTCAGGAATGAAGAGCAATCAAGGCGGCAAGTTCTGTTTCGGGACTAGTCACCCACTAATCCTCCCCCTCCCTCTCTCTCTACCCCAAAATTTTGTTTCGTTCTCTCAATCTCTCCCTCACTTTTTTTTTCATTTTTCATTCGACCACCACCACCTTTCGAAGCATGCAAAACAATCTACAGAGTTTGGTCCATGCTGTTTCCATTTTTTGGACAATTGTAGCTGCTATTTAATTTTGTATTATCCAAAAATACTGAACTTTCAAGCGTGAACGGTCTCCATCTCTCCCTTATCTCCTTCCCCATCTCCCTTCCTCTCTATATATACAGGCCTTATTGTGTAAACATTTATTTCTGTCAAAATTAAATCCCCCTTATTGTGTATCCCCTTTGTTTTCTCGTTTTCTTTTCTGAAAATGTGGTTCCCCTACCGTGGGTTTCGCTCTCATGAGAGAGCGACCTTCAAATTGAAGCAAATCTGTCACCTGATTGGAGCACGTGGAGCGATCGATGTCCCCCATCAACCTGGGGGGTCTACCAATGATAGTCAAGTGGGATTGATTTGGAGCACATGGAGAGTGCTTTGTCTCCTCCATGACCTCCCTCGAGCTCCCACTTCCCTTGTTATTGCATAGAGTGACAAGCTGTCAATTAAGTTGTGCATGTACGTTCGTTTACTCCTGAAATGGGGAAGAGGGGGGAGGGTGCGTTTTGCGTGTGATAGGCGGCCCCGTCAGTCTCTTGGCGGATGTAAAACATAAGCGGTGGCGACGACAGATGATGAGAACTTTAGTGGATTCGGGTTGATAGGTTTTCTTTGGTCACTTCGGCTGGTGGTGTGCTTGAAGGCGTACCGGGTGTTTGTGACGCCCCTCTCTAACGCCCCGAACTTAGCACCTCCAGGGGGTCGTTAGGATCACGAGTCGGCATGATTATGGAGGCATCCAACCCTTCACCCCTAGGCAGCTGGGATCCCTTGTTAAATCGCGTCTTAAACTTACTTTAGCGAGAGTGACAGGAACGGCTTGTCCCTTTCACTAGCCTCACTATAAATGAAATGATAAGTAACTGAACACAGGACCGGGAAGGAACAATGACAAGAACAACACACCGATGCTCAGCTGATGGTTAAGAGACTACTTGCATGATTTTGATGACCCAATTCAATAAACGATCACAATGTCACGGCTATCGATGCAAAACGAAGGCAGCTGTGACAAGGTTGTCACTGCCACACCGTGAGTTTTGGCCAGGCATCCGCCGGCGGCGGATCGAATTACAAGTTAAGGGAAGGTTTTAAGGATCAAAGTCTAAAAGGCTAGGATTTTTTGGCACCAGGTATCTTCCGTTTTGGTGTCAAAAATGGGGCCAGATGGGGTCCACTTGGGAGAGGGAGGGGGGACACTCATTGTCGTAGACGAGTTGTTTCCATGAGAGATCGGATTACATTGCTAGTGCATTCCCAAGTAACAGATTCAAACTCAAGAAGGATTTGAAGGGGTAAGTTCTTAGGGACAGTGTGGAAGTCATTGTTCTGATTAGTCGCCTGGAAGGTGGAGCACGCGATGAGCGTTGTTTATCTGAGCTCTGGATCTTGATCGCACTCATCAGTCCAACTCACCGACATAGTCTAGTCGCAGACTATTTCATCGAGTGATCTACTTATGGAAAGTCAATTGAGTGAAATAAACATTATGATGACAAAATGAAGGTCATTTATTGCTTATTCTTGAAGGAGTGAGTGACAGCATTCACCTCTGACTAGTGCTTACACGGTAGTGCACACCGCGCAACGATCCTCGTCCCATTCGCTCATTCTGCTCTTCCTAATTAAAAACAAATCTGTTCCCTTTCTTTCTTTTCTTCCTTCTCTCTCTCCTTCTCATTCTATCATTCCTAAAAATACCACTTTTTAGCGAGTGTGAGCAAGGATTAGGAGGGAGGGTACTGGAGTGAGAATGTGGCGAATGAGGAGAAGCCACGAAATGGAGAGCGCATCAATAGGACCCATTGGAGTGACGTGAAGTGAAGCGAAGAACAGGGAGGTGTCGGACACCTCGCTGTCAATGTATCATCTGTCAAAAAGATGAAGAGCTGTCGTCTGCCGCTATTCAGCCATCATTTGTCGATTTGGTTCAATTCGACCCAAATCTATGCGATCAGGTTTGATTCATTTCAGTAGGCATTTATCCACAGCAGTGCTCTCCAATTCGACGTACTATGCACCACTCACCTTCCAGATCCGGTTTAGCTGAGATAACATCATTAACATCCCTGCAGAATTCGCAAAGATACCGGAGAATGCAAGTTTACATGTATCCTTTCTCTCTGAAATTACGGTAGGCGCTCGTTCTCCCCGTTCTAGACTTCGATTCTTCTCCCAGTTTATAAGTCACGAAGTGGGTTGTCACATTATTGGCAAACCGGGCTTACTATCACTGTCACATGCAACATGATGCCACGGTTACACAACACTGACACGGAAACCACTTCACCGTGGCGAGTGGTGCGATGGTGAATCACGACAAGAAAGAGATGAGGTCATTGTGACTGTGGAAGGCTGTACTTTCAGATGGTCATTACAAATGTGACTTGACCTGCTCCTCCTCTGATCCTCCATAAAAAAACGCCTCAGACTCATGACCGAGGGTCACAAAGTCAGCACATTGACGCTTTATGCTCTCCTACCCTACGCTCTGCTGTCGTGTGCCGTGCAATAGCTGTGTCAATTAAGCATCCATGTGTGCTACGACTAGACCAATTAGCTTGTCACCACGAGCCATCCACACACCAGTGTTTTGACATTCGTCTTCCCCCATCGTCGAGCTCATTAGCGCTTTTACTGCTCGCTGTAACTCCCTCCGCAATCAGCCCCATCACAAAAGGTAAGTACCTAAGCCTCTCACAACACCATCATGGAACGATCCCACTCTCCCTCGGGATCCCCCAATCAATTTTTCAAGTCCTTCCTGCAACGAGAAGAGTGAAAAGAGAACAAAAGGGAAGAGAGGAGAGGAGAGGAGAGGAGAGGAGGAGGAGGAGGAGGAGGAGGAGGAGGAGGGAAGGGAATGTAGCATGAGGCGCTTTTGAGCAAAAGACTACTCAAAGTGTGGCGTTGAGTGACAACACGCTATCCATCGGCTGGTCGACACCTTAAACACCAGTCAATCTGTCACTTCACAGGTAACCAACATGTCATTTGCAATCCTCTCTTCACAGTTGCCTTAACAACCTACCTATTCGAGCGTTCATCAATCAGTCCTCTCACTACCACACCGTATTTCAGCGGCACGGAGATGACTGCAGCCCCATCTACACGACACCAACACGTGCACCACTGGTGCGACCTTTTCGCTTGCTGCTCCAACTGATAACCTCTCACACCGACTGATCGTGTTTGAAGGTCAGACAGTATGCTAGTGATGTACTATGCAATGCATCCGGTTGCCGTGAGAGCATAATAAAGGTCGCACACCACATCTACATGTCACACATGCACAACACCGTAGTTTGGCATTTCAACACCTGCCACCTGTCAACTTGACTTCCACGGGCAACTACACCTTCTCCCCACATCTGCCACATTACTGTTCGCGACATCGTCTCCTTCATTTGGGCACAATTTTCCAACAATTTTTGGCCCACCCTCCATGGAGCGAAGATTTTCCTAACTGCTAGCACCTTGGTGAACGTAACTACAACCTGCCAGTCCTTCCGCATTATGGAAGAGACTGGGATGGGCACAGCGGCGGTATTGGTAAAGCCAATGCACTTGTGATCCCGTAGGCTGGACAGAAATGCCTACTGTGAATGACAAGAGACGCGAAGGTCTACAAGAGGCGTTTAGCAACAATTTCGATGCATGACAAATCTCACCGTTTCCAGAACATTAACAGTTCCTACTAGTGGAGCCAAATGAGGCTTCACCTGGTTCCGTTGCATTTTTTCGCTGCGACTGTTTCTGATTTTATCTTCCCACTTTTTAGAGTACTGTTCCCTAAGCTTTGTTCTAGACAAATTCTGTTTTTTTTTAACTCCCAATGTCTTTCACTCACGGCTTGGATAAGGTCTGCAAGTTGTCAATTTTTTGCATAAAAGGATTTTTATTTAAACGTTGGCAAGATCTGATTTTCACAGTCAGCGATTTAGGCTGTAGCAGCCTGATGCAATGTGGGTAGAATATGAGATTGAAGGTAGTGTCAAGTGTCAGTGTTGCTTATTCTTTCCGTTCGTTATACACGTCCACTCTTGGTTAAGGACACCGCGAAAATGCATGAATGACTATGGGAAAACACTTTGTAAAAGATTTGTGGAGCGGTCGGTGTTTTTCTCGAACACGAGGACGGTAGATTCACTCAGCCACTAGGCAAAAGGTGCTAGTCAAACAAACATGTTCTGCAAGTAGTCAAACATGTATCACAAGCAGTCAAAAGTTGGCAACTGCTGACTCCTCGAGTCATATGCTGGCGTGAGTCACATCTAGGCCATGACACTCGGATCCAATGTGGGCGGAGTAAGAAATCTTAACATATGTCCTATGCAAGTGCCAAAATTTTAACTTTTAGACAAATCCATTTGTTTGTTTGAATAATCGCATGTTGGGTGACGAGCCGGCAGACTACACCGACCTCGTGACCGAGAAAGGTCATCGCTTTCCCCCACCTACCCCAGGAAAAAGGACCAACATTGACCTCCTTAGTCGTCCTTTCCATCCCTTACTATGGAAATAGGAAGTGGCCTTCCCTAGTCAATCTTTGGGAGCCACGGCGTCTAAAACCAGCGATGAAAGTGTGGAGGAAAGGAATCACCAACTCATTTCACTTTGTTCAAAGTCTTTAAAATGTTTTCTACCAGTGATTTCAATTAATACTGACCTTGTACTTTTAGGTTAAATTATTTACCCGCTAAGAAAAACATAATTTGGACTCACGCATTAAATCATTTCAAAGTACTAATTAAAATGTGTTCTCTTTGGCTTCAAAAACTTGAGCAACAAATCAGATTTACCCAATTCGCCAGATTTTTTGGTTCGCTTGTGCCAAATGGTAATTCCGTTCAGTTCACCTACTTCCTGATTTGTTTGAAAATTGCAAATCAAATTGTTTACACCATCATTGCCAATTCATTGACTACCGATCATGTAATTGTGTGCAAGGGTGAGTACGTAAAGGACCACTCGGCTAACCCGCTTTCAATTATGCAATTCCAAAAAAGTTCCAAAAAAGTGATTTTCAATGCAAAACTCCATTTTTTACTGGGATGTGCACTCCAATTGAGTGTTACGTTCGAGTCACCCTGGGGTAGCTCTCTGATTGGTTAGTATCCAATCAGAAGGCCGAAAACAAAGTTTCATGTGCAACGCTACGATGAATCACTGCTCCCTGCTTTCCTAATTCCAGTCCCCCCGCACATGTCCTCCTACCCGCTTATTTGGCATCATTCCCTCTAATACCCACAGAGAAAATGTTTTACGTCTGTTTCAGAACGACTCGATTGCGATGGGGAATTGCCGGTTCCTCCGCCATGGCAAATTTTCTCGTAATTAGGGTCCATTACGCTCTCAAAAGTCTTCAAACACGCAGGCCTTGCATGAGGCGTTGGCGGTGTTTATTATTGGCATGACCTTGAGAGTCCTTCCTATTGGCAGTAAAATTTAGACTGATGTAACCTGACGGTGTCTAAACTAACGAAAACATGGCTTAAAAGCAAAATGATTGGCAATTCCAAATTTCCCCTACGCCCTATATAGGACTCTTTGGCCTCTGCAAATGAAGTCCGCCTCAGGGAAAAAATGATACTCCTGTTGGTTACCTTTTGCAAAAGAAATAATCCCTTTGGATCCAAACTTCGCGAATCAGACATTCCTTATCATTGATTTTTCCTCTTGGCCAGTGTGTCCAAGGTCAACGCATGATTGGCCGATAGGCGATTATTGGACATCAAAGCAGATAGAATCCAACACGCCGCTTAGTTGTGTAGGTCTCGAGGAGGCTGGCCATCACCGCCACCCTCTCCCTCCGGTGCATGAATCACGCAACAGGCATGCAAAAAGGTGTCGACCGGAGTTTGGCATTTATCAGAGCATTCTATTTCTCGTACCTCAGCAAACGCAATGCCATGAATCATTCGTGTACGCATCCATTATTCTTACAGAGGCCTGAGTCATGACGACGGGTAGCGCCCATGCTGCCTTTCAGACTGGTATTCGTTTCAAGGTTACTGTAGGCCCTGGATATGTTTACGAGGTAAAGGTGACAAGTGGAGTGTCTAGAGATTATCTGGATTGCATAATTTTCCTTTCTTGGGTTAAAAAGATTAAATAACCGATCAGAGCAGGGGGAGGTGGTAAACTGGCACCTGATTGGCCTATCCACAAGGTGGGGTAATAAAACTGGTGTGGTTTAAATGCAAAATTAATAAGTGAAATTTAAACAGGTTTGACAGGGGGGGGGTAAAGTGATTGCCACAATTAAACGTAAACACTTTTGATTCGACTAACGGATGAGTGTACAGCATTGGCATGCGATAGATTCGTGCAAATGTGGGCCCTTTTGCCTAATCAGCTGTCAACATGAAGAAAAACCGAATTGCTGTGAGGCATCAACTTGTCTGCACTTCTAGTAATTGCTTTCTTCAACCATGTTTGCGTTTGGCGCTGTCTGCTTTTGCTGCCAGAGTATACTTTGTGAAGGGCTTAACCGATGTTTAACAGCCTGACAAAACAAATTCTTCCTAAATTTGTTACACTCTCATGAATTTTTTTGTATCATTTCAAAATGTTGCCATAATGCTCCCTTTTTTAGGTAAAAATGAGCATGAAACGTGTTCACTACCACCGTCACATATATGTGACACATCAGGTTCATTACCTCACTTTAGCGTAAAACATGTGATATGTGGTTACCATCAATTGGCTGCATTGATGCGTTGAGTACACTGTTTAATGGAGGATAAAACGATAAAGCATGCATGAGATACTCATTTTCCTGTGGATAAATGGACCTGAGGTGGTATAATGTGGGCGTTGGTTAGCCGGACAAAATGGGACAGCGTAGAACGAAGTGGACAATAGGTTATCAAGTTGCGCTTCGCATTGCTACACCCTGCGATATCCACAAACAAGGTTGTCTGGTCCATGTGGTCGGGCGGTATTGGTGCTGTCGCCAAGTTGGGCTACTTGCCCTTCTGTACTCTGTTCCCCCACCCCGTTCCCGGGGGCGTAAAGACCTCCCGATTTTCCACCCTTTGGAATCGTTTACTCCGCAACGCCTTGATGAGTAAGCCGGCTGGTATTCGGCCAACCACATAGGGTACATGATAGTTTCTCGCTTTCACCAGGTACCTTGGGCATCAAGCGCGTTACCGCCAGTTTTCGTTCGCACAAACAACTGATCCACCTGACGGCTTGGCTGCGAAGCTCATCCTGTGTTCATTGTCGGAGCTGCGGTAAGGCGGGGAAGTGAATGTCGGTACCCCTAAGAGCGCCTACGCAACCAAAACGCCAAGCCCCTTAGTTACAGACCTGTACAACTACTCAAAAGCTAGCAGGAATCCCTTCGGACGTCCAGACATCACAGGGTCAGAATGAAATTAAAGAATGAATAAAATTGTGAATTCCCACGAAATGAGATAAGGGCAATTAGGCCGGAACGGGTCGAGAAAATCCATGGGTGGACCGTGGAATTGTTGAAAGTCCAAACCGAACCGCAACCACCGACAGACAATGGGTCCTGTGTCAAGCGCCACTTCGACTGTTCTTTAAGTGAAATCATTGGAAGAGGTTAAAAAGTGCTACCAGGAAAGTGTCAGTGTTCCTTTTTTAAAAAATTGATCCAACTTTTTGAGAGACCATTGCTAGTGAACTAGATTATGTAATCGCAGTCCCCATTGTCAACTTGGTGATAGGCAAATGAACGATTCCTATTTTTAAAGAGAAGCTGGATTTGTTACTACTGAGATCAAATTAATCAGATGACATGTGATGTCATTTGATTAATTTACTCGAAAAATGCGTGAGAAATTAAAAAGCTTATTTTATGGCATGGTGACTCCTTGAACAAAGGAATCCACACTAAGTTGGCGGCTTCGTAGCAATTGGGCGGATGGTGAGATTTGCATTGGCGCGCTCCATCCTCACAATTGCCATAAAGTGAGTCATTGCAGGCGTGTGTGTACACATCAGCCTTAATTTTCCCACCAATGGGAGAACGCCGTGTCACTGCGTTTGTTTTGCCTAGGAGGTGAGGGGATTAGGCACTGTCACTGGATTGGTCGATTCCCTCTTTCAAGGCAGGCGATTACACCCAAGCCCTTTACTGGCTCGGCCTTTCGGGGAAATTACTTAAAAGGAAGAAAGTATATCGGATGTCACGCTTAATAGTTGGTCTAGCATTTCGCGGTGGTACTGTCAAGCCTTGGGACTTAGTTTTTTTTGTCTAGAGCATTTACCAGATAGCCGAAGCCGTTAATAAGGCGAATAAGTCGGACAGGTAGTACTCCTAAAAACGAGAAAGCTTCTGGAGCTTTCTGCGTATTGAAAGGTGGTTTTCCTAATGGTCGTTTTAATTTTCCACGTTCCCCACTTCTGGGAGCCACTCCGACCTTGAGGGGACGATTTAATTGGTCAGCGTCGACTGTGATTTCTAACCGCTGCTTGGGGGCTTCCTGCACATCCTGTGCCAGGGTCAAGTCAAGGATTCCGCTTCCACTTTTGATAGGTTTATACCAATCAAAGGACACAATGAGTAAATTACCGAAAGGGTATGATACTTTTGTACATCTGGTGGGGGAATGGAGGTCAGATTTTGGATTTTCATTGGCGTTAATGAGACATCTTTGGAAATAAGGAATAAACTTTTGTCGATATTTACTCAGCATACAGTGGTTAAAATTTTTGCAGTTTTTTTTTACTTTCTTCATCAATTTTCAAGGTAAAATGAGACTGAAGGACATGTCGGGGGTTGTTCCGACCCATAAAAATATGGCTTTATATCATCTCTTCCTCCTCTTCACAATGATGCTCCAACACAAACCTTCTAATTAGGCGTTCTATCAATTCCTGTATTCTTTTGCCCTATCCGGTGTGTTAGGCCTGACTGAACAAACAAGTCGGGTTCCCTCTTGACAGGTGATGAGAGGATGTTTGGTTGTGAGTCACTTCAGTGATAACAAAGACGGTCGCATGGCACAAAAAACGGACAGAAGGACGGGCAGAGGTCTACATGTCCCTGTGTTATGTATACATCCCGACTGGCACAGTAATAAAGTAATCCTGCCTTCGTCGTAGAATCAGAAACGGGGTGGTGTAGGTGGTGGTGGTGGCGGGGGCGGTGACGAGGAGATCCCCAATTTCCCATATCATCCAATCTGGAAATGCAGACAGATGGCAGTCATTGCCAGCCGAAACTGATCGACTAAAAGGAGGAGAGGAGATGAATTCTGGATGAATAGGCAGTTGGGTGAAGAAGCGGATCGACAATGGATGGGATAATAGACTCGTAATGAATGAATGCTTGTAAGAGGGAGCTAGAAACAAGTGGATCAAGTTCGGACGGTCAAACAAGTGGTTTGGAAACTTAATTAGTGGACGAATGCGTAATATGGTGGGCGGACAGTTTTGTGCATAAATAGTAGGCTTGGTGGAGGAATGAATGGATGACGTGAAAGGAGGATTAGGTGGATGAGTGGATAGATGGATATGGGGTGGATGTATAGAGGATTGGATGATTGTGCAATAGTTTAAGCTGACTCCTTTTTGTGGTTAAAACTAATTTCTCCCCCTTCCCCTCCTCTCCCCCATTTGAAAGAGCAACAGCAGACCCAATCCATTGGGAGGCATATTTGTAACGCAGGTGAAGCGAAAATAGCCTTTAAGAGAGTTGTTACAGGGTGGCTTGTGAAAACAAAGCCCCCGAGACAAGGGCATGAGCCTTGTCAGGTGTACCCTGTAG
Source organism: Taenia solium (assembly GCA_001870725.1). Lineage (NCBI taxonomy): Eukaryota > Metazoa > Platyhelminthes > Cestoda > Cyclophyllidea > Taeniidae > Taenia > Taenia solium. The sequence goes on from MIEF01002439.1 coordinate 81,179, forward strand.
CCTCAATCATCAACGGTTAGGGTCTTGACAACGTCTGCCCAACTCTTTGTATCTCTTGGAGAGTAGGGCTTCAAATACCAGCACACCTTACAGGGCGAGTTCAAATTCGGCGACCCATAAAAGTGATACGCTCATTGACTTAAAGTCAGTAGCTTTTTAAAATTTAGGGCACTTGACAATCTCCTTGATAGTCATTGGTTCACCGCGAGTTCTAGAGAGAAGGTCCACTGCACTCACCTATTCCAGGAGAAACTACATCCCCTATCAGAAGGTCTCTAAAAAACCCATTCTCTTTCTTCACCAATCACAGGATCAGAATGCTTGCGCTAAGATTTGGTTAAACCACTAATTATAAACTCACAGTATCCATGTGTCACGCATTTGTGACGCCAATTTTGGAGACACTTACTTCAGCTTTAAAATAGGGATGAGATATTAGTGTTTACTGGAGCGATTATAGGACATCTTTTCAATTCAGCATAAGTGTAGCGCACCGTCAATAGCTCCAAGCGTGCTTATTTGACAGGGAAGGAAAGGAAGGGTCAGTGGTATGGCATCTGACGGGGGGACAAGTGTCAACCCACTCAGTACAGCTGTCACCTTCGTCTGACAGGTGATCTCAGTGCTTTGGGAAAGGCTTTTGCTACTTAAGATACCTTACCTGAATTGGTCTGGTTCAAGGCCTAACCCATCGATTAAAACATTAGTGAAACTGGCAACCTACTTAAAAAAAGGGATTTTATTTATATTTATTTATATATTTATATTTATATTTAAAGACAACTGATTCCTCACTTGTCCGACCTTATAAATCCCTTGCCATATTAAAGCTAGGATGAAGGGAGAAGAGCGGCCGGAAAACACTCTAATGCTTCAGTTGACTTGTCTTTCAAAAGGCGTTTGAATGAAACAGCAGTATCCCCTTTCAGTTATTGCGTGTGTATCAAGGAGTAATATTATTCCTCATTCATCCGAGCGTTTGGACAACATCGAGCTGACACTGACAATAACAAAATTTGGGAGTACGTCAAAATCACCACAAAGCAGTCTGACTTAGTCGTGTCATCAGGCCTTCAGTGCTTTAACCCTGCTTTGGATCCTGTTAATGCTATGTGTGTGGATTCTCTTGGCCTTTCCTGTCCAGGCGCTTCTTTCTCCAAGGCAGTGGGTGGAGTATTCAACCCTTCTGATGTGGTCAAAAGTGGAAGACTGCCTTATACCCTTGAGATCGTACGTGTTCAAGAGTTATAGTAGCTCTAATGCATTACGAAAGTCCAAATTCGTCTTGGATAGTGCCTTAACTGGTTGTTTAGGACCTGATAGGCCTTCTACGTGCTGAACGAATGATCACAGAAGCGATTCCTGTTGTCAGAGCCTATACCCTGCACAAATGTTGCGATGGGCTAGCTATCTACACGACCATCGTAGACATCCACAATTGTGGGTTATATGCCTCTGGCGGCAAGAAATTAGTCGTATCGCCATGTGTCGATGCAATTATTAGCGGTGTTGATTCATGGAGGTTGGAGAGGGTCCACGCGCTGTGCACCGACTGTGAGTAGCCGGACGCGCCTACCGCCCGCATACAACCGCGTGTCGTATAACCTCAGCAACACACCAGATGTATGCGTGCCGCATTAAATGTTCCAGTTGGAGTTTAAACAATACCAGTATCTTTCTACTTGATGTTGATGGCACCAAATCCTAAACAAAGCAATCTACAAGACAGATGCGGTTCCATTGATCCGCTTTTGAGGTCACCCAATGGATCCCAACGCAAAAAAAAAAATAACAACGAACGCCGGCTTGGCTAACTTCATTGTTGAGCCACTAAAACTTACGCTTGGTGTGAAGGGAAATTACCGGTGGAATGAGCAGGAATATGCCTAATCAGTGGTGCAGGGAATGAAGACATTTTATCTCGTTAGCAATTCATAAGGATTACATGAATACATGAATTGCCAAGAAGGAAGGGAGAATGGAGTAAGGCCGCTCTTTAGGGGAACAAGTGGTATTGCTGCCGTGTAGGCTGCAGGACCCTCTGAGAGGCCACTCGCGATTTGCAGCGCGTTCTAATGTCACTGCATATGCAACTCTCCAACATGGGGTTCTATGGCTTCCAAATGGAGTGCAAAGTAAAGGCGAAAGGGAACAGGACTTTCAAATGTTGCCGATCAAAAGCTCCTTATTGTAGGCATCGCCGTAGATAGGAATTTATTGTGTTTTACTAGCAAAACTATTGGAGAAAGAGCACAAGCAGAATCTTGGGCTCCTTATAACTCTTGAATGACTAAAAGTGTTCTTCATTCTAACAGGTGTGATGCATCATCATAGACAATCCGTCCCAATCTGATACGGAGAAAGATGATCTTAAGGGAAGAGTGGGGATAAGCTGGTCCCCGAAACAATGTGACTTGAGTTTAGTGGATTGGATGCCGAGAGAAGTGTGGCGTCATCTGGTGGTATTGCGAGTGGTATTGGATCCCGTCGAATTCCCAACCAGAGTGAGGAGCCACTTGTCAGAATTAAATGCGGAAGTCTTCATTTGCTAAGGTAAACAGCTAAGGCAAATTGATAGGCAATGTGCCTACGTGACTGTTAGCTAGCTAGATGGCTGGTTAGTGAAGAATGGCAGTAACAAAGGATGCCTTTGATTGACCTTAGCCTTAAAGTGAGTATCACTGCACCTAAAGTACACACAGGCATGATATCAGCCAATCAAGAGAGAGGGATAGTTTGACATTTCCGGCTACGCGAGTTTAATCAAGAAGATAGGAACTTCTAGAAAGCAGAAGAGGTTTTATTTTTGAGTTTTAGGCCGCCCCAGCGAATTCACAGCCCCCTCCGTTGTAACTGAGTCCTAGATTGGGCAAGAGAAGGGCAGCTGTGCCATGAACAGAGGATAACAGCAGATGGGATTGTGATTGCATGTATCATTGCTCAGTGACGGAGCGGCTGTTACAAGCACCACCACAATGCCTTGTGTTGGAAGATTTCCAGTTTAAAACCATGTCTGCCATACATGACGTGGATTGCCACGGCTACCTGCCATTTTGACTGACGATGCCCAAGAGCTGAAAACCAAGCATCCAACGTCTTTTTGTGATTTTTCGAACGAAAAAAGGGTATGGACAATTTTTTTCCTTAAACTCGCCCTTGGCCTAGTCGCTACCTCTGTAACTCCATGTGGTGACTATCATCGGCTGTAGACACGCTGACATGTCCCTGCCTCCAAGTACTCCCACAGAGCGTATCTCCACGACAAGGTATTTACTCCTAACACATATGGAAGGAAAGAAGTTAAAATGGTGAATTTTACTATGCTAGATAAGGACAAGCTGCCGAAAAAGTACAGAATGCAGGTTTAATTGAGGCATTTGTTGTGACACCAGCCGTAGAATTCAGGAAGGTCAAATGCACTTCCGTGGGTCACTTTCGAGCAGATGAAGCCTCATTTGGCTCCACTAGTAGGAACTGTTAATGTTCTGGAAACGGTGAGATTTGTCATGCATCGAAATTGTTGCTAAACGCCTCTTGTAGACCTTCGCGTCTCTTGTCATTCACAGTAGGCATTTCTGTCCAGCCTACGGGATCACAAGTGCATTGGCTTTACCAATACCGCCGCTGTGCCCATCCCAGTCTCTTCCATAATGCGGAAGGACTGGCAGGTTGTAGTTACGTTCACCAAGGTGCTAGCAGTTAGGAAAATCTTCGCTCCATGGAGGGTGGGCCAAAAATTGTTGGAAAATTGTGCCCAAATGAAGGAGACGATGTCGCGAACAGTAATGTGGCAGATGTGGGGAGAAGGTGTAGTTGCCCGTGGAAGTCAAGTTGACAGGTGGCAGGTGTTGAAATGCCAAACTACGGTGTTGTGCATGTGTGACATGTAGATGTGGTGTGCGACCTTTATCATGCTCTCACGGCAACCGGATGCATTGCATAGTACATCACTAGCATACTGTCTGACCTTCAAACACGATCAGTCGGTGTGAGAGGTTATCGGTTGGAGCAGCAAGCGAAAAGGTCGCACCAATGGTGCACGTGTTGGTGTCGTGTAGATGGGGCTGCAGTCATCTCCGTGCCGCTGAAATACGGTGTGGTAGTGAGAGGACTGATTGATGAACGCTCGAATAGGTAGGTTGTTAAGGCAACTGTGAAGAGAGGATTGCAAATGACATGTTGGTTACCTGTGAAGTGACAGATTGACTGGTGTTTAAGGTGTCGACCAGCCGATGGATAGCGTGTTGTCACTCAACGCCACACTTTGAGTAGTCTTTTGCTCAAAAGCGCCTCATGCTACATTCCCTTCCCTCCTCCTCCTCCTCCTCTCCTCTCCTCTCCTCTCCTCTCTTCCCTTTTGTTCTCTTTTCACTCTTCTCGTTGCAGGAAGGACTTGAAAAATTGATTGGGGGATCCCGAGGGAGAGTGGGATCGTTCCATGATGGTGTTGTGAGAGGCTTAGGTACTTACCTTTTGTGATGGGGCTGATTGCGGAGGGAGTTACAGCGAGCAGTAAAAGCGCTAATGAGCTCGACGATGGGGGAAGACGAATGTCAAAACACTGGTGTGTGGATGGCTCGTGGTGACAAGCTAATTGGTCTAGTCGTAGCACACATGGATGCTTAATTGACACAGCTATTGCACGGCACACGACAGCAGAGCGTAGGGTAGGAGAGCATAAAGCGTCAATGTGCTGACTTTGTGACCCTCGGTCATGAGTCTGAGGCGTTTTTTTATGGAGGATCAGAGGAGGAGCAGGTCAAGTCACATTTGTAATGACCATCTGAAAGTACAGCCTTCCACAGTCACAATGACCTCATCTCTTTCTTGTTGTCGTGGTTTGCCATGAGTATGGTTTAGTGGATAGATTCCTCATTCCACTACTCTTTACAGTGAAGTGGTTTTCAAGCCGGTGTGGTGGCAACGTGGTATCACATTGTACACGTAAAATAGCAGTAGCTCCATTTTGTAAGTGGTGTTACTCACTTCGTGATTTGTAGATGGGAGAAGAGGCGAAGGCTTTAAATTGGGCGGGGTAACAATTAGCTCTGAGGAGGACGACGAGTCACCACCCTTGCGGCGATTGGGGCAAGTTGCATTTTCGCTTAATTTTGCGTTCTTTTACAAATGTTCCAAGGATGTCAACAATACCACCGCTGCCAAAAGGAAGCTGTGAGGTGAGCAGTGCATTATTGTCAAAGTTGAGAGCACTTCTGTGAATGAATGTCCACTGAATTTCGAACCAAACCTGATCGCGTCGAACTGAGCTGAATCGAATCGAATCGCCGAATGAAGACTGAACAGCGAGGGAGAAAGAAGGGCAAGCAAAAAGCACAATCATGTAACCCTCAATGGAAATTTGATCCAGTATTTGTAAGTGGTTGCTAAAAGCTCTTCTCGTTTGTGGGAAAAAGGGGAATGGGTGCAATTGGATATCTGTGCGCACAAACCCAAAATTGATGTTAAAGCCCCTTGCTTGGTGATATTGAAGAATGTGATGTGTGGGAAGCGGTTTTACTGTATTTTGAAAATCAATTTTCTAGTTTTTGCTGGTGGAGTGGGTGTTAGGTAAGGCTGGAGGGATGTGGAGAAACAAGAAATTATGCGTACACGGGATATGATGCTTAAGTGAGGGAGAAAAGTGACTGGCTGAGTGAAAGGCGTCAGAAAAGAGTATGAACCGTATGGTGCCCACCTAACCGGCCATCCGAGGGATCAACCAATCAACCGGTCAATAGATGGCTGGTTGATGATCGGTAGAGGAAGAAATTTGGTAGGATAAGTAGCCACCACTCTACACGGTGGAGTGATGGTGGTGTGTGATGACGGTTGCTTAAATGCAGCACAAAGTTCCCTACACATAAAAGTCTTCTACATTGTACATTTTACGGAGTCGTGCGTGGTCTCGCACACACACGTTTCTTTGCGGGGCGATAACTCGACTCTGCGGCTCAAGCACTGAGTGGACGGCAACAGGTTACCGCGTCTTCAACCTGTAACATGGAACTGCCCAGTGACTCGCAATGAAGCACCCATTGGTACTAACACTAACGAAGGTGACTGAATTCCACATTGTGTGATGGAGGGGAGTGGGATGCAATGTGGTGTAGCGTGGGCAGGCGCAGATATAGATGTAGGTGAAAGCGTGTACTTGAAGAGGTGTGTGTAGGGGTGGGGGCAGTGGTAGTTTACATGACCACAAACGAATCCGTTCCCATAGCGCTCTGTGCATAAACAATGCATTTGGAAGAAGGGATGCAAGCGACGTTAGCAGTGACGATCAAGGAAACACATGCGAGGGGGATGTTGATAATCGTTGAAGTAACTTAATCTTTGGTATCTGCTGCCTCACTTTCATGACTTCATGCACGAACTGAATGGAGAGGCCGCGAACGCTCTTTGAATTCGAGATGAGTGGTGGGGTGTGGGGAAGGTGGCGACAATTACCTATTAATTGTGAGCAAGAAGAGGTGCAATGATACATGGAGAAGTGGGGCCGGAGCGGTTGAGGTAGTTTAGTTTAGTGTAGTTTGGCCTGGTCTAGTCTAGTCTAGGTTATGGAAATCAAGTCAAATGGGATGAACTTAGGGGGGCAAGGGCGCCAAACACTCCACGGTTTGGCCTTAGACTGGTGTGGGGTGGGGTGCCACAGCCAGAATTTAATTAATGCGAGACATGAAATACCCTGAGTAGATTTGCATGAAAGACTCCGTAGAAGCAAGGCAATGCGCTGTTGCCATGTCATATTAGTCAGCGTCTGTGGAGCTAACCAGCAGCACTTCCTTAGTATTTGGATGATGAAGTTGGTAGAAATGGAGGCTTAAATTGATGAGGAAGCAACAAAAGCAACTGGCAACTCCATATGGAAGACAAGGAAGAAAAGGTAAGAGATCATGAGTCTCCTTCGTCCTTCATCGTAGCTTTTCGTTTCCAAAATAATCACTCTATTTGAAGACAATATCTTGCTGTCCCAGGTACAATAAGCAGAAGGGTGACACGTGTCGCATGTTTGACGTCAAAGTGGGGGAAAAAAATGTCTAGCGGTGGCGTCTACGTGTGGCAGTGGTTGCGATTATGCTAATGGGAATACAAAACGTGAAATTGACAGGACCTTTGACACTGTCAAGTCCTCAAGCCGAGTCATTGCAAAGTTGCTGTGAATGTGTGACTGAAGTATGGTAATCGTAGCTAGCGAACTGTGCCGCCATGGAATGCATAAACACTTAAACACAAACGACTGGTATGCTCACTCCAAAGTACCTGACACTTCACTGCAAGTCACTTCAATCAGTAATGGACTGTTCATTCACAGGCTGCGTTGCTGTGAAGGCAGTAAACAGACCCCAGTAGTCAGCTGTGGCGGCTGTCATTTTACCCTCCACTTTTTAAGAATGCTGTGCTGGTGGATTGTGCTGACGAGTGTGATCAGGAGCTCGGAGCTCAGATGGACGACTAGTGCCGCACTTTCCACTTTCTGAAGGACTAATCAAGTGAACACCAGACCTGTGGACAGTAGTTAATCCTCCTCTCTAAGGTTCTACTTTTACCACCCTTTCAAATTAAGCATGTAAGAGCTCTTGAAATTCACCATTCACCATTTTTGTACTTTTATGTTGTTTTCCTATGAGGAAGAAAGGCCCCACTTGTAATGTGCCAATGTAAACAACTGCCTCAAGATCAAGGGTGGGAACACATTACCCACTTGTGCGAACCAAACCAAACCTAGTGGAGATTGTGTGTGTATGTGTAGTTGTACTTGGATATTTTTTTTTGAAAGTTGGTATGTTTTCCTTTTTAATCTTCAATCAAACTCGATGTCCCTTCTTGCTACTGCAGCTTAGCGGAGCGCTCACTTCCCTCCTTCGTCGTCATCTTAAAGGTCGGCGATTTAGGGTGCAGTTTTCGTAAGTAATTATTCCTCCTACTTTTTCATTTTCGAAATTCGACAGTGCAATTACTGTGTTTCTAGCTGTTGCTAAGTCAACTGATGACATCGGATGACTCTAGTGGAATAATCGTAGCCTATCTGTGCAGGACCACAAGAGTGGAGAAGTGGGTACACGGTGGCATATTTATCAATAGTTAATTCTCATTGAGGATAAACTCAGCATTTAAAAGAAGAAAAGGCTGAAAGATATTTAAAATGACTGAATTAAATACATCAAGCCGGAATAAAGATGTACTTCTGCTTGATTTTACCAGACAGGCAGGCAGGCTGAATTAACAATTGAGCGACTGAGAAGGGACCAAAGGAGACCCTGTCGGAGGTAACAAACTCCACCTCCTTAATTTAGCTTTGATTGAATGTAAATCGTGATATCCTCTTCAAACCGACCTCGAAAAATATTTCTGAGACCAAGGCTAGGCGGCAGCGTCGAAGAACCTTGCTGCCCTCCTCCACAAGGGACACGGACTTCGTTGGTTTCATCCTTAAAAGCGAAAAGCATAGTTGGTTTTGCCTGCTCCCCTGCAGAACTTTTAGTCGGCAGCTGACAGCCTACGATTAGCAGAAGGCAAGGCGATGGCAGTAGGTGAGGAAATTTCGTTACGCATTGCCATCGACAAGAAAATTTGGACTGTTCTACGGTTAGCTCGGACTCTAATCATTAGGCTGATCATCCACCTAGCACATAAACTATTCCGCATGCTCCAAGGGGAGCCTTTCCAACAAACCAAGGCAGTGAACCACACAGAAATGCGGATTTCTCTTCACAGGGATTGAGTCTCGCAGAAATTGCTAATGAGCTGGAGAAGAAATACACGATTTACTGATCCTGACACGGCTTTGCTGTACATGAGTATCTTTACACTGCCTACAAATCGAGAGTTTAAGAGACGCTGCCAAACAAAAACGTGGCCAGATGCTTCTGGCAAGAGAGGTCAAAAGTGCTCTTAGAGGATGGGGTTTTAATATGCCAAGATGGTAATAGGGTACACAATCGCCTAGTGCTTCCAGGTTTATTGGTGCAAGTACTTCTTCAGGACTAGCCTGAGAAATTAGATCATGGAGGGGAAACGAAAGCGCCACACACCTCAATGAAAAGTTTTTGGTGACATTTAGCTAGCCAAGACAAATACACTTGCTGCTACTCAAAAGACCTTACCTTACGGTGATTGTTACACCCAAAATATACTCTCAGAGTTGCCGGGGAGAAAGGAGCATAGGGATTGACTTCAGAGTCCCCAGTCGATCACGGAGAAAAGAAGTCGCTGAGGCCTTGTAATGATGGATTATTATTATTATTATTACAGTCACAAGGCTGTTCCCGTTTTCTTCATTTGGTTCATGTGTCAACAGAGGTCTCTTGAAATTGTTCTAGCTCTGGGTTCACCTACTTTGGAACTACAGTAAACGCTTGGAGTCTTGAAGGCATGTGCAACATTTGATCCTTCGCAGTTTAGTGGTCAGGTAAGAAAAACAAAAATAGTTTTAAATGGACTGCTAAATGTTTGAAATAAAGTGGCCTAGTTGCAGGATTAAGCACATGCTTAGACCGATATTAGCTTAAGCATAGAACTCCAGGCTAAGCATTCATAAAAAATTCACTATCTAAGATGGCATTTGCCTTCTAAAGTGAAAGCGTATACTCACAGGGCTTTACAAAGGTAACACCCCGAACCCGACCAACTCAAAAAGATTTTATTAGAACCCTTGAATAACAATAACTTATCCTAGCTACGACAGTTTAATGTCGTTCACATTTGGATGCTCGGTGATTGTCGGTCGTTCGATGCTCAAAGCACGGAAAAGCTTTTGTTCTCAGAGAATATACTGGCTACAACAACAATGAACAAACGCCACAGCCTGCAAACGAAAGATGAAAAGTGATTGTAATGCTGTGACTGTTTGATTAGCCCATTGATTACGTTGACACTTAAATCTCCGCTAGTTTTTCACTTTGTGCCATGCCAGCGTTGTGACACCTTGTTTGCTAGGACAGTTGGTTTCGGTCACTTGGGTGGCCATATTGTACTAGCCGGTTGGCTGGCCTCCGGGCCATGCCATGTGTATTCTACCCGAGTACTATGCCTTCTTTTACCTTAAAGGAAGTCCCGGGACGCCTCAGTGGTAGACCGACTTACCCAAGATTAATAAACAATAAAATCTGTGAGATATAGTATGTACAAATAAATTGATGCAATAAAAATTGAGATTTTGGGGCCATTGTTTAGATAATCTGTTGTGCAAAATAAAGTCTTTCCTGATTTATTAGCAAGACTTGGTTTTCGCATAAACTTATCCATTAAATGATTTTTAGGGTAAAACATACCAAGCTTCTCAATGTTTTAATCAAAGCAATGTACACAAAAAGAAGTAACTGTATTACCATAGTGTCAGCCAAGTAAAAACCTCCCTCTATTTAAATAAATACTAGGCCATCCGATGATGCTCATGTCGGTTGACCTTGAATTAATTCAATCTTCAGTTTTTGCGTTCATCATTGTCGTTGTGCTCGCTGCTATGGTTCACTCTGGGGTTTTTTAAGGAATATTTTTTTCGACCTAAGGTACTCAATACTAATTTTCCGCTGCTTCAATTCGTTTTGAAATGGGTGCAAAACAGGCAAAGCTTAAGGCAGAAACAGTTGACGAGCTAACTCGATCAACACCGTTCAACGAACAGGAGATTCAGCTGTGGTATCGAGGATTTTTAAAGGTAACACTTGATTTTCTGCTTAGTTTCTACTTAGGCGTGGATTTTGTCTAACGCTGTCTTTGATGCATAGAGTAATAATAATCCGCCACCCTAAGGTATTGTTATTAACCCAACTAACATCTAAATGGTCACCTTATTTTGCGTTTCTAACATATCCTGGTAGATCCGCATCTCATTTCGCGCTAATTTATTATATTGAACTTGTTTGGACCATGTGGCGCCATGACTATCCAACTCATTAATGCTTAACGCATTAACCTTTTTTTGCAAAAAGGAAAGGAATTTTAAGAGGTTTTCATGTTTTTAGGATTGTCCTAGTGGGCAGCTAACTGTGGAAGATTTCCAGCGCTTATATTGCGCGCTCTTTAGCTCTTCAACCTCCAATGGGGACCGCCACGGTGACCCAAGGCCGTTTGCGCGTCTTGTTTTTCGTGCCTTCGATCAGAATGGGGACGGTGTGGTCGAGTTTCGTGATATCATCACTACTCTGAGTGTCACAAGATACCCTATTGATGAGGAGCAGCGGTTGCAGTGGGCTTTTCAGATCTACGATCTCGATGGAGATGGCTACATTAGTCGCGGCGAGATGTTGCATGTTGTCAAGGTAAGACCTACTACTTATTAACACTTTGATATTCTTCTAGTCTCAAGATCAAATGTCGCCTTGGTGAAACTTTTGACAGGTTCACGTACACAGGGCTGACGTCTTTGAACGCCAAATCTTTGCATGTTCCCTTATGGACCTGTTGGTTTTACTTTTGTGCATTTGGTTGGCTTCCTGCTGTTTCATGTAATATGATAATTTCCATCGCTTTTCGGCAAATCACCGTGGTGAATCATGCCATGTCTGCCTAATCACCACCATCTATTTCCGTTTACCCATAACACAAGCAAGTACTGACTAAATGAAAGCGATTTAGGAACCGTTTCTAAACCGTCTCTTTGAGGTAGTGAATGGTCAAAATATAAGTCTCCTTGTTGAAAAGCCTCTTTTTTTGAATCCCATGTGTTTACTTATTTCTCGAAGAATAAATTGTTTTTTTATTTTTCAGCATGATGGTTCCAACGCCTTATTACTATAGATGTTTTTTTTTATTCAAGCACGTTGCCACTAATACATTGGACACAAAAATGAAGGTCCTCGTAGTGCTTCTCTACTTTTCTTTTCCACCTTACACGTAGACAGCGCAGCAAAGTTGACGATCGCCTTTTATTCGAGCTGAACCAGTGCTTTTGCCTGCCATCGTCCCTGCCTGGGGGTGGTCCTTATAATTTAACTCCGTAATTTTTTTTTGCAATAAACTGCAGATGTGACTATTTCCTTCGACTTGGAAATCGTCACTTGGCAAATGGATCACATCTGATTGCATTGACAAGCGTTAACGCGACAATATTATTGTCGGAGTCAGCCAGGTGCAGAAGTCTGCACTGAAGTTATGGGCATTACCCTTGTATCCGACCGCAGTTATGTTATTACCTTGTCTGGTTTGTTTTTAAGCTACAGCCAAACTGCCCTTTTTTTATAAATAATTAAGGATCAGTCGCTTCTTTAAAGTGGATTTACTGGTCTAACTGCACACCAGTTTTTTGTCAGCAGTAGGAGAAGGGGAAGGAGCGGGGTCTTTTAGATCTCATCTAGCATGCTGATGATATCGCTCGAACAACGGTCTATTGACTACGCCATTGGTGCCATCGTCTCTATTGGTGGGCTTTAAATGATCTGTTTATCATGTATGTGGATTCTCACTTTGGCCTGCGATCGCCTCACAACTTAGCATCTCGTAAAAGACCGGATTGCCGTTGAAATTGTAGGTGTAAATAATGGCCCATTATAATACAGAGGAGGGTTATTTGGACCAACATCGTACAGCAGATAATGTTCCCCCATTTAACAACCATGGCCTTATTATTAGCCTCATAGTTTTTACTGGTAGAAATGTTTGCACTTAAGTCCAGGTCACCATTGCTGGTACATGCCCTGAGTACTTCACGAACCCTCACCTGGCTCCTCTGAGGTTGTTTCTGTGACACCACCATCCCCTCAAAAAAATGCGTTTCAACGCACTCCTTTACCATTCCTTTTTTTCTCATCCACAGCGTTTCAGGTGCCCCTTTAGAAGCTAGAAAAAAACATTATTGGCATCACTAGTAATGTGGATTGAATGAGGACCATATCCGCTGTATCTTTGGATTCAAAAGAAATGCGGCTGGTTGTCTTATAGAGGCAGTAAAATACTGATTTATTCATCCAGCTGAAGGACTAATGTGCTCCCAATCCAGACCAATGTTGAAATAGTTTGGAGTCGAAAGAGTGCCCCTTTAAACCACGGTCCAAGTCCTAAATCCTGTCTTGTTCTTGTCTTTCGTGTTAGAAATGGTAGAAGTGAGAGAACCTTGGACATTGTTAGATTTTTATGGCAATCGAAAGTGGGAGGTGGAGCAGTGGACCACTTGACGGCCTGCTTCTACGGGGCGTTTTCACATAGTAAAGGCGCTGTATCTGATCATGATGGTAATGCGCAGTGCGATATCATATCAGAGTTGGTCTGGTGCACAATTCTGTATCAATGTGTGGGCGTTGTCTTTGTGTTCACTTATGGGCCGTTATGGTCTATCATCATCATGCAATAAACCTTCATTCAAGGTTGCCGGCTCTTAGCTGACTAGAATTGCTACATTAAAGGCGTCTTGGTACATCGGTTGACTCATTTTTTCTTGGGAAAAGTCCAAAGGCGCTGGGTATGCAGACACCTATGGCGACAATGGACTTTGTGAAGTAGTCGGTAAATGCTACTTCAATTACTCTATCCTGTTTTACAGTCTTCATTACTAGTGCTTGATTTTAGCGGTTGGATTGACAAGACGAGTACTCTTTTTATACTTGTCACTACCTGTGTGTTAAAGGATTTGACTGTCCATTCCATCTCTTTGAAATATCGCTGAAATGTAATCAGGAAATGTCCAAATTTTTTTGGGAAAAGAAGTTCCATTATGGTGTGGAAAGGTAAGTGGCTATGATGGATCGTGTGTACGTTGGAGAACTTGTGCTGGTTCTGCAATTCAGCTATGCAGCTTTGTGGAGTTTGGTTCTAGAAAAAAAAAAAATTAATTTCAGACAGCCTCACGACAAGTTGACACTTTTTTAAAACGAGACGCAAAGCCTGTTCCGGATTCTATTTTGATACGTTTTGTCTCTTTGAAGTAGAAAAAATCGGGCCATAAACACCTTTGCTTTTATCTCCCTTTTACCTCCTGATCGTCGATTCTATTTTGCATGTGGTCCTAGGATCACAGAATGTCAAGAATGAGTGATGGGCGCCGCCTAGAAAAAACTCTAGCAAGGTAATACGAAGGAGGAGTATGGGGATGGGGAGGAGACAGTATCTCTCTTTTTATCTCATCCCCACCCTGACTAAAGTGTGGTATATTGTGATACGGGGACTTGCATTATGCCTTTCCTAAAGAAGTGCACTTTCTTCTCACTGATTTTGCCTGCTTCTGGTGGCAGAGTTATTTTTTTCTGTTCGCCTTCAAGGTGTTTTCGGGGAATAGAGCTCAGCTGTAACTGTTGATTTGCCTTCAGGGAGAAAAAAATTTGTAGCAAACAATCGCACCGTAAACAATTCAAGCATGGCTTTTTGGAGACGAAAGGAAACGTGCCTTGGAGAATAGCCACTGATATTCTGGTTGACATGCTTTGACAACGTGAAAGAAAGAGAAGGTTGACAAGTTTTCAAGCCTGTCATGTGTTGATGGTGCGCAGTGCGATTCTACAACTTTTTCCCCTCAATTGATGTAGAGGCCAAAATTTTATTCCATCCTTCCTAGTAAGCCATGCTGTCCGGTGAGTTCTTGACAGGTTGGCCTGGAATTCTCAATTCTAATTTGGGAACCGAAAGTCTTTCTAAATGCGTTGTACCTGCTTTTGAATGTCTACTGAAGGGATTTCTGGGTGAGACGTTCTACTTCTGCATTGCTGCGCACTACACGCCGTGCCTCCTATAAACTCGCCCTCCCCAGATGTGGCAAGTCTTATGTAGCTTTGCGAAATGACATGAATTAGTCGTTATGAAACCTTTATAGATTGAGAAGTCTGCGTATTAAGTAGAAATATTTCATGAATGCTGCTCTAGGAGCTTTGAAAGTTAATTTGAAGTATCGAAATGCCATGTCCAGAGTAGCTTTGAGTTACACGAGTCGCTTCTTTATGAAGATGATTGATAAGGAAGATAGTGTAGCCCTTTCTTTCTAGCAAATTCCCATTCAGTAACGTGGTTCGTGTGGAACCAGCCCAATTGTGGCTCTGGTTCTTCACTGAATGGACGGGCGGTTAGAGGTGTGGACATTTGAATGATTGATAGACGGTAGGCTGGATGAATGTATGACCAGATGGGTATAGAGGTGGCTGATTGGGTGGAAATGAGGGATTGTTCCATGTAATCGATATGGATGGTTGAATGAGTAAACGAAAAAAAGGCAAGTCGATAGGTGAATGCATGGGTTAAGAGGATTCAGCCATCCATGACTGACTGATGGATAGTTGGGTACGTCCGCGTCTTCCCGTTTCAACAGCCTGCCTTGAACCTTTAAGAAATACGACGCACTCAAGCGAATTCTTACTGTCTGGGTCCCCTCTGTAATTTGCTTAAAGAATTGCCAGGATGAAATTGATAATTTGCCTCATGGCTTTGCTTCAACCGCTACTGCTCTTTTACCCACTTTGAATGCATTCTCTTTTTTTCCCACAACCAAAACGGTGAGGATTCCATCACAAAGTTCAGGCGAAAATGCACTAAAAACACATTTTTGAGAGTTAAGTAACATCTCATCGCTCTAAATTAACAAACGATCAAGCCAATTCCACTACTAGTGCGGCGTATAGTCAAATCCACCGTATTTTTTCTACTCTCTTTAGATCCGCCCGCTTTCGTGCGGTGGGATGTAAAAGTCGTTGGTCTGATTAACCACGGTCCAGTGAATAGCTTGTGCTTGCGGTGACTTTGATATTGTCCAATGATTGATGAGCCGCCGCCTTTTTCGTCCCGAGTCCTGAAAATCTGCGGCTAATATGTCCCGCCTCCTCATGACTCTTCCGCGCCCATTCATTTGGAAGGGAATAGAATGTTTATCTTATGGTAACTCATTAAATTTTCGGAAAATCCGTTTTTGCCCGGACCTTGCAACATTTGTTGCTTCGGGAGACTAAAACTTACTCGCAATCATTTAAGTAGACTACGAGAGAGGGTGTGGATTCGCGACCCCCTTGGGGCGATCTACAAGGTAATCAGTGAGGTAAATCAAAGCTCAGGTGCACAATACAACAGGATTCCGCAGGATTGCTCCAGCCACCGTTAACTCGGCTGAGATTGCAGACGCCAGTGGTGGAAGCGCCGTAAAGTAGACTTCTGGTGGCGTTTGTGTAGTGGTGAGAAGCTCAACCGCCTCTTGTTATAACTAGGTTAAACACCAAAGATGGTGTCGATATCGGTCTTGATAGAAGTTTATTTCGCAGCGAATCACCACAGCAGTTGCCTATGTAGACTTCAAGCACGTGAAATGTCTGGTCCTGGCAGAAGGGCAAACTTGTGGTGAAAGGTGTGCAAAAATGTAACACGATTTGCTTTGGGATTCCCTGCAGCGACTTTGCGTCGGGTGTACTCTACCAGTATCCATTTAATTAGCGCCGGGGTGATCCGTTTTAGGCCATCTACAAGATGATTGGACCTGCAGCTGTGGCTCGTGAGATGCCAGCAGAGGAGGCGACTCCAGAACAGCGGACACGTCGACTGTTTGCGGTGATGGATAGGGATGGTGACGAACGAATCTCTTTCGCTGATTTTGTTGAAGGTGTACACGCCGACGCTGAGGTACTCGCTTTGCTGCAAGCACCATCTGTATCCGTTGTGGCGCCCTCTCCTTCCTCAACGCCTCCTGAGCCCCAGTCTGCGCCACCACCAACAGAAACCAATCAAGGTGGTCAAGGGTGATCGGTGAAGGATGGCGTTGTGTCATCCCCCGTGGTTTCAGGTGAGGTCGTTGATACGCTAACATCGATGTTGTCACAAGAACTTGTCCTTTGGCTTTGGAACAGCTGTTTTTATTAAAATGGGCTAGTTTGTCACTAGTACTAGTGTAGTCCTCGAATCACTTTTGGTTAAAAAAATAGATGTGTCAGTCCAGAATCCGATTTATCGCTAAGAGACTAGTTGCAGAGCTTTGTGCTACCAGTGAAAAGTCAAATTGGTTGAGCTTACGGTTGAAACAAGTATTTTTTTTTTACAAACCCATTATAATTTTAAACTGTTTCACTTGCATCTTTTTTGTCAATCGCATTGCTATGGTCAATGTCCTAGAAGCATTGCGTTTATTTTGTCAGTAGTATTTTGTCCAGAAACAGAAATGACCATAGCCTACTGATTGTTTTAGTAGTACCACATTTATCGACTGGAAACCAAGTGCTAAATAGACGTTGCGGTGTTGTGGAGGCTCATCTTTAATTGAGCACCTCTTATTGACCCTCTGATTGGTTGTTCTCTATTAACCAATCCGATGACCGGACCTTGTCCTTCTTGCCTTCAGCCATAGGTACGCATTCCATCAGTCTAATGCGAAAAATAAAAACCCGATGAAGTGTCTGCTTCGACTTGGACAACCCTCCTGCCCTAACCTCCTTCGTTTCTCCCCCTCATCTTTTATTTAACCCGCTCAGTTGTTGTTGCTTCCCCCGCCTTACCCCCACCCTCCTCTGTGTTGTGTCTACTCCGCTTTTGTAAGGCCTTATATGTACGTATTACGATGTATGCTCCGTGTATGCGAGGAAGTACCTGTAAATGCATGATGGGCATTATGTGACTTCTTTTTTTTGTTCGCTGCCCTTGGGCCAGTCTTGTTAACGTCACAGAAGAGGTGGAGGGACAGAATCACGGGAACAGGGGACGTCACCAAACACTCTTTGCCTTGCAGTTTTAGCGCGGACTAATTTGTCAGTAAGACTAGAGTGGCCTGATTTGCAACTCCATTGGCCAAGAGGGGAGAAAAGGCCATCACGGTGCCCAGCTTGCGCTAAATTGCTGGACCTGCAAACATTCGTCTAGCTCGACTACGTCGTGATCGTCACTACAGCTGGAAAGACCTACTTTGCGTTGTTCATGCCTCCAGGGACCGAGGGTCCTGTACGGTGCCCAACTGGAACTTTGATAAGAAAACAGATCAATGTTTACTAAGAAAATGTCAACAAGAATTGGTACCAGTTCCAGTTCCATGGTAGGACCAGCTTTGGGTTGCGCTCGTTCGTCAAACAGTCCACAATCTACTTAACCCTGAAAGTGCCAAGAATCTTGCTAAATCCGAAATCTCTTACATTTGCCGAAAATAAATTAGAAAAATTACTGTATTTAACTGACCGACTGCCGCAGTCATGTACAGACATCCACCCAAAGAAGGTCCTTTCCACTGGTTCAACAGCTCACCGATTGAGTTCTCCCTAATCTGCCAACAAACCCTGAAAACCTCCATTATGGACAAGCAATTCATCATTCACTAGCGAGAGTAGCAACAGACATACAGGCAGTGACACCAAATGTGGGGACCTATAAAAACGGAGAAAGGAGAAGAGATGGGAGATGGGACTGTCATCTCAAGCTGAATCCATTGGACGCGACGCCCCAGCAACAGCATTCTTTCGCTTCAACGACTCCAACGCTCTGCGTCGCAGACGATCCTCTTCGCTTCGGCTACTGCCTCCACGACGCCTGCTCATCTCATTCTCATCCTCCTCTTTGTCTCCTCCTTCAGTGACGTCGGCATCTCCGCCACGTCTTCGACGCTTGCTACTGCTGCCATGACTTTCAGTAACGTCCGCGTCATTCTTAAATAAATGAAAGGAAGAGGATATTTAAGTCAATCTAAAGCGTCCTCTTACTCCTATGGTTCTAAATAGGTTCATTGAAAAAAACAAGCTATCATCCGAGAACACAAATCCTATTTGACCATTTCGCCTCAAAATCAACCCACATGTCGTTTGCGTCCACGTTCTTTATCTCCTTCAATAACATCACCGTCCTGACGAGAGCGTTTTGAAAGTCCTTCCCTCAATACCTCACGTTTCTCCCCAGAACTGGAACTCGTCGATGACGAGGACGAGCTTGAAGATGAATCAGTGTAGGAGTCCTCACTAGAAGACGAGGAAGTGGAAGATGAGGCCTCATTGACATCGTCTTCCCTCTTCCTTTCTTTCCATTCTACGCCGGGGCTTTCAAGTTCGCCAGACGGTGGTGGAAGTTTCGGACCTTCAGGAGAGAGTGACTGTGGAAGCTCCCTCTTGTTCTTCTTTGCATTTTCCTTCAACGTTTGCATCTCTCGTCTCTTTTTCATCGACTTCTCCTTCGCTTTGTGTTTACGCACCTTCCGTCTCTTCGCGGATTTGCTCTTCTAAAGTGTACAGAAGAAAGCCCTGATTGATGATTGGCTAGTTGAGACGTGCAAGAGCCAATCGAAACCGCGTGCTCTTGTGCCTGCCCAACTTGAATAGACGCAAACAACTGTCTCAAGTTTACAAAAAATACAGGGCGTAAAAAAACACAGAATAAGGACCACTGTAGCGTTAATCTTAGAGGCACAAGTTAAGGATGTATTGTAAGGAAGGTAGGAATAGTAGAAGCTAAAGGTCACACTAACCAGAGGCATGGAGGCCCAATCCAAGTCACGAGACCCTGACAATGGCCAATTAAATCAAGCTACAGATGGCTAGCATTGTCATCTCTCTGACTCTTTAATATCAAAGCAAGTCACCTCAATGGGGAGAGCATCACATTCCATTGACGCATTGGAAGCAAAGACAACGAAGAGAGAAAATGAAACCCACCTTTTCGTGAGCTTTGGAATTCTTTCCTTTCTTTCCTTTTCCTCGAGCGTCAGAATCATCAGACGACGAAGAGGAACTGCTACTACTGTCACTTTCGCTGCTGCTACTCTCCGATTCCGAAGAACTTGAATCCGATGACTCTTCTTCGTCTGAGCTGGACTCCGAGGAAGACGACGAGGATGTTGTTGTTGATGATGATGAGGACGACGACGAAGACTCTGGCGGCTTCTTAGTCCTCTTTTGCATTTTCACAACCTTTTTTTCCTCTTCCTCTGTTCGCTGTTTTGGTAGACCTTTCGGAAGCTCTGGACCCTCTGGAGAGGCCAGAGGAGCATCTACAAGGCAGACAGACAAACACGCAGTCAGGGCATGGAATTACGGGCGCAGGAAAGGCACACAAATGAAATTGAAAATTGCCTTCTCGTTCCCTCCCGTCCTTCCTTCCACCTCTTTCGCCTGGTGGAAGAGTGGGTCCCTCGGGACTGCGACGTCTGGACGAGGAAGCAGGGGGCATTCGTCTTTGTTGGCTTTGCTCCGTTTCCTCTCTCTCTATCGACCTTTCGTCCCGACGTTGTCGTACTTTGGCACGATCCTCCGACTCCTCGTGATTATCGCGTCGATGGCGTTCCTCCACGTATGTCTCGTTTTCCATGGTCAGACGACTACCCCGACGCCTTGAGAAAAAGGGGGATTTGATGACTTTCTTGCAGTAAATTCAGAAGGGGAGGAGAAACATTCAAATGAGTCGAAGAAGGGCACCCACCTATCGTAGGAATCATCTCGCCGCCAAGAGGACCTCTCTTTGTAGGCTCGTCTGTAAAATAAGTCGGCGAGAAATATAGTATTTGAGGGAAATTGGTACACAACTCCTCGACTACCGACGAATGACTACAAAGTTCGAGTCAAATCGGAACTCTAGGCGCTAACAGCAGTCCAAGCGGACACAACCATGGCGGCACCCACGCAAAGGAATACGTGGCAAGAGCTGCCGTGCACGCCCTGATAAGGCGCATACCTTCTTGGAGTAAGCTTCTTTCCAGCGAGGACCCAAGATCCCTAGTCATGGGGAAGACTTCAAGCACAGTGAGAGCAATGACGCCTAGCAATCAGACTGTGCTTGTGACAAGTACTAGTTAGGGACTGCTGTAAACCCTATGGTCTCGGATTGGTTTAAATCCCCTTCGCAACGTCGGCAATACCGGATTTTTAATCTTCCCCTGTTGCGTGACACCCTGTCACAACCCTTCTGCATTCCAATTTCGAGGCTTCATGACACATCCGAGGATTGACAAAACGTTTATAGTACAGGAAAAAAGAACGGACACTCACTTATCCGTGTCCAAATCGCGAGACCTTCTGCGTAAAGGACAAGTAGAAAACTTAAGAGTTGGTTCAACAATGAGCTTGAAATGAGATGATGGAAGAAATGACTCACCTCTCTTCACGATAGACTTCATCTGTGTGTCGGGACCTGTCTTCACGAGGAGGTGACCTTGTAACACCCCGACGGGGTGACCTCCCACTGCGATGGGATCTATGGGAGAGAAGGGTTACACTGGATTGGTGAAATAAGTAATCAGGAGGAAAGCTAACTGTCCACACAACTACCAAGATAGTTGATGAAAAGAAAACAATAGTTCGTTTTGAAGAGGAGGAAAATGAGCAAAAATAAGAAACCGGTTAAAAGCGAAAAAAACAGAGCTAAGAAGCCAAAAACAGAAAGCAAGTGCTCATCTCCTTGGGCCAAAAAGGCTAAAGGGGTCGAATGGTCGGAACTCAGTCACCATTTGCCTACCTTTCTACACTATCCTCAGGCACCTGAACGTCAGTCTTCCCACTGTTGACCTTATTTTCGGCCAAGGGTGAAGGCTGTTCACGCTGTGCTGGCAGAGGTGGTGGAGAAGGTGTACCTGCACGCGGCACGCAGATTGGACCGTCAGTGTTGTGAGCGGCTCTTTCCCTCTCCTCTTCTCTCGGCCTTCTACCTTCCCTTGAACTTAAGCTAAAGAGAATGAAAGGCCCTTATTTCCACTTTATATGGCTACTGAATTGAAATAACTGATATTTGTTGTGTGTACAAACCGAGGTCGACGGCGCTCGTGGAAGGAACGGATGTCTGCCTCCATTTCCATCTCCTCATAGCGACGATCTCGTGGACTGTGATGTTCACGACGATGGTGGTGGCGATGGTAGTCACGTCGATGGCTGGAGGGAGATCTAGAGTAGCTCCGACGGTGACGCCGTCTCTGTAGCAGGGGAGAACGAGAAGCTGATGAACAAGTTAATTAGGGCTCGGGGAATTCCAAAGTTAAAAAAAAGTAGAAAAAACGACTACAAACCCTCCGATCCCAATCACTCTGCTCCGCGAATTCGGCTTCTGCCTCTTCTTCCTCCCTGCGTCGACGTCTGCTGCGACTTCGCTCGCGCTCGGAATCGGGCGAAGATGCTAATCAGGTGAGAAAAAATTACAGCTATCGAAGGCAACAATTTCGACTACACCAGTTTCCCAGACGTAGCGGTTTCCATGTCCATCATGGTGTCGGGGAGTCCTATGCTAATAATGAGTATTCTTCCACATGGCTTGCCAGAATTCAAAACCCACTCATGACCGACCGACTAGAACGTCGAAATGCCCCGAAAGAAATCCATTCTGATCCATGAAGACTCGCAGCGGAAGAGCCTTTAAGGTCACGCTAACTTTGACAACTTCCCGTTCGCCACGATCACAAATGATGGCGAAATTGCGACCATGGTTTAGTTTGGAAGCCTCCTTCAAGGAGTTGCTTGCGGTTCTGTAGTAAAACACCTCCACATACCAAGAAATGGACGGTATTCCAGGGAAGAGGATAAGTGTACACAAGAAGGGATCCCGTAAAGACGAAAGAAGCAGTGACCATGCATGCCCAGCAGACAATGCTCAACCGCCCAGACTCCTGCCTACAGTTATGAAATGAGGGCTCAAGCCTAGCCACGACTTTCGATTTTAAAACAATGGAAATGGATGTTATTGTGGTAGTAGTCGCCTGCTGCATATGTCGTGGCCTTGCGCATGACGTTGTTCACTTCATATCTTCCGTAAATTCGAAGCTACTGGCTTGGTTCCAACGTCATTGGCGATAAAACCCACTTACTGATACCAACGACAGAATGGCTTACAGTAGCGTCGACGGGTTCTGCCGCGAGAGTCAATCTCCTTCCTCTCGTTGCGTGGCGGGGACAGTGGAGATTGATGACGCTGATCACCAGCGGCGAGAGAGGTGAGATGATTGGGAGAAGGTCCATCTCCATGTTCCCTTGGTCGATTGACCGTTCCTCCTCCTCCGCCACCACCACCACTGCTTCCCCCTTCGGGTTGCCGCGAGGCCTGTTCCGCTCGGAATCTCTCTTCCTGGGCCTGTAGAACACGCATATAAACAACCTAACGGATTTGGTGATGCGAAATTACTACTTCCCCAACCTATTCGTACTTCAGTCACTCTGCTTATTCCTACCAGTCAAGTCAGGCAAACATTCACCGATATAAGCAGTTCTCTAGTTGATTTGATTGGCAGGGACCATGATCTTGAAAATACAAAAAAGGCTGACTGGGGGAGTTGAGAAAGCAAACGACACCATGTCTATCTATGTGCACCACTTCACCTCTAAGGAAAGACTTTGAGCTACCAACTAAAAGGGAAAAGCTTGAAGCCATTCTTTTGGTAATTTTGTAGAAAATTGACCTATCCAAGGAAGCCGATCAGATGCAACAGATAGCATTTGTGTCGGAGAAATAAAAATCCGTTCATTGGTCAAATCGTACTTTCACGGTGGCAGATGCCATGGTCCCCGTGGCAGAGCACAGGCTGAATAATGTCGGACTAATGAATTTAGCTTACCGGTAAGAATTGGACACACAGTCCCGGTTACCACTACTAATACCGATCACACCTCAACCAGATGGCTCAAAAATCCATTGACCGGTGCAACTGGTGCTCATTTATAAAAAAAAACGAGTGCAGTTATTCTCAGACCAAGATCAGTCGAAATACTGCCACGTTTTCAAGTTCACCCAATCCCTTCACATCACAAGATTTGGTGGGCACCCTACTACGGTATCCAATGGTCGGAGGAGGGACATATTTGCATACATCGTGACACTGGGATCATGATAAGCAAACCCAGGCAACACTCATGCGCATCTCTATTTCGAAATATGCTTAAACTGTCTGTTTGGCGTAACTGATAGAGCTAGTCGCTATGACCCGATAAAGACAGCATGCGCACGTGACGCTGGTTACAAACAATGCTAGTAGCAACGTCACAGCTTTTACATTGAAAATCCGTAGCCAAGATAATATGGAATGATTAAGTTAGCCGAGCATCTTTGAGACAAAATAATGCCATTTACACTTTACGAGCCCCTCCCAATTGAGGCAAAAGCTTGCAAATCCAACTTCTAAAAAAACACTTTCCTTTACAAGGCAATGGACCTAGACTCAACTACCGTCGATATCATCTCAGCTTAATTTCCCGAAGGCCTATTTTACATGTTCACTTAACACTTGGAGCCATGGGTAGAATGGGACAGTGCTCCTCTCCCACCCTAGATAATGAGCCCCTCGCGATAGGTTTACCCATGGCGTGAGGTCTCAATTTGGCCTATAAGAAGTGGACAAGTTCCGACAGTAGGATAACGACCAAAAAAGACAAACAATTGAACGGTTATTGATTGACACCAACTTCAAGTGATCCAAGGTACTATAAAGTGCAAGAAGAGCGGGACTTTTGACAGATCTCAACCTACAGAATCCCAGCTGATTTCATAGAGGTCAAGATTTGGCTAGCGACATTTTGTGGAAAATGCGCAGCAGAGAACAGCGTCTATTAGTGAGTGACCAAGAGCCAACAAGAGATCATTAATTAAAAAAGACCGTTTGAGGTAAATTTGCGATAGACGCCCCTCTGAAGCACAGAGACCTCAAAAAAAAGTCATTTTGGACCGATGGCAGCTATGAGACAGAATAAAATGTGAAAAGAGTGCGCGTTCAACCACCTCTTAACAACACCCAACTGGTCATTTGAAATGATGCGAATTAGCCCACGATAAGGCTTCGAAATTGACCAACAGCAACAAATGGCTTATTATTTTGGAAAAGTGCTCGAAAAACCCGCCGAAGTGCCCTAAGAAGTGAAAGTTCTATGTCCTTTAAGCCCACTTCTACAAGAACACTAAAAAGAAAGCCTGGTCTCAGCTCAAGATAGTTTAATCCAACTAACCAGAAACTTCCCCCCAAAGAAAGAGGAGAAACGTTGGGTTACAAAGTGAATGCTGAGAAATGGTTTGATATTGCCCGCGAATGAAGTTTGAGAATATTGCCCTGGTCACAAAAGCGACGAAAGAGAAGTTGGGAAAGTACTGATTTTAGTGAAAATATGATTTCGTCGGGCCATTCTATGAACTTAAAAGCAGTTAAGCGACGAAATACGCAAAGTACTTCCCCAAAATGGTGTATGACAGGCCGGTCTCACACCACACCAATAACACAATTTGCTATCAGAGATTCAATCCGCCCCAGGCGATGTGATATTCGCTATAATGTACCATGTGAATGAAGATTTTTTAGAAATTTACGTCGGAATTATTTCCTGAGCCACAGACTTTAAAAACAACGAAATCAAGAAATGTTTAAGCAAGAAAATAACCAAGTTACCATATTTTCACGGTTTCTCACCTTGCTACCGAGAAGTTCGGCCTTTCTGGCTTCCAAGAGGATGGCAGGAACGCCGCCAGTCGTGTTCATCGCGGAAAGAAGCAGGTCCCAGAGCTCTGTGACAAAGATCCGCGCACTCTTGCTACCCAGAAAGGCCGTGAGGTTAATTTGAATTTCCTTAGGGTCAGGAAACTAGAAAAAAAGGAAGGAGGAAGAAGAGCGATGAAGGCAAGTGAAAGGCGTTGCAGGGATTAGATAGGGTCTCCCATTAAAGAAGGACAACGAGACTAATATTATTTGGAGACCACGGTAAAAATGGTACCGGTAGATGCAGTGGCAGAGTTCAAACTGCGAGCCATCGCTCCAACACACTTAAGTTGATAGTAGCCCCTGGCAACACCTAAAAGCCAATCAAAATGTATAAAAGAAAGGTGCTTATGCGTCAAGAGAAGTCAAAAACGATATTGCGCAAACCAACCTGATACCCTTCAGCCTTCTTACAAAGACAAGCATGGCTTAAAAATGACATTCTAAATATTTATGGATCCCAAGGGGTAATCGTAGTGTGGAAAAGGGAGTGTATTTTTACCTGATCAGAGAGCATATTTACGACGAAATCGCAGACAATATCGTCCTCGTAGGAGAGAAGCTCTGTGATACGCTTAACGATCCAGGGTTTAATGGATTCGACGTTAACTCTTTGTGTATCGACCTAAAGTTACTTTTAGCAACGTGGAGAAAGGACACCAACTTTCTCATTCAAATTGTCACCAAATTTCATGCTTTTCAACAGCTTCTTCTTCTTATCGGTAAATCTGGAATCCTGGTCTGTGTTTGTACCCTGGTAAATGAGGAAGTGGAAAAAGAGGACACAAATTACTTTAAAAAAGCCCGCATCCGTCATCTTGAAGTTCGAAGTCAGGAAGGCTACCCCACCAACTTTGCACCCAATCACCATTGAACTCGCAATTGTTAATTCATCTGCAACAAATTGAATAAGTAACTTCATTTTGCCTAGCGATTTGAAGAAAAATACTTACTCCACAGTTAATGCCATAATATCTTTTTGCATTCCATTTTTGAATCTGCTTACATCTTTCCGTTCACAAATGATGGTCTAAAGACGAGTAGGTTTCTAGCTAAAGACAATATGCATTCTTTAAAAAGTTTTACCCTCTTCTGCAATTTAATACATTTAGAAACATTTGCATCTTATTCAAGCCAATCATTCGTGTATCTTGACATGTATGGAACAACTTAGAGCTAATCATTTACGACAAAAATTGTGGCAACTCATCCGATTTAAGAAAGGAAACTTTTCCCAATCTGCAGAGTTCCTATTATCTTCCATGTTTTGGTATCTATGAAGGAACGGAAGACTTGTCAAATTAAAGCATATTTTGTCAATCAAAGTTTGCCTTTACCTCTTTTTATTGGTGGTTTATTATTTAGCTCTAGCAACTTGGGACAGATTAAATCGTTGCAAGTTAATGGGAGACAAATGATGTATGAAGAAGGACAGTCGTGTTTGCGCTTGTCGCCCCCGAAATCTCACAGCTGCATTGTAGACAGGGGCTCCACTTGTAGATTTTTGCTGGCCTATAAAAGTAAAACACTAAAGTCATTTGATGGTTCCGAATAATAATTTTAAATGTCAATTTTTAAAGATAAACTGATGAAGAGTACATGTCACACGTTTGTAATGCCGAATTCACGTGCGAAAATCCCATTCACCTGAGACTGCGAATAGAGTTTTAGTAAATGCCGCAGCTCAACATTCTGATTTCGCAGCGCCTCGTTGTCAACAATGAGCCTTGAACGTGCCTGCAAGATGGTGAGGTAGCGCTGCAACGTCCGTTTCAGCCCTGCCCACATTCTTCGCTTTTCATCTGGGGCAAAAGTATTTCTGCCGTGAAAGTAAAAAGAACCTGTTGCAGCTTTGTTCCCTGTTTTCAACTCTAAAGGCTGGACTAGTCATTAGCTCTGAGGACATGGAATAAGTCTAAAAATGAAGAAGGGCTCAAGTGGAATCAACACATACAGATATTTGTGCCAATGCTCACGATCCATTTCCATGTCGAGAAGGTCCTGCTGACGTGCACCAATTCGTTGTGTAGCCTTGGCAGCACCGTCTTTTTCCGCAACCTCATTAGTGACGACTTCTGTTAAGTTGGCATTGACGGGGGTGGTGGCATTCATCGCGCGTTCGATGGCCACTACGGTAGTGTCGTGTACGCAGTTCTCCACGGCAAAGCGATGCAACACTTGCGGTACATCGATTGGGTCGATGAGACGAATAACGCTGAAAGCCACTTCCTCGTTGAAGGCAGGTGCTTCAGTTGGCGCGAGACTCTCTGGTAGTATTGTGCTCTGTGAATCACACTCATGAAGCTCACTTTTCCCACCTTCCATCTGCGTATCTTGTCCATCTAGATGAGAAGGCAAATATATGCCCTAACAAAATCTACGAGGGACCCCTCTGTTCGCTGTTGCGAAATGGGGCAACTGGGCAGCGCAGAAATTGTGTTATAGGGAAAAGGCAAGGTTGATAGTAATGATTTCCTTCGACACTAAGGATTTCTACGTCTTGGAATTTCTCCCTCCACCCTTTTCGCTCACCCAATTAATTTGCAATGGTAAAAGCTGTTAAGGTCAAGGTCGTCGCTGATGTGGAGAGTAGTACAATGCAACATTTAGGCAACTCAAGAAAGAAGAAGCGGCAGTGAGTGGCTCACATGCAGGCGAAACAGGCGGCGGCATGGGCAAGGGTTGTGGTCTATTGATACCACAAGGCAGGATGAAGTAGGTAAAAAGTTTGTCCAACAATTCCTCACTATTCACCTTCAACACCTGAAATTTGTTTAAAATATTCGCGTTACTTGACGCATTTAAGTGGACGTTCATGTGTCAACACGAAACCCACGTTGAGGACTGCGTCCAGCCGAATGAGCTTCTGGTCATTAAAGGGCAGACCTTTAAGCAATTTTTTCATCTTCACTTCTATCAGAAATTCCTTTAATTGAGGAGAAAGTGTTTTAATTTGGTGTCAAAAGGGCGCACTATTTTGTGTATGAAAACCTACGGGTTCAAAGGCGAGCATTGTCAGAAATTTTTCCACGACATCCTTTGGCGCCTCCTTGAGAGTCTGTGGCAACCGACATTTTGGCGACTTTCTAATCGTAATTGATTGACTGCAACAATCAAGTAAAGGGTGAAGTCGGTCGACTGGTAACAAGGACGGAATGAGTTTAAAGGGTTACAGACAATCCAGAGGGCTGTTTCACACTCGCCTCTTGTTGACGGACGATTGAAGTACTTGTGCAGCGATTGAATTGTTGCGCCTTTCCCTTTCCGCCAGCGAGATTGGTCCGTTGTTGTTCATAAAGGCGCTAGAGTTAAAATGGCAAGCATACAATCATTCAAACGGCACTACCATAGTAATTTACTATCTTGTCCAATTACGCATTTGGTAAAGGACGCTCTTCCATTTTCGCAAGTTGACGTGACTCTGGATGACATGGCCGTGTCGATAGCCTCTCACCTCATCTGTGCATCAATGACTTACTCACGACGTCAGGAAAGACTCGGGGTAATACAGAGGGTTTCCGTTAATCTCAAAAATGCTTATTAACCAATAATAGACTATCAATGGATAATATTCGAGGAATATTAGCACCAATTAGATCATATATTGGCCAATTCAAATGGATCACATTGGCCTTGGGAAAAACCAATGAAAAACAAACATTACACATCGGGTGGGGCCCAAGTGAGCCCCAACTGCTGCTCCATGATAACTTTATCGGCAGCCATCAACTTTTCTGCGTCCTTCCTCAACTCATCCTCGTTCATAATCCAAACATCGCGAAAATTTTGTTCCTCAAATTTTATTAGTGACCTAGAAGGTTAGAAAAAAGGCAAAGTAACCTCTACAGGAGTTTTTTTAACCAATTACCCAGCGTTGGAATTAGAAACGAGTTCGCTTACTTTGATTTCTTTTGCAGGTCTCTGAAGGCTTCCATCATTTTTTTGTAGTCATCTGAAAGACTCATATTCTCATGTCTGAACGGATGAAAGCTGTCTCAGCAAGTTGATTTCTATTCGAAAATCTGTGCCGACTATGCTTACTCACATACCGAAGGGATTCTTCCTGCTTCTTGGAGAAAACACGAAGACGGTTGAGTTGATCCTGTAGTTGCGTGATTTTACGCTTCTGTTGAGATCGCGTGAACGTATTCTCCTCGTCACGTCTCTTCAGAACTTGAAAGTTGTATTCCAGCTTCTCCAAATTTAACTGGTAGGTTGCTTTCATTTGTTGAAGGTCTGTTTCCATGTTCTTGCCAAAATCATACAAGAGGGAGTGTTTTTGAACTCTCAGTAGTGAGCGTACTTAATTATTATAAGTAAATATGTTTTAATGCCTATTTATACCTGAACTTCCGTTGTTAATCGCAATTTGAGGGCATTGAACTCCTCCGTATGATTGGTTCGCAGCCTTTGTATCAACTCCTCGAGTTCAGCAATACGATTTTTTCGTTCCTCTAGGTAGTCCTCCTGTTTCTTCCTCAGTTCAGCCATAAAATCCTCCCAGTCGGTGGTCTGCTCCTTCAGTAGGTTCTCGCGATCTTGCAGAAAGGCTTTCTAACTCCACAGGAATATGATAGAGCGAGTAAAATCGTCTTACTTAATGGTCGAATTATTGGCAGAACCTATTTGTCACTCAAGTCAAAAGTAGTAGTAGTAATGCCAACTAACGTTCTCGTTTAACTTTCACTTGTCATTCCCCTGTCACGGAGTCACCCCATTAACCTTTATGGCCTTGACTACAGCCAAATGGACGATTAAAGGGTAAAGACCTCCGTATTTAGGTTGTATCTCCTAATAATACGGGTTAAGAGCTCGGCAGGATCCTAGCGCACTTTTTACAAACACTAGTCTAGCACCTCTCCTGTGAAATTGCTGGCAGTATGAGTGCCTGCGCTGCCTCATCACGCAAACATAGGATTCCTTTTTTCCGCATGATTACAGCCCTCTGGGATGTTTAAATTTGAGGGGAGTCTGAAGCGATATTTTTGAGATGTCTCCAACCAAACGACTGAGTCTGGTGTTTACCACACCCACACAGATCAGTCTTGTCGAGGGCAAGTAATGCGTACCATGAAAGTGTACGATAGGTAACGAGTGGGTTACAACTCAGTCAGCCATCAGGGCGTTTAAAATGCAAGGCATGATTTAACAGCGTTTGGGAGCGGAGTAGTGGAAAGTGGCATCCATTTGGCTATTGACTGCTTTGATGTTCTTCAGCACTGACGGTGTATACAAAATTTATGCACCACCCCCCATCGAACGATTCTAAATGATACTTTAATCCTTCTCAGCGTATAGTCTTTTATCGGGTGGTTCATCATCAAAATCGAGCTGTTTTAATTGCTTTAGAATGTTACATCCTACCACCGAACCCTTGTTAATGGGTAAAAGAAAATTTTATAACTTAACGGCGAAGGCAGTTACTGCTTCGTTAAGCTTCGCCCAAGTGGAAGAATCAGAATGTTTACTGTGAACGGATGTAAAAATCCACCCAAGAACTACCTCGATTTCCTTCAACTCAAAGTCATAGGCGCGTTGCATAGACTTCATTTGAGATTCCATTCGCTCCACCATGATATCCACATCTTCTGTTCGTTTTCTGAGCTCCTTTACAAAGTGGTCATCCTTGGCTTTTAACTCCTACAGAGGTAATTTCAAAAATAGCTCATTTATTCTCCTTCAAATTCCGTGGTCAGTTTCCTGTCTGGTTGCTTCCTACTTATTTACTTAAGCAGAGCCAATTTGACTCACTGGCTTTGCAAAACGAAATGCATCAACGCCTTTAAAGAACGAAGTGGCAGAGGAAAAAAGAGCAACACACCAAATGGATGTCATAGATCAGTCTGTTCTTCTCATCAATGATTTTTGCACAGTTGGTCTTCAGTTCTTCAAAAATCTGGCAACATAGATGAGGGCATTTAAAATGTGGACCAGAGCCTGACTCCGCCTTTATTTATGTATTCGGCTTACGTCATGCAACTCGTGGGCACCTTTTGTGGTTTTTATTTCCTCCCATTTTTCTTCAACCTATGGAAGGACAATTGTGGAAAGCGTGAAACAGAATGGGGTGGTAAACGCAATAATCAGGGGCAGAAAGACACACATCCTCAAACAGCTTCGCTGCTGCTTTTTGTTCTGCATCAAGTTTGGCCTGTCTAACGTCGTCAAGCTCTTCCTCTTCCACTCGACGTAGATTTTCACGGGCGTCGCAGGCCACCTTGAGATTGGTGATAAAGGCGTTGCCATTGCGACAAAGATTAACAATTCGTTGCACACTCAACGCCACCTGTGCATTGGCTAACGGATTCGAAGTAGTTGTTGCAGCAGCTTTCTCATCGGTTGACGCCTTTTCATCAAAGTAGTCGGGACTGCAAAGTTAGCTAAGGAAATGACCCCGAGAAAAATTGAGCTTCATGCTAAGGAAAGGTGTGGTGACTTACCGTGAAGAAGCCACCCTCTCTGCAATCCGAAGCTGACGGGCTGCTATTCGCTCCTCAAGGTCGTCAGAGTTGACACTAGGACCCTTGTCGCGATCCTCCTCATGGTCGAAGTAGAGCTTGCGTGTGTGCTTGTCCATCTGGTGAAGAAGAAGAAAAAGTAACGCAATAATAGTGCAAACAAATAGTTTTTATAAAAGCTTAAAAAATAGGCTGCCAATTGTGCTTTTAAAAATGTCCGACACATCTGTTTTACTGATTTCGGGTGCTAAAGATACCAGCTGCAAAGAGAATCACTGAAAAAACTGATCAGTCTCAAAAAACAAGTACACGTAATTATAAAAACAATATAAGTTTTGTAAAAGCTTAAAAGCAAAACAAAAACATTAACCACTTCTAGCGCGTTGAAAGGTGTCCGGATAAAGCATCTCCTGATAACATAGCAAACGTTGTGCAAAATTAAGTAAGCTTACTGGTTCTTAATTTTGATTATTTAGTAATTGCATAGAAGCCTAAAAATCTAACTGATGGTTCCTTGATGACAGAATTTCGAACTATTTATGGCTGCAGAACTTATATGTGATTTACAGAAATCACGTAGTGCCAATCATTTATAAGCACAAAACTGTCTTCAATGTTCCAAGGGCACTAATCGCTAATCATCGACTCAGGTAATGAAGCATAATTTGGTTATAAAACTCTTATTTATTGCTATTTTTAGAAGGAGCGGGTAGCGTTGCCACTGGGTCAAGGCTGCTCTGTCAGTATGAAAAAATCTTATTGAAGTATCAGTTTATAAGACTTCATTACGATTCCTAACGCTCGCTTCAGCTTTAAATTTTCTTTTTTACAGTAATGTTAAAGAAAAATAGATTCTGTAAAATTCACATCGAAATTTTCATTCATGTTGTTTCAACTATTTTTTTTCTTGAAATGGCGTCTGTAAGAAGTGCCATGCTCCTGAAACTTTTAATCCAATTTGGATTTTGAATGACAGATGCAGAATTCTTGCGAAGTGTTGAATACAATGATACAAGTGTCTCAAATGTCAAAAATTATTAAAAATCTGTGTGAATTTTCTATCTTTAAGTCAATAAAATCGGAAGGGATATGCAGCATTCTGAGACTACCCCAAAAGGCAAACAAGGGAATAATACTGGGGCAGAATCCACATATTCTGGAAACAGAGGGGTTGGGTGTAATACTTTGCTTGTTCGAACTGCCAGTTTCAGTCACTTGGGTGGCCATATTGTAGTAGCCGGTTGGCCGGACTCCAGGCCGTGCTACCAGCTCCCAAGCCCTCTATTTCCAGAATATATATTCTGCCTCAGTACTAAGCCTTCTTTTACCTTAAAGGAAGTCTCGGGACGTCACATTGGGGGCTGCTAGAATGTCCCAGAGGCCAGCCAGCCCGGCTATGGCAGTATGGCCACCCAGGTGACCGAAACCGGCAGTCAGAACAAAGGAAGTATTGCATGGTCCCTCTCGTCCTTCAAGAGTAGTCCCTGGTGCTCTCCTTGGTAAATCCCCCGCGTCAGTCATCACAACGTAATCATTGCTGGGGAAACGCCTACGATCAAACCGTGCCAGTCATCAAAATTCGAGCCCAACTGAAGGGAGGCTTAACCACCGTGTCACTGATCCCACCCGACTGGGCTTGGGGTTTCGTTTGGTCTGGAAGCTGAACTCAGGATAAATGGTTCTGCCGAGCATCGGCTTGCCTATAGGGAGACGTTGGGACATCGGTCGCCTTAAGCAAGTATGTTAAGGAAATATCCACAACGAAGCGTATCTGGGTGGTTCACGATTAGTGTTGCCCCAGTTGTTAATAGTTTTCTTGCAGAACACGAAGACAAATAGATGCTGGAGGGGGGCGTTGTTATGGGAAGGTAGATATTCTATTGCCCGTAGCACATGTACATCTTTTGCACTGCTACGGCTTTTCACCAACGATATAAATAGAGGTGAAACTCCAGTAAAGTTAGGTTTGCTTTCTGCCGCCACCAATGTAGCGTCCCGAGACTTCCTTGAAGGCAAATGGAGGCATGGCGCAGAGGCCAGCCAGCCCGGCTAGGATAATATGACCACTTGAGAGGCCGAAACCTGCAATCAGAACAAACAAATTATTACAGGATTGGTCTTTAAAATTGGTCGTACATTCGCTGGTTCCGACAAGCATGGAATTGATTGTAACAGAGGTAAGAGTATGCTCTAATACATTGGTAGTAGACGTTTCTTCCTTTTCCCCTACTTCCCTTATACTAACCATGATAAGAGAAGGTTGAATGTTTTTTGGCATCTTTTCCAAAACCGCTCGACTGTTGTTTGGCAGAGTAGAAGTAACAATTAGGTAAGGATCTCTCCGTGCCCTGAGAACCGTATTGTTCGTCTTCGACTGGGTTCAAATTATCCTTCCGCTATTTTTAAATAACACAACTATTACATTGGCTTTCCAACTCTTGGCTATGGACTAAGGCTACTTTGTGCCTTGGCTATTGTAGCTTTGGTGTGCAGACTGCTTTCTGTGCCACCCTAATAGCTTCAATCCCTTATATATGTTAAAAATATATGCACCGCAGGACTATAACACCTCCTGAATTACTCACTATGCTACATTGGAGGTAAAAAGAAGTCATCCTGGCTTCAAAGTACAGCCATCTTTGCTTCTTTTAATCGAAGTGTAAGAATAGCATATGCTATGGATGTCTGAAACGGCGACTGCCCTGAAGAGAAGAGTTAAAAATGGCGTCAAGCCTCGGTAAATACCTCACTTCCCTGGTCTACGGATAAATTGTTAATAAAGGAAGCTATTTCGTCTGCGAATTATTTAAGACAATTTCGCTTCAATGTCGCTTATTGTACCTTCATTAGGATATTGGTAAGAAGAAGTTGCGTTACCACGTCCACTTCTCTGTCAGACGGATGGAACCCAAATTGATATAGCCACAAATAGAAGGAGGTACGAAATTCCATCCCCACGAGACTATGGTAAATGCCTTTTCCTTTACGTCAATTGCTTTTAGAACAGTGATTTTACCTCTAGCTACGGACACAGGTGGTGACCAGCAGTATTTTTAGCTCCAAAATCTACTTCCCATATAGGCCAAAAGTGGAGACACAGGTGACTTATTCAAAAGAATCAGTGACGTGATCAAGTATCCTCTCAGTTGCACAGCAATTGGATAACAGAAGTGATTATCTCGTGCGTGTTTTTTAGCACTGGTTAAGGTGCGATGCCTGAGGCAAGGGATTAAGAAGGGAATATCAAAATGGCTAAGACACA
The DNA here is from genome assembly GCA_001870725.1 of Taenia solium. Taxonomy (NCBI): domain Eukaryota; kingdom Metazoa; phylum Platyhelminthes; class Cestoda; order Cyclophyllidea; family Taeniidae; genus Taenia; species Taenia solium. The sequence continues at coordinate 116,196 of MIEF01002439.1, forward strand.
TTGGCTTTTGAATTAAAGCCTACGTATGTCGTGGCCACTTTGTCTTAAATTTGCAGTCTGGCCTCTAGGCCATGGCAACAGTTCTAGACCTCTGTATATGTCAAAAATGCAAATTCATTTGTCTTTATGAAAGCCTTGGGCTCTACATGGTGGTTTCATACTTCTTCACAGAGCATTTAATTATACCTGCATTTCAGTTTTCGAGTCACTGTCCTCTAGCCACACAAACAACTTTTTAGTCAGTTCCAATGCTACTAATATTAATTTGTGTAAAGCAGTTTTATACACTCCGACTACACATTAGTGATTTTATGTGTTCGAATGGACAGAAAAAGGAAACATTCAATTTCTCGAATTTTCTTGTTTAATCATCATTGGTATTTTTCCGTTTATGATTCGAACTGTTTTAAGTTGATTTGCACTTACTATCCGTATCTTTAATGGCTAATGGGATTTCAGTGCATATGTAACTTAGTAGGCAAGCATTGAATTTCTACCAAGCCAAAACGTTTGTGCACATTAGTGACTTTTTTCACTATTAACGTACAGCACTCTTGCACTTATTTGACCTTATCAGGGTTGTAAGCATGAAATAAAATAAAAGATAAAAGATAAAAAAGATAAAAGTAAAATAAAAGATACTTCCAACAATCCTTAAGCAGTGAAAAACATGCTCACTTTCTATATGCATTATATTGCTTGGTGAAATGCAGAACTTATTTATTTCTTCTGCCGATAATTATTAGGCAACTTTGTTTTATCCGACCTTTATTTAAACGCTAATTGAAATGTGTTCATATGCGTGTTTGTAATGTGCTTCTAGGGTTGATCAGCTGGACATTGAAGTAAATTTCTTACAAACGTTCCCCGAGAATCTGGTTCAATATATCCTTTAACGTCTGATGCCTCGGAAACACCTCATTGTTCGGAAAATTCTTGAAAATGTTCCCCCAAATCATTTCATGCCTCGACCCTACTACGTACGTTTAGTAAAAGCCTCTGGTGCAATAAATTTAGCGCATTTTGTAGCCAAAATTTCTCTTTTAGCTTGATTTGTTGGATTCAGCAGAGGCAAGAAATACCATTGTTTGTACAGATGAGGATGTCACACTGCAGTTCTTGGCTCAGACACTCTTTGGAGACATGGCCGTAAAATATCCCGGAAAATGTGTGGTCATTGTCATCTCGGATAGCGATTCGGTTAAAAGCGCAGCAGAAACCTTTAAATATGTTACTGACACCCCAGTTTCAGTGGTTTCTGATGCTTTTACTGATATTCCCAACACCGCCAAAGTCGTTTTTATGTCTGCAGAAACGGCTGCGAATTTATGCTGTGGTGAGGTTCCTGTTTTTTCCATTCCTGAGGTATGGTTTTTTGTTCTCTTATCTTGCACTTTCTGTAGAGGGCGTTCCTCCTCATCCTGGACAACTGTGAGCTCGTTCTGTCACCGGGCCATCCCTACCAGCGACTATTTCCGTACTCAAAAGATCCTCTTAGTGAACATCAAATTGAAGAGATTTGGAGCCGAGATCTATCTTTTTATTCTTCTATCACCCCAAGCTATCGGATTCTCGCTCTAACCTCTACTATCCTCCCAGTCGGCTGTTCCGATCATCTCCTTGTCAAACGCTACATCTGTTCGTTGGAAGACCGTTTGGGTTGCAGGCTAGAGACCACTTCAGAGTTGATCAACCTCCTCTCCCTTGGTGCTCAACCAGAAGAGGTGGAGATTCCACTCCCACCTGCAAAAATCAACGGTGACATTGGTGATGGCCAACATCCAATTCGTGAAACAGTCTTGCGTCTTCTGGAAGAGGCTCGCGATTTTCTCAGTGACGTGGACTTTACTGGGTCAGAAGAAAATGTCGCTACTACAGGACAACGTGTTATCAATGTTCCCTATTACTGTTTGCGTTCTGTGGCACAATGTGAATCCATCACGAAGGAATTGGGTGTCTACTGTGGAGCACTCATCGCTCGGGTCTTTTTGCGTCACTTATATCGTTTAGAGCGAGCCAGAGCAAGCATTTTGGAGGCTAGGCGACAGCTTGAGCACGGAGAGGACCTGCTGACGCGAATCCTCCGCTACACGGCTACTCAGCTGTCAATGATTGCACGATTGTTTCAAACCGTTTGCGACAAGTGGGTCAATAGAAAGAATTCTGAAATATTATTCCTTTTCAAGATGCGGATTAACTGCTTTTTTTCCGTAGTTGCATGACGAGAGAGGAGATACGCACCTTAGCATCGCCTCGAGTTCTGCAATTGGTGGATCGTTTGCGGACGCTGAAGCCGACGGGATCCTACCGGATAGAGGCGGTGTGGAAGACAGAAGGCGTCAGTGAGGACACAGGTTCAGATTCTGATGGTGGAAGTGGTGGATTGGCCTCTCATGGTAGTTGGAGCAGTAGTGGGCGGCGATCCAGGCTGCGTGGGAGATCTAGTTCTTCCAGCTTCATTGCCCCACATGGATTTGAAGCCATGAGTGGAGATGATGGTGAGGGGGACGATGATTGTACTGAAGATTGTGAGGATTCCTCCTCATTTTCAGGCGTTGACTCTGTCTGCTCGGATGACGGTGATGATAATAGTGAAAGTGCCTGCAATGGTGAGAGTAACGATAAGGACAGCGTCGATGATAACGATGGTGGTGAAAGTGGAGGGGAGAGTGATGCTACTGATGTCTCAATGTAAGTGTTGTGTTGTGAGGCTATATATATGGCATCATTTAAACATTGCCTTTGATATTTCTGCCAGCTATTTATCTTTACCAGTCATGAGGTTTGTCCTCAGTAACCTATTCTTAACAGCGCGGCAGAGAAAATGATAGGTTGATGTCCAGTCATGACGAGGTTTTGAAATAAAGTGAATTTGTAACTGCTCCAGGCTTTTGGTAGCCTTGCCCACATGGGGAACTCGTTTTCTTGCATAGACCTGAGCAATGCTTTGCGACAAGTGAGTTCCCTATACGACTCATTTTTCGTATACTTTTTCGTCTAAAAACGGGATCAAATACGGCTTTCCGAAGCCCCATTACTTTTTCACTCCCCCCCCTCCCCTCGTTCCTATTCTGTGCAGCCAATTTTTGATCTGGGACTGATCTCTCTAACGTGGTTTTACTTGTTACCCATTTAAGTAGTGTATATACATGGCCAGCCATCATCCTACTTATGTATCATTATACTTCTAGGGGCCTATCCTCCGGGATCCGACGCAAATCCACTCAAAAGCCACACCGGAGGCCTCGCAAAACGCGTAAGTCGCTCCTCTCTCTCCCATTCATTTCCATTTTCGTGACATGTCCGCTTTCTTGCCATTTGCTTCATTCCTCCTCAAGGCTCTTCCCCCATTATTCGTGGCAGCCGTGGCGGCTCTCGCCTTGTATACCGTGTACTCCCTGATAATCCTGATAAGGAGAACACTGTTCCTCCTCTCTGCGGTCTTCTATTAGTCGGTGGGTGTCAATTTTCCGCCTATGCGCTACCTCGATTCATCGAGGAGTACTGCAATTGGGATCCCGAGATAGCCTTTGTCCGTCCTGGCTACTTCTTTGTGCCTGGCGCTTCTGGTAAGTTTAACTACTGCTGATTTCACTCCAATAGCTTCTTCTTCACCCATACCAAGGCTTAGATTAACTTGGCTGCCGTGAAACACGAGTTGTGGTTGGACTTGGTGCTTGATATTTCTTGCATGATTATCTGTTTTGGGGAATAAATTCGTTACTTTCGCAGGTGACTTTGCAATGCTGATCTTTTCTTCGAGAAGAACCTAAAGGGATGTTCCCTCGTATTGCTCGTACATTTCTGTATGTAAATGTTAGTTGAAGCAGGGAGGAATGTGCCCTACCGACCATAGGTCCATTCGGAGGTGGATTTGCCATGCAGTCGAGATTCTTATGGACGTATCGGCAGTCAAATGTTTGCACTGATGGGGAAACAGTAAATTTGGGAGGAATTCACACACGGCGGAAAAGTTGCTCGTCAAACGAGTGCTTTTTCGCTTTCGATCGCCTGCTCAAGGACGCTACGCCTTGTAAAATATGACACCTTATAAGAAATAAGCAGCATTAATGTTTTTTTTCACTCAGAGCAATTGAAAACTCTGACACTCTCGGCAGATGTGGGCAGCACACAGGAGGAGACCGTGGCAAATTTTCGTTGTGGCGGTGAGGTGAATCTTCTCGTGACCACCCAGTCGGGTCTGGCCGCCGCCTCCTCTCTTCCACGCTGCAACCTCATTGCATTATTCCATCCCTCCACCTCTCTCGCCACCTACCTGTCGGCGAAATCCCGTTTGCGATTGGTTGCAGTTAAATCTACTAAAGCCCACTTCTGGCACTTCTTGGGGTCCGATGGATTATCTCTTCGCACTCGGTTCGTGATAGCTGATATTGGTGTCTCAGTAGTGTGTCAGCTGTTGGGAATCTCCCACAATGGCCGCTGTTGTTGTTTATGTGATAATAAATAAGTATAGCGGTATTTTTGCCATGTTTTAAGGTGACATAAATGGTTATCCATTACTATGACGACTTTCCCATTTGTCACAGAAAATACCAATTATTAGGATTGCGACGGTCTATCCAAAAATCGAGCGGCCGTTCAATTATTTGCCTCGCCGTACCCTCTGAGTAGATCTATACACTACATTTCTTGAATTTCTAGCTTTCAAGGGATGGAGCGGATGTTGGTTCAACGATGCAACAATTCTTACCTCATTGCCGGTGAGCATGATGTGGACGCTGACTACGTAAACGAGAAATTTACCTTTCTGCCTAAAGTAAGTGGTCGCTTCTAGTTTTCTGTGAAAAGTTCACGGTATCTTATGCGCTTTAAAGTGCCAATGCAGGCAATAAGTCAGCCATATTTCCTCATGAGAAATCACTATCCCACTGGTTTGGGAACAGCCTTGTTAAAAACGTACCATCTAGATGGTGCGTGCCGGAAGGACATAACCATAACTCTTTTTTTGCCTGTTGGGTCAATCATCTGCTAAACATTGGATAAGCCGTGTCTTCCCTCTTGAACCCCTTATTGCGTCTGCCAAAGGTGCTCGCGGAAGGGAAGTAGCTTGCTGAAACCCAAAAAGTGGAACCTCCTTCCTCTTGTAGAAAAACGCCTATCGAGCGATAGACGTAGTGAATCACTACTGTGCTCGCCTGCCTTGCAACTTCATGACGCGTTTGGCGCCGCGGTGGCATCTCACTACGCGCCAACTGGTAGGCGATTCAAGCGAGGGAGTGGAGGCTTTGGATCCTGCAGCCCTTCTCACCTGTCCTGATCCCTCTCATGCTGCTGCCGCGAGCAATACAACCGTTTATCGCTGTGCCCTGCAAATGCCTATTAATTCACCCGTCCGTACGGTGGTTTGGGTGAGCACTTTACTTAAAATTTTAGCGCTTGCTTGGTTTGCTTAGATTCAATGACCCATGGAATCTCTATTCGGTGCTGTCATACCAGGCCTTTTCCCATCTCCTTCTCTCCTTCCTTTGACCCTACCAAATGACATGTCATATACCGAACGCGTTTTATGCCGTGTGGAAAAGTGGTTAGGGGACAACAAATAGTGAGATTTGTTTCCCATATCTATCGCTTTGTTGGGCTTTTCCCTCAACTTAAGTCCTTATTGTTGGTTGGTTAATGTTGACTTCTGCCTACAGAGCGAGTGGTCGCTGTGCAAGAAGATAGCCAAGTATTCTGCAGCTGTGCGCATGGGTCAGTTGTTAATGGAGGCAAGAGAAATTGATGTGCATGGACGCCCCATCCTCCGCCACACGCCGATAGCCGCTGTCGCTGCAGCCTCCCGCCGATTGCGTGCCACCCGCGAACGCTCCCCTCCAAAGCATAAGTCGAGCTACTTAATTAAAGTTAGTAGCGCTCTTGTTCCGTTTCAACTCAGTATTTCCGTATTGAATGTTTTTTAGCGTGGCTACAGAATTGGGTGTAGTTGATCAAGCCTCCTTTTATTATAGACCCCAGACTCACTGACCAAGTGTCTTGCCAGGGAGGAGAGAGGATTCTTAGGACAGAATCGTCTCTATCTTATTGATATTCGTCACCTCGACACCGCTCTGAGTCGACTGCAGCGTGAACAAAGGAGTCAGGGCACTTCCTCCCACATCGATTTTTTCCCTGAGGCAGAGAATCGGGGCTTCGCTATGCTCACCACAAAGCCCATTCCATTCGTCAGTAGACAATTTAACGGCTACTCATTGCCCCCTGTGGCGGGTGTTTAACGTGTATGAATCCAATTTTAGATCCCTGAGTTCTCAATATTTACTCGTTCGGGTGAGGAAACGGTGCATATTTATGAGGCCTCCTCCTGTCCCCCTCTAAATATTGATCAACTCAATAGACTTTCGCGTTTCCATAGGATCATTTTCAAGGTGAGTGGCGATGTTCCACCTCCAATCCTCTGATTGGTTTCTTTTTTGTAGTCGGTATTGCGGTTTGAAAAGGACTGTTTAATGCAGTTTAATTTGGTTGATGCACCCTGCCAACTTCTCATCGTGCCAGTGAAACAAGGTACTGCTTTGTTTACATTATCAGTTAAAAATTTTCCGTTTAATTTTGTTGAGTTACGTACTATATCCCCTGTATGCTTTAAACCTATCACGTTTTTAATTTGTAATGCTCGGTAATCCAAATGTTATTGAAATCTTTGATTTCCTTGGCATGTCTGCTTCTTCCTAGTTTAGCCGGGAAAAAGGGCCACTACTTATCCTCGTGGTTCTTCTTTTAGACAGCCAGAAGATTGATTGGGATCTTGTAAACCTCTGTCTCAATTCTTATATCGCCTCAGTTGGTGACTGTCGACTCCCGGTTCGTTGGCGTCCCGCTCCGCCGTTACACTTTCCCATTGAGCCGGTGCCTCTGACACAACTACTCTCACAAACCGCCAGTCCTCGAGCTGTCTTTCACTTTGTTCCGGACGATTTTATCAATGCTGTTCTCACACCAACATATCGCAACGTGGAGTATCCGCCACGCTATTACGTTGTTGCTATTCGGTGCGCCTTTCTTACATTTTGGTTCAAATTCTCTTCTACTTGTGTATCATCTAAGTTGCATGAGCAGTTATGGGCTCAAGAATAGCCTGCTTCATTGTGAAGCTGCGCTTCAGATGCTTTAGATGTTTTACGTGCCTACTTATTTCCTCCCTTTCAGTAGCATGTGCATTCACCAGCTTGGTGTAGAAAACATAACCATTTTTCGTTGAGTATTTGCTTTCTCTCTCCTCCACTGAAAAGTATCCGGTGCTGTCATTATGAGCAAATCGCAAGTCAACTCCATCTACTAAAAAGCCAGCATGAGTAGTATATGCCCTCATTAACTTAATCCAAATAAAATTGTTATACGTAACTTATTAAATTTCTTCATCGCTGACTGAACAGTCATTTAGTGTGTAAGTTAGGTTACCTGCTCAGAACGAAGTGGTTTTCCTTGAGGCAACTGGAATGTCCAAATTAGTAATACACACTCTGGCCCGGATAAAGCATCCTTCCACGTTCAGTGCAGAGTCAATTAGGGCTTGGGAATCAGGCCGACCTACTGAAAAGTTTCAATGTGTGATGATCTTGCATTTCCTCATAGGAACGACCTGTCTCCTGCCACGGCGTTCCCCTCATCGCAGTACGCCACCTTTGCGGACTACTACGCGTGCAAGTATGGGCTACATCTAAGCGGAGCACCATCGGACCAGCCACTACTGGATGCCGCCTACGCTCCTCTCCGCCTTGCTCCGCTTCTAGTGCCGCGAGGCTGTGTTACCCAACGCAAATCGAACAACGATGGTGCCTCCGGTAACGCTAACTCGAGTTCAAAGCATGCCCTACCCCGGCACATACAACTCCTCGTACCTGAGTTCTGTCACCGTCACGCAATGCCTGCTACTGGTAAGGGCGTTTCCGGCTTCTTGTTAGTAGTTGCAAAAGCTTTGCTATAACACTACTGAAACTGAAGTTCAAACGCTGTGTTTTTTGAGGCAGATTCGATGCTCACGGTAACAGTTCTAAACTCAAGGTTTAGAATTACTGGGTTTTTCTATGTGTTCTCGTTTTATTGTGTCCTTACCCACCGCATTCCACCTTAAGTTGCATGTTTTCGGCTAGGTTATAAGGGCTGGTGTTCATAACCATCGAATTCTCTGCAAATTCTTCACTTTCAGCTGCTGTATCTACAACTGTGAAACCCGTACTCTCGGCCAGCGTGGCTTGAGCATTAGTGCTGCAGTTTGCACACACATGAAACATCTCCCCACCGAATTTAATCTTAAGAAGTTATTAATTGGCTAATATGTCATTACTTGCAGTCGAGAGGGCGTAAGCATAGGGATTGGTGTTAAAACTACTGGGTTCCCCAATTCAGTAGCACTTGTCTTGGAATTCCATTTTTTACTTTTCCCCAGTTTGGCAAAAAGCGATCTGTCTGCCTAGCATTCTCTACCGCCTACAGCACCTCCTGCTTGCAGAAGAGTTGCGTTCAGAAATTGCACGGGATACTGGTCTGGGAGTCGTTACTCCCCCGCATCGGTTCTGCTTTCCGCCCCTCCGCTGTTACTTTACACCACAACCATCGTCACCGTCACCATCCCCGTCACCGCCACCATCTTCTAAGAAACAGGGGGATCTGGAGGATAGAGACTCAGAGCCTGAAGTTGTCAAGCTAACCCTTTCTCCTCCGACCCAACCTGAACCTCGGAACCCCATCAACGATTTCCAGGCCCTATTGCAAGAATCCGATATAATGGAATCCGATGGGGAGGGAAAACTGGACCCAGGGGTGGAAGAGGAGGAAGAAGAGGAGGTGGACGCGAAAAGTGTGGACAGTTTTGAGGAGAACGCCACAAACTTGTGTTTCTTTCCACCCGAAGATGATGATGATGATGAAGTCGAAGGTGCAAAGGTAAGTTTTACCCTTCGTACTTAATATTATTTATAGGGGCAGATAGTTTACAAACCCGGACCTACAATGATTTTACAATCATTGACATTGCTGGGAGCGGGTGACTTCATCAACATGGAAAGGCTGGAAACGATTGGAGATAGCTTTTTGAAGTTCGCTGTTACCATGGATTTATTTTTGCGGTATCCCGATGCTCACGAGGGTCACCTTAGCTCGTTTCGAAGCCAAATTGTAGGTTTCCTACTGTTTATAGTTAATTCATATGCATTCGTAGGTTGGTAATTCGAATCTCTATCGACTTGGATGTGAAAAAAATCTGGCAGGAAGAATCGTAGGGGCGGCTTTTGAACCACACGAAAATTGGCTGCCACCGTGCTACGTTTGCGCCTCTGATCCCACAGCCAACATTGCTTCCACCAGGTGAAGTAATATTGCTACTCAACTATCTTCAGTAGCTTGTATTTCGCGAAATGTGTATCGTTTGTACCCTTTTTACATCCGCGGCGCCCCATGCTATGCGAAGAACTTTTTCATAGGCTCGATTTCTTTTCGGCATGTTACTTTGGTTTTATGTTGGCACAATTTTGTGTGTTCGAAGGTGTTTTGGAGTTATGTCTCTTAATCTGTCAAATCGAGAGACTAATCCTGTGTCCGCGTCATTTTGAAAAGTTAACCTTCTGATGAAAGAGTGAGGGCCTTCTTTAAATTTGCTTCTTAGATGTTTATGTGTGGCATTTGATAGTGATCGCTTTACGTATTTAAGTTAAGTTAAGCCTTTCAAATAGTTAACGTCTTTCCCAAGGCCGGTAAAAGACTTCTTTCCTAATTTTTGGTTAAAACTCTCTTACTCTTTAAGGGTCAAATCCGTGTACGTATCGTTTATGAGTGATATTTTGTACATCTTGTTTGTTTAGAGTAAAGAGTCAGTGCCCTTCGTTGACGCATCAATTCTTAACCAACAAGTCCATTGCCGACTGTGTGGAGTCACTGGTCGGTTGTTACCTCACCGAACGTGGCGAGCGATCTGCTTTAAAGCTTCTTCAGTGGTTTGGCATAGAATGCCTCCCACCTGCAGGTTCGTCTACCACCACTGCTTGAATGTCGGCTTTTGTAATGTTGAAGCTTATTATTTCCTTCATAAATTTATCAATCCTTAAGACTGCTTTGATGTTCCACCTAATGGCATTGAGCGTAGCCAAGCGGTGATAGCAAAATAAACCTCAAAGATGGACCATTTGAAGTCCACTACACATCTTGTTTGATCTCAAATGAAAAGATTTTTCTTAGATCCAAATCGAACTTTTACATATCAAAATCTTCTACTTTAATTGAAAGGGCAGAGTCTAAGTCTTGCTTTTTTACTTTTAGGTGAGATGCGGTCCACGGGATCGCCGTGGAAACTGCCTGAAGAAAAGCCTTTATCGAAGGCAGAACAAGCGACCATTGAAAGGGTCTACCGTGCTGGCCGATTTCCTAAACTGGAGAAGATAATTGGCTACACTTTCAAAAATCGCAAACTCCTCATTGAGGTGAGTGAATTGGTAGCTTTTGCTATCGCCATGTGAATTGGGAATTCAGTTTGTTTAAATCACTGGCAACCCATCTGTTGTGCAAGATGAGGAACTCAGAGGCGACCCCTTTTCTCCTTTCCACCACCCACACAGGCTTTCACTCACTCGACTTGCCGTGATCTGCATGGCCCTCCATCGGATGATGATGGTGGTTTTCATGGCAGCGTAGCTAGTATCAGCGGAGGCTACGAGCGCTTAGAGTTCCTGGGTGATGCGGTGTTAGACTATGCGGTGACGCGTTTCCTCTTCACCACTGACGCCGCCGCTCGCCTCTCGCCCGGCGCCTTGACCGATCTGCGCTCCGCACTGGTCAACAACGTGGTCTTCGGTGCGTTGGCTGTGCGCCATGGATTGCATGCTTTTCTACGTGCCGCAGCTCCGCCTCTCACCCGCACAATGGCACTCTTTCTGCGTCACCACCACGAAGTCGTTCGTGGTGACCTTGACGTCCTCATTGCTCCTGTAATCTCGTTCTGTCTTTACCATAGAATTCGTTTCTTATCTTTGTTCTCTATGGTTTTTACGTTGATTTGTTCGCAAATTTTACTGATTCTGATGAAATATCCCTCACCATTTGCTACAGTACTCCCTCAATCAACTGCTTTTGGCATTTCTGTCGTTTGCGGAAATGCTGGCAAATTTTAGAAGTTTGCTGCATTTCCTCTTGGCAATGTTCCTTTTCACTTCCCCATCTGCTTTCTTCTTGCATATTTTTTTCTTTATATTTTCAGGAGGTTAATGTTTGTCGGGAGAACAAAGGAGCGACCGCATCTCAGCCTGAAGGGGATGTAAGTTGGAAGAACGATGGGCTTACCTTCTAGTCGACTGGAGTTTTGTGTTTTGCTGCGTATCCGCTACTCATTCTGTGTTTGGGTGGCCTCATCTCCTCTATCATCTAGTCTTTGATTGGACTGTTCGAAGTGACATCGTTTATTACTAAAGTGAAGTGTGAATAGTATGCATTCGCGTGCTGCCATCCCCAATCTTCCATCGTTTTTGCATCGACGATTCAAGTCACGTATTTCCTTTCCATAGCTCATTCTTGTCACCCATCGTCAGACGTCAGTTTCCTTGACATATGCTACCTACATCTGACTTAAGATCTATGCATTCAGGATTCACAAAATTAACTAGCCAAGTCAGAATGTAGTTATTAGGTCGCCATAGCGGTGTGAGTAGCATTTGTAGGCTCGAGAAGTCATTTTCTCCTTTGTTGTCTCACCTCGAAATGAGGTGAACCTATGTCTTGACAGTTGCGGTCCTGCTGCTAAATTGGGATGTATGTGTAGAGGGCGCATCGGCTGCCACCCCTGATAATATCGCTACCTTCTTCAGCGATGATTCATGAATAGAATGCTCATCGCCAAACTGGACTAAGTAGTGTGTCTGGAAAGCCCAACTGTGGAGACAAACAAATTCATCATTCATTGCCACAACTGATAAAGGTGTGATTGAAGCGAAGTATGATTTGTGTGTATTGTACTTTGCAGCGGGCAAATGAGGAGGTAGAGGTGCCAAAAGCCCTGGGCGACGTCTTCGAGTCGCTTGCTGGGGCAGTCTTCCTCGACTCGGATCTCTGTCTTAACACTCTCTGGCGCGTCTTTTTCCCTTTGCTGCGTGAGCGCATTGGTACGTTCGTCCAGTCGTCCACCTCTCCCGTCTTCTTGCTTGGTCGCCTGTCGCTCTCCTCCCCTCTGTTTGTCTGCCCCACCAACTCTGTTCATTTTTGTACCATTTTGTCTGTCTACCCAATTGTCCGCTCTATCGTAAACTTTTTAATCTACAGAACGGTACTCTACATGCGTGGCTAAATCTCCAGTTCGTCGTCTGCTCGAACTGTGTCCAGAACGCGTCAAATTCGAGTGGGTTTCTTTCTTTATTCCATGCTTTGCAGGTTATTTTTAGTAATTAAAGGCATAGCATTTAGAGACCATTCTGAGTGGTCACGACCTTCTGATTAGCAAACAATCCTACTGCCTGGTACATAAGAAGAATGAGTTGTCTGTTAATTCTAGAAGGCCCATGGTGCGCCCCGACGGGAAGATAAGAGTAGTTGTGCGCGTGACTGGGATTGGTCGATACGTGGGTGTCGGACGCACCTACCGACTGGCCAAATCAGCTGCTGCCGATCTCGCTTACCGACGTGTTACCGAAGCCTTCGCTGAACAGGTGTAAATACTCTCTACTTATCAGCTTTTAGTAACATGCCGTGTGTCCCGTTACTTGAGTGTGCGCTCTGCTTTATCTGAATGTGTACATAAACATGCTACTTATATATAAACCAGTAGCGTGTCTTTTCACTCATTTGGGGCCTATTTTTGCGGGAGAATGTGTTAGAAACCATGTTGCTTGGCCCGTAAACAAAGAACACAAACAACCAACATGTCAGACTAGTTATTTTCTGTTTTGGCGTTGAAAGACTCAACGTGGGGATTGTAGCAGTCCTGAACATTCACAACAGGGAAGTTTATCAGTCCTGATTTTCTCCTATGTACAATTGATATGATTTTGATTACTTGGTAAGCGTTGGACGGAAATCTGAAAGTCGGCTTCTTCAAACTTTGTACAAAGTCACAGCTCTTTGATGATGGTGAGTTGCGGGTTTAAAAGTCTACTCGTGTTCGATGCGTTTTTCGACTGGCATGCTGAGCATCGGGTCCTCCTGGGAGGGGGTCTGAAAAGAAAAAGAAAGTTCTGAAAAGTAAGGCTTTTATTCGTAGTCTTGCTGATTGATTTACTTATTTGGAAATGAAGGGTTTGTTCATTCCCGATGCGGGGGAGGTGAGGAGGATCCCGCATCTGGGCCAGGAAAATTAGGATAGTAGAGATGCAGCTGCCCTCTTGCCCAATTTCAAATCTAGGGGTGTGGGGCCTTTCATTATTGCTAAGGTGATTTCGTCGTTAATAGCACAGTAAAAAGGTGGCGCATTTAGACAACCTTCCTATGACTCCTAAAAAGTGGGATGGTTGATTTCCCAGAAGGTGGTCTTGAAGACAATTCAACCATCTAGTTGTGCTAAAGTCCATTGGTGCATTGACCTTGATGTATTAAATAATGAAGCCTGCTAATTCTTTTCCGAAGTTCTGGCAGTTAATCATTCGTTAGTAAAGAAAATAAAGTCCACATCCATGCTTCAAACAAATAGAACAGCAAAAAAAAGCATCATAAATTCGTTGTGCAATCGCACGACCTCGCGACTCACCTGCTGCAGCAGACGCGCACTCCGGTTGAGGACGGCGAGGGGAACGCCTTTTATTCGCCCTCACCAACGCCTACGATTTGAGCGAGACTCATTTGCTCACTCATTCGTTCGCCCAACTGCGGAACGCAGGAAGCCCATTGGTTCACGCGCCGATCGCGCGTCGTTTGCAATGCCAACCGTCTGCTCTATTGGCTCATTCGCCTTTGCAGTGCTCGTGTGAGAGCGGAGGTGGGTTATGGGGAAGGGTGCAGTGAAAACCTGTGAAATTTTGCCCCTATGTTACTGAGGTATTTCTCAAAAGCGGTAATAAGGCATCCGTGTGTGGAAAGTTGGGTTGGACAACCATTAGCAAATCCCTCTGCCACCGTCGTGGTGGACTGCACGGCCGAATGCACCACATATACGTTGCACCTCAGTTACCCTGCTTCACCTCAGCCTTACAACCTAGGAAATATTCAAATGTCACGATTCCCTGTAAGAGTAAGGCTTCCAAAATTCTGTCTTTTTATTAGCTTGAATCATTTTACAGATCATCCTTAAAATCATCCCATGTGTTCGAGACAGTCATGTTCTACCTTTAGATCACGAGGCCATATTGGGCACTAGAACATGAAAACAGTCGATGAAAAGGGGAAAGAGCGCTTAAATTTGGAGCCAACTCCTATTTATTTACCCTAATCCTACTATCTAATATGAGTAGAGGATGCTCCTCTTGGATGAGGTTCTGCTCATTTAATTATCACAATATGGTAGCACAGCTGAATAAATAGATCGCGAGAGATTTGATGGTGGTCACGTAATTTAGTGTACAGCTAAACCAACCATGATTCGACTTTTGGAGTATCAGGCATAAAAACCATTAAAAGCTTATCCCTAGGGCTAGTTTCCTCAAGTCTACCATGTTGGGGACGCAGTTGTCGATAAAATAACAAAAAAAACCCTGTAGCATTTCTGACACTGTATATACCTTAGTGCTTTATTGTTATTAATCAAAAAGCAAAATCACTTAAGCTCAAAATACAATCCAATTAAATCATCCCCGCTAAGGCGTCAGAACAATTAAAGTGTAGGTAATCTTCGTGACAAGTGGCAATCAATGAGGTTTTCGCGTTTAAAAGAAACTCCTAAATTCCAAATTAAGAGGACGGTATAAAGTGCTTTGCCTGTTGGACCACTCCTGATATCCACCCAATCCATCGCCTCTGGGGTTGCCTAACTGCAAATCTCAATCCCGATGACTCATACCCACCCTAAGGTTGAAGATAGATTATCGCCACTAGAAGGAGTAACAATGCTTTAGAACCTCCTCATCCCAGTCTTCGTCACCTTAGCAACACTCTTTGCATTGGCAAATCCTCTGTTCAGAGTGGGCGTCACCTAGGCATTATGGGCGTTGTTGGGTTATAGGCAAATAGCGCGCTTCCTAGTTAGGCAAGTTTGGCACAAGGGAAACACAAAGATATATTTTTTGGCTGTGAGTGATGAAATAAAGTCAGTTACTAAAACATAACTTTCACCTTAAATTCTACTTTAAGAATTTTCTCTTTAATAGAGGTCATCAAACGGAAACGGTGTGTGTGTGGGAAAAAATGGTCGTTTGCCACAAGAGCTTTGAGCTTAGTAGAGATTGTTCTTCCCTTGATAAGAGGGCCCCCCTCCGGTAATGCCAAGGTTAGCGGCAGCTCTCTTCCACTGAAAAAGGGCTTGAGCGACAAAGACAAGACTGTCAGGAAGCAAAAAATCTACAAATCTGTCAAATAACTCACTAATTGCTTCATCTCCTGCCTGCCCCAACTGATTAGCTAATGCACTTAGATGAGCACAGTTGGAACAGCTGACTAGCTTGTTCATCGATTTTGCATCTTCATGGGTGGGAGAAATCAATCGATTAATCAATCGATCTATTAATCAGCTGTTCACTGGCGCGTGTGCAACCCAAACAGCTGGTTTTAAAGATGGATGTCTGAATCATCGTTCATTGTGCCAGTCGATGGCGCAGTTTAATTCACCACATGCGAATGAAGAGACAATTAAGTTACAGAGCTTGTCTCCAATTTATGACACCTTTTTGACATAAATTATTTAAGATTACATCCACCGTATTTAAAAAAGCTAAAAGATTTTGCGATTGTTACCTCATCCCAACATTAAATCAGGTTCAAAGTCATTTTCTGGGTGGATTACAGGCTACGTTAAACTAATAATATGCGTTTTTTGCCACTGAGATGTAGTTAGGGTTAGCTGGCTTGCTTTCAAAGACATGGGCAAGTAATTAGCAGAGTTTTCACTTTGACGAGGAAAGAAGGTCTTTTTTCGCCATTCAAACATTCTTATTGCTCTAGTTTCCCCCCCCCCTTCCCACAATATCGATCACTTTTGGTTTTGGCTTATTTGCGATTGGGCGTCAACCGTTTTTAGGGCGTTGCTAGGCCATGATTTGTCTCTATCTTCTGTCCACCGGAAAAGGGGAGCTGTTTAGAACCCAGCCACAAGCTAATAGTGGCGATTGTTTTAGTAAGAGAAGGGAGACACAAAGTGAAAAAAAATGCAGGAGTTGTTCGTTTTTGGGAAAAAATACTTTAGAGCTATTTGATGGGAGTTGGAAGGCCTTATACATAATAAGGCAGCATTGGTTTATGGATCAAGTACCCTGATGTAAAGTTGGAAATCTTCTCCAAAAAAATACAACTAGCTCTTGAACTATTTAAAGTCTTCTTAAATACGCAACTCAACCGGCTGCCTCCACAAATACAGCTAAAACAACTTTTTGGTATGTAATTTTCAAATTGGGTGAAGGATTGGCGCCATACGATTCCTTGTAAGTACAGAGAATAGAAGGTCTTTTTTAAGGTGAGGTGATTTATATCGCATCTACTTCAAATGCTGAAAGCGTCTCGGCATCTTCAGAATTGGGGCGAGAGCAGTTCGTCAACATGACAAGGATTGACGCATGTCTCCGTCATTATAATTTGAGCGTATTTAGGGACAAGGCATCACTTAAATTCACAGTGACGCAAACAGGTAGTGATATGACTACAAGTGGTTAGCATAACACGAATGGCAGTTGCTGTTATCACCCTG
The DNA here is from genome assembly GCA_001870725.1 of Taenia solium. NCBI lineage: Eukaryota > Metazoa > Platyhelminthes > Cestoda > Cyclophyllidea > Taeniidae > Taenia > Taenia solium. The sequence goes on from MIEF01002439.1 coordinate 132,952, forward strand.
ACTTCCAGTTGCTTGTATCGTCAGTAGCACCAATTCCACCTTTCCATCCACCAGCCTTGTAAGATGCTTTTGTCTTCATATTGGTCAAATTACCTGAAGCGCTACCTGCTCGACACTTTTCGCTTCCAAAGCACACTCTCTACCATGTAGAGAATACAAAAGTTGGCCAGAAAGGCTTGGTAGGTGAATCGTGAGAGTGGAGGAAAGTAGAACGAGTGGCACGAGCAGGAGTGACAAATTGTCACGCAACCGTGCTTCAGAATGCAGGTGAGCAGACGACTGCATGTGTCTCACGAGTACCTGCCAATGCTGACGACAGCAATTGCAACTGTGGTGCAGTGCGTGTCACAAGGAGCCTCACCCACCTTTGACCATCCATATCATGATAGAGAAATACTTTTATCTCATTTTTTTCTATAAACACGCTGGTAGCTCCAAAAACAAAAAAAAGCAGTAAAATGGGGATCTTGTTACTTAAAGAACGACAGCTTATTAAATAATTGGGAAGGAGTAGTAATTGAAGTAGAAGACGCATTTGAATAAGGCAGTTTAATTACCTACTTGGCTCAGCTTAGCTTATCATTTCTTAATAAAGCTGACGCACAGTAGAGGAGGCGCCTTAGGAGAGCAGTCGTAAGTGTTGCCAAATTAAGGCGTCAATTGTTTGGGGTGTTGCCTGGCAACAAGCTGCATTCACCGCCCTTGGCGTCAGTTTGGGAGGCAACGGAATCACCTGTCTCGTTGTGATTGAGACACTTTTGTTGAGGAGGCATTTCAAATGGCAAACAGGAGACACTTTGTAAATAACAAAACCACAAATTCTTTTCTCCTCAAAACTGGGGTGGTAAAAGAGTTGTTTGCGTGGGAAGACTGTCTTAGCACCCTAAACACGCGTAAGCCTCAACAGAGGAGAATTGCCCATGCTTTTAATTATGGTTTTACACAGACTGATATCGTAAAATTTGGAATAAAAGCATGTTTAACTGGAAAAAAAAACAGAGAATGAGTTGGCAAAAATGGCATATCAGTTAAGGACCCAAAATGTTCCCTCCAGAGTGAACATTAAAAGCCAAAAGTAGAAACAGCTCATCGGCACAAAAGGGTTGGAGAAATGGAGAGAGGAGAAGGGAAAGTCGTGTATGACAACATCTGCTGTTGATTTATTTGGTCACCTGACTACCAGTTCAATTAAGTGATCCGTTGGATCCAACCGCTCGTCACTAGTGATGGGGAAACGGGGAGGGGGAGGGGAAAGAAGTGGCTTTCGTTGATAAGCCAATTGTGATCAACGTCTAATCTTTTACGACAAAAAATTACTCAATAAAACTGGTAAAATTGACGACTTAAGCGATTTACTCGCCCCTGCATTAATGCAGATTAACCATCAGAGTTGCCTAACTTACGTCAAAGTAGACTGTCGGTTCGTGAAGCTGTAATTTGAGAGTTAATTAACCATATGAGTGTTGTCTGGGGCACAGATGGAGCAGCTGATTGGAGCTCGTTACCATGAGATGTGACCTATCATTTGACAATTGATTTGTCAAGTATGTCCTAGCAACAACATGAAAATAAATTGGCTGATGTGTTGGTGAGAAAATTTAAGTCAACCAATGGCAGACAACCGGGTTAATCAACCAGCTGATCACTGACCCTGACATGGGAAGTTCAGGTTGTCTACTGGCTAGTGCATCTACCTACCGGCTACTTAGACTGGGCCAATGACGACGGCTATGTCATGCGTAAATCAAGTAGCAGTAGGCGATGTAACTGATCAATGTGACAATTGCTTTGATCCCAACTCAGTCAGATGATCAGGCCATCTGAGCAACAAACAAGCTGAGACCTCAGTCATTAGGCTACCTGAGGGCAAAGTGTCGACCCATATCAGGTACTGAGTAACTACTGATTCCAGAAAAAAAAACTAATCAGCTATTTAAGCTGTCCTACCCGAAGGCCAACTCACGCCCTTACGAGTTCAAGATACTATTGGTCACCTGTTCATCAACTCAAGCACAAATCGATCGGCCGACCAATCAGCTGTGAGCTGACTCACGCCAACCAGTCATTTCGAGCCAAATGCATCACCACCTGATCTGGTGAACTCAGTGTGGGGTAGGACATCAACCGCATTTGATCGAAAGGCTGACAAATCCTAATAAATCGGAGAAAATACTAGGATCGATGCTTCGCTCTCGTGTCCTTTTCGCTACTCAAGTCCCTTCCCCTCGCAACGCACTTGACCCATTTAAATCAAGCCAATCAGTAACAAGGAGAAAGTGCATTTACTTTGTCAAAGGGGAGAAGAGGGGAGACAACTCAAGCCCTGAGTGAGGTGACAGGGCTGGGAGTGGTCTCGTAGAGGGGTCTCTCATCCTCCCACACCCAAGAGAGGATGGTTCGATTACGCAGCAGGCGGTAGAGGTTGAGCAGCGCGAAGGGGCTCATTGCCGCCAGACCAAGGAGTTTGTACCACTCGAAGGTCCACTCCAGTGTGCACATCTGGCCAAGAGAGACCACCACCGCTGTGTAGCACAGCCCATTGGTCACCAGCGTTGGCGAGGCGAACCAGAACTGGGAATACGTTCATACTACTGTTTATAACCTCTACGTTAAAGTGACCAATTGGATCACATACTACTAATTTAGCCGAAAAAGTTGAAATTCAGACTTCAGTAAGTGGAACAATTGGTAAAACGCGCCACAAACGCTTCATAAGCATACTACTTATCTATCCATAGCCGTAGAGGTCAATTAATGGCATCAACATTAATAGAGCCAAAACTACAAAGATTTGCAATTTTGCATCTTTACCTTATCTTGCAATTCGAGCCTTCTGGTGTCGCAAAGCGCTTTCAAATTACATTCACGAAATCTCCTAATCGTGACTGCGGGTGACCGGAAAATTGAGGAAACCTTAGCCCTCTGCAGAGTGTACACCATCCTCCGGCTAAAGTTTCACCATCCACCTGGGTTAAAAGGTGACTTACAAAGAGTCTGGAATGCGAAGAATTGCCCGGCTCAGCAGCGTTGGAGGCGCCCACAGCTTGGAATAGTCCCCGAATATGCTTCACTTGGACACCCTTTGCGTACGTCTGCAAATGACGGTGTTTGAAAAGAATACAAACAAAACAGTGGACATTAGCACATTCACCGACGCGCAGTTCAATACTTCGATAGTGTTCACACCCTCCCCAGCTCCGAACCCATCAAAGAGATTCAGAGATAAAAGATTACCGATATTACTTAAATTGATATTTTTTGGGATACGATGTTGGCACTTTGATGGACGATTTTTATTTCTCTTTTATTTATTTGACATGACTAGATTTCAAGAGAAGACAGTGATCGCTTTGAGAAACAGCAGAAAGAAGGCAAAGGATGCGGCAGAATCTCTGCCTCTATGTGTCGATTTTCCCAAGAGGTATAAAATCGTGCATTAACCCGAAAAAGCCACACTACACTGCACTCCGTACACACTTTGTAGTTGTGCTGCAGTGAGTAAACACCTCAGCCGTATTCGGCCGAGGACAACACAATGCCAGTCTTAAAGGTGTGAAGTGGACATCGAATGTATTATTCAGACATAAACAGCCATACTTCATTTCGTTTATCAAACTCGGCAATACAATCCTCCATTCCTACTCAAAAGTCATTCAGCGAGAAAGTCGCCCAAGAAATGGCGAGTTCTCATAACTACATATGAGACCTAAAACAACTACCCCGCGTTCGCGAATCCACTAATATCTCGTTATTATGAAGAAAGAAGGGCTCTCTTGGATATTAGACATCTAATTCTGGGGTGTTCGGCGCCTGCACCAACTAACATATCATACACCTAGGAAATGGCACATGCTACTTAAGTAGACCAATTCAGCAACACCAATATAAAGATTAGCAACCATGCCGAGTCCCCCAAATTTACAATGTCAGCCATGAAGACGAACCGAAGGATAATAATTAGGCAAGGAAACCAGAAAATAGACGTGAGAAACACGCAGCCCGACCATGGTCAATAAAAACTAAAAAACTACAGATGGCATAAGTGCTACTGAAATGAAACTTCAGCGGCTGAGTCAGAAACAGACGAGAAACTGAGGGACGATAAATAAAAGCTTGTCAACTGAGGACTCGATAGCTAGAGACTGGAGTGACTGAAATGGGTAAAGCTCATACCTGCAGCTGCGACCAGGCCTGCCAGTTGAGGTAGCCAGAGTGAGCAGCGGGTGAGAGCTCCTGCCAACTGCCCAGATGGAGGGCACAGCGATGGAGAAGATCGAGGTAGGCTGGAGGGAGGAGGTACTGCCAGTGCAGCAAAAATAAGGTCAGACCACTCAGCAGAGCGTGGCCCATACACCACACCAGATCCACGCTCAGTCCACGAGGCTACGCACAAACCGAAGAGAAAAGCACAAATAAGTAGCATTCAAGTAGTATGTAAGAGACACCTACTGACAGACACTCAGGCGGCTATCAAACTGGCAAAGATTTTTCTTTTAAAACACAATGTGGGAAGAACGCGGTAGCCAACACTAATGAACCACCTTTTCACTTAGGCATGAAACCAGAAACCATCCATTCATTTTTAAAAACCTCAATGGAAGTTACTTAGTAAGGCAAGGATTAAGGCCGACAAGGGGAGGGGGGAAGAGGAGTAGGGGGCGGATAAAGTTAATGCATGAAAATTCCTGATAGGCATTTGGGAAACGCCTTTTCAAGAAGGTTGCCTTAAGCGCTCTCTTAATTGAAGCAACTTAGGCCTTTTTGCCCTTTTTTGGGTGACACACCCAAAGATTTCCTCCCCTCTCCCACTTTTTAAGACTGAAATTTAACACTTTTAAACCGCAAATAACAAACTTGTCTTTTTTTAAAAAAAAAACCAGCGGTTGCAGGCTTAACCATAAAGTTCCTTTAACCTCCAGTGAAGCTAAGAATTGGTGTGCGTATGTGTGTGTGAGTTTAAATACCATCCAACTCCCAACCGAAGCAAACAGGAGACAGACTTCAAGACGAACGTCTTCATTTGACTTGATTGTCAACTGACAACCGGAGAGAAAGGGTGACTTCACTCTCGCACATCCACCTTAGCTGAATTTGGACTTGGCATCAGTACTGATTCGCACCTTTAAGGTGTACACATTTGTCAACCAAGAGAAGTGAACGAAAACCCGAGTCTTGAGACGCGTTGGAATGTTTGACAACTAACCACAAAAAGGCAGCTTCTAGGGAATCAAAAGAGGAACGTTTTCCAGTGCTCCACACAACCTTTCAAGCATACCTGCAGTCTTCTCTCCCTTTGCACCAACAACAAACGACTTTGTCCGGATGTTTGCAGGCCCTGTTATGAACTCAGGGGGGATTCAAAGAGTTACGATTTAATGAGACCCTAGGAGAAGGGAATAGCACCACCTCTCTTATAATAAACCTTTCTGCTTCTCTCCCAAGAGGATACACTTAGCGGAGTGTAAATCCATAGAAAGATAATTCTTCATAGCTATAACAGTGGGTGGAAACCAGTAGCTACTAAGTCAGTTTTATTGGCCTAAAACGATTTGCCCATTTTTTGCCCCTTCTTTAAAGAACGAACCACGCCCAGTTGCATTTCCGGAATAAGGTGAACCCCTTTTTCTGTCCACCATAGATAACGACAATTAATGTTTCAGACGTATCAAACCCAGTCAAAGGCTTAATCATGGCTAATTTCCGTTTGAAGCTGTGCGGATATAAGCTACCACTTTTTCTACCTGGGCGATTTTAGATGACTGTAAGCTGGTAAATTTGTAGAGGCTGAATGAGAGATTACAATTCAAAGTTAACTTGACCGTGAAAATTATCACACAAACATTCTGTTGATGTCAACAACCTGCTACATCCTACTTCATTTAATGCAAATGGAATTTCCCCATGATTATGAACGAACTCCAACTACCTACTGAATAACGCAAATAAGTAGATACCCAAGAATAATGGAAAAAATTAGGGGAACAAGGTTAAGCTACCAGAGAGGTTTGTGGGGATTTCGGAGTTAGCTCAACGCAATGGCCTGTTGCAGCTCATAGGCATGAAACATAAAACAAGGTCTATTGATGTGATATTTCTTCTGATTCACTTCCTTTATTTCACCCTCCCTTTCTAACCGGTTAAAAAAAAACCTGATGGGTGTAATCCCGCCTTGTCTGCTTCAAACGTCTCCGAAGCTCTTCATCGAATGCATCTAAAGAACTTGCCTTTCAATTTCTGGACCTTCCTTTCATGATCAGAAAAATGTCTCACTGTTTGCTTGACGCAGTGTGAGTTATGAACCAAGTCGTTGGCACCTCCATCAAATAAAAAGGCAGTGGTGTGGATGGGAAGCTAAGCAACTAGGTCCCATTCAGACACACCGTTTTGAGATTGTCTGGAAACAGGCTAGATGAGTGATTGGCTCGTGGAGAGAAACAATTTTAGGACTATTTAAACTATTAAGTAAATGAATACAGCACCAGTTATCGTCCCACTATCTACTTGCTATCGACCTCAGACATCTAAGAAACCACGACTTGCATTGTACGCGAATTGCTTTTTGGAGGCCAAATAAATGGAACTGAGATGCATCCTTGTGATAATACGCAACTGCAAATTGTGCAGGGAAAACTACCCCCTCAGAGACAACCAGGAGGACCACATAAGACCTCGTGTAGAACCAAAACTCATCAGTTGGATTTAAAATTCAGGATGGGAGAAGGAAGACAACACCATTTCATCCCTATCCTCCTCATTCCTTTCGTACCTCTTCACATAATGGTTGCCACCTCTCCTTGACACCAATAAGGAAGTCCATGATCTCACAGCAAACATAATTCAATGCTGCAAATTGAATATACGGCAGAGACGAAGGTGATTAAGAGTACTACTAGAAGTATAGCAATGTCAATGAGAGAATCCTTCTCAAAAAGCTTCTCCTGTCAAAAAACCACGCGAAGTTATTTAGCTAACGTTCACAACTAATATTTGTTATAATTAAGCAAAGAATCAGCAATAAATAAATATTTACGACAGTAGAGCGAGCACATATGAATAAATGGTTTGGAAGAATTATACGCTCAGATGACCCAGGAAAGCAGCACTGGAATCCACGAATGAGTGGTAATTTTAGCACTGATATCAAGAATGTCTAGATGTTAAAGCCACTAGAATATCCCAATTAAGCAGAAATGTGGCGTACAAAAAAAATTGAAGCAAAGCTCGACCTACGTAGCCCGACTACCCAAGTGCAAGTGGAGACAGGTATGAATAAACCCTCCAATACATGCTACTGATGTAAAAGAGTAGCGAGTTCATATCATGGTGAAAAACCAAGTGGAGAAGCAAAATGTGAGTCATTGAAGCCAACAAACTCGGTCACATCTGGCGCAAACAATTGGGCAATGAAACCTCACAAACCACCATTTCAACAAAAATAGAAGCAATGGGCAGCCAATCTGACATATTGATCACATGCGAAGCATGAACGGGCCAAACGCGTCTCCACTCGGCCATCGAAAAAGGCAACTGGGAGCAATTGCCTCAGTAAAATGCATTTCAGTGAAGCGTGAATCTGAGTGGCCATTTCAAGAAGCAGATCAAAAGTAAAGGCAAGCAAAATTCCCGGAACTCAAAAACGAAGATGTAGCCCCCATTATGATGAAAGCATCAGAAAGACAGGAATGATCTGCCACTTTTGAAGTCACAAGACGATTGGGAGCAAATGAAAGGATAGGAACGATCTTCCAAGCTACATAACTAGATGCAAGGAATAGGCGCCACTCACCCTGACGAAGAAGCAGGGCAGGATAGTGGCGTAAAAGGTAGCTACAGCCGAACCCGCTATGGTATCCATTAAACGCGCATTGAAGTCTGAGCACAGCAACTCCGCCTCCTCGCGTACTGTCTGCGCCGCAGTCTCCACATTGGCTGCAGAATTGGGTGAGCATCGAACACAGTTGTGCTTCAGGGCCACCAACTGCTGCTTATTCTGAGGACGGAGGGTGTAGAAGGTGACAGCTGTGCCAGGGTGAACGTTGCTGGAAAGCGATAGTTGAACCGTGGCATAGCGAAGCGGTAGGAAGTGGCAGTAGCGTGGAACGCGAGCTGTCTGCGAACTACCCGCCTTGGAACGTGGAGTACACGGGATAAAGTATTGCCGAAGCAACTTAAAACCGTCAAAAGAGAACATCGCATAATATGTGCTGAAATAGAGTTAAATAGGTGGGGTTTAGGTGTAAGCAACTCACCTGAAGGGCTTTTCGCGACTTCAGAGTCTGACAGATGAACTTTAATTGCGACTGGACTGATCGAATGGACTCTCGAGGATTGAGTGACCTCATCTTCTCCACAATCACATGAAGCATCCTTTTCACTGGCTCGTAGTAGTAGACTATGATGAAAATAATCGGTCTGAAGAGGGCAGAACTCGACTTTTACCAGATTCGTATAAGAAGGGGAGAAACCTATCTCCCGACAATGAACTCACTGATAGACAACCAGAAGAATACCCAAGTACCCACGTGGAAAGATGCAGAAATCATAGCTAATACGTGTTACCATGTGGAATTGAAGAGCACACCACAGAGTAATCCCCAGAAATCCCACAAGAGCGCAATTTAAACTGCGCAGGGGTGTAACAGATCTCCAGTAGAGCTATATCGCCAAAAACAAAATAATGAGCCAAACAAATGAATGCCGGTGTGTTGTTAATAATAACGACTAATTACAGGGGTATCCTTAAAGTATTTCATTCGTTGAACTAATTGTTGCCAAAATGTGCAGTCTAAAGATTCTATGCTAACAGGACACATACCTACTACGAATTCCAATTTACAAAAGGAATAAACTTAGCTCTAACCACTTGTTAAAATAAGAGGAAAATAAACATTAAAATTATTCACGCGTATGCCGCGATTACGACTGAGTCATTGAGAAAGGCCGAATTACATGTTGAAAGGCTTCGTAGGCAGGTGGAATGACGAACATCAGTAGAATGTACGACAGGAGGTAGTAATCGATGCTGTCAATATCCTGTGGCAAAGTTGGGATAAGAAAAGGATGTGATGAATCTACCTGCACTTTCAGAGGTTTGGCACCTATTCATGCTTATTGCCTTGCCCAATTCAAATGCACCCTAAGGCTACAAAAATGCTATTGTTATTGGATTAACAGTATGGGAGATTCACCTTCTTGTTTAAAACCACCAAATCAGTTTGCGAGACATGAATCAACGGAACTAGTTATCGTCATAATGGATACGAATCCACGCCACAAAAGCATAAAAGGTGCGCTTGTGGCAAACTTTCCAGTAATTGGGCTTTAATCTCCGCTAACTTGATCAATCAACCGAAAAACGGAGGCCACAGTCCCAGAAAAAAGTTACGTTCCAATAGACTTTAGATGAGGCCTAGTTCCAAAAATCTCTGAATGGAAAGAAAGCATTCAAATACCAAAAAAAGGGGCGAATGCAGACTAATTTAAAATATACCTAAATGCGCCAGAAAAAGTTAATGGTTGAGATATTGAACAACAGGTAGACTGAAGTTGAGTAGTTTTTGGACGATTTGATGTGAGTTTAAAAGGTTAGGAGTGCATCGCAGAAAAAACGCACTAACTGCCAAACTGTTCAACATGGAGGCGTCGCAGTCACAGAAAAGGACGGCCGTAATCAACTTCTTCTTAAACCACCGATGATAAATCAGAAAGATTAGAGATTAACTAAAAAAACCTGAATTAGGCTCTATTTCAATGCTCATAACGGAAAACAATGGTCTGCTACAACACTCAACAAAGGTGACATCTCTAAGTCGCAAAGAGCTTAACACTATTTTAGCCAATATGAAAAAACCAAACTCACCACAGGATACTTGGTCCATGGTCGCGAAAGCCACCAAACAGTGCGGTACATGTTGAGGTACTGCAATATCACAGCTACCACAGAAAAAGCGAATTTTGTGAGGTGAAAATTCATAGCGCCGTAGACGGGGATAGGAGGAAACATAATATGCCGGATTGGCTCAACGCCACCCTTTGAAAGCACTGTGGGCCCATCTGTTGTCCTGAAAAGCAGATATGGTATCAAACGCATCGGGTTGACTAATTAAGCTTAGAAACTTTTGTATACCTTCTCGAGGACGGTGGCAAGGGCCCCTTTTGGCTGTTTTTACGAATATTTCCCATCTACACCTTCAATAAAAAGCTCTTTGGGTTCTTCAGATCAAAAATAAAAGTAGCAGACAAGAAGGACGTGGAGTAAGTGTGAAGTACAAATAAAGCAGCACATTTTCCTGCAAAACTGATAGATTAGTAAACATGTAAAATAACTTGAATGACCACGTTCAGAATGTAAGCATAGCAGGTGCGACGTGGCAATAAAACCCAGCTTCAACGAAAAACCTAGAGCTAGTTAGAATGTCAGAGGAACAAAAGTATCTGCTTGGCTTCAAACACAAGTGCTATTAATGCAAGTATTATATGAAACACAGTACTTAGACGACAATGAAGTCAACAATATGTTAACACAAATCACACTTCAAACAGCCGGAACGACAGTCGACAAAACACACTTGACCAACGCGCCGACGAAACAGCACATACAAGCAAAATGCTTCAGCTTTAAGGTCACTAATGGAACTAGGTTTTGTTTAATTATTTCACTAATGCCAACTATTTATAAAATTAAATACATCAGGCTGAGTTGTGCTGCCCAAACTCTGCCTTTATCAAGAGTTATCACTTCTTCTAGAAGGCTTGGGGTAGATGTTCTTAAAATGTTATTGTTATATGAAAAAATGGATACGCAGAGGTCAAAATACAAATTAGTATTGTTTTCCGCTAGCGACTGTAGCTCTGCGCGCTGGTTTGTTCCGTTTATGAACTACATAAAATTTGTTTGAAATTGGTGGCTTTCCCACGTTTGTGCGTTGGATTTTGACGGAATTGCCGTTTATAGTCTTCTCATCAAATTTTTTGTAAATAAAGCCCCTAGAGTCATGCATCATCTGCACTCTCCAAGTCATTCAATTCTGACTAAAAATCATCTTTATGCAGTCAGTCCGATTTCTGCCTTTAAATAATCGCGAAGTTCCCGCATTTATTGTTTATTTTAATGCCTAAGTAGTTGGCACTCAAACATTTGCGTCAATGGCAGTCGTAAATTCCCCAAGAGTTTTACTTTAGCCATTTTAAAAAAGAGCCTTGTTTACGCTACCAACTGTCAACTAGGTCTATGCTCCTAACCGGAGTGTCAGAGTGCCATAATTTTCATGTCACTCGATCACCTGATTTAATTATTCATAGCCAAGTGAGCATAGTAAAGCAATGCTTGCGTGATTGCAAGAATCGAGAATGAAAAAGTACGCAGGAAAGTTGGCAAATTATTTTATAATTTGGTGTTTCCTTCTTTTGTGGATTATTCTTAGGCAGGCTCTGCTTTTGGTCCTTAGCCATATACATTTATCTAATTGACAGCTACGTGGACTGCCTATAACGTCCACTCTTCCAGTTTATGAGCACGTTCTCCGCCTAAGTTACGCATGTGTAACAGCTAGACCAAATAGCCTATCCTGACCAATCTCCCCAACTTCTGGCATGAGGACATTTTAGCGCAGTTGCTTTACAGAGCACTCCCATCGGTTCATAGTTGGTCTCGCCCTACTTAGCCCGTCATTAATAAGCAGCCATGCGACTGTCAGCGGCAGTGACATTATTTTGACGACTCTTTAACTTAGGTTTGTTAACACTGATACATTGAAGATAAAAGTTCTCCTATTCTAACTTTCTGGGGGTTTACATTGAAAATTCGACTCCCCAGGCATTGTTGAATGATGATCGTTGTATTCACATTAGTCAGTATCACGTGGAGGCCCAATCCGTATGTGCTTATAAACAATATGAGGTCAAGGTCATTCAATGTACTAGGAGTGGGATTAAAGGTAACTAATCCAGGGCTTATCTTACCAGCCAGCAGACGCGCGTCAAGATGTCATTCTCTAGTTGTGCATGTTGTCGAGGTTAAAAATACCACTCTCTCCTTTCAGTCCCCTTTCTTCATTACTCTTGCTGGAAATACCTTGGTCTTTCCTGACTCCAAGAAGTGACAGAATAACCCTATCATTGGGAATGAGGTTTACTCTCCGTCGAATATTGAGCTGGCGTAGGAAGCGGTCCCACGAAATTCTTTAAGTCAAGTGTATCTCTAATTGTTGGAGCAGTTGCCTTGACAATTGTTCACTAAAGTGGCCGCAGATTCAGTCATCAGTACGTGGCCCTCTTTCGGTGATGTCAAGGTTGGATAACAAGTCAGAGAAGTTAGAATAGCTGCCATTTCGATAGAAGACCAGTTTGTGCTTCTGAAAGTGTTTCCTGCGTTATCCTGAAATCTCAGACCTGACATCTTCACGGCTGAGATCCTTCGGATCTTGCAGTAACACAGCCTATCATTGCCTGACAAAGTCTTTTTCCCCTTTCACCTCAATTTGTAAATTCATTTTGGAGAAGAAGAAAATAACCTAACCTAAATTATAGGGACGTTCAAATGTACTTGTTTGAACAAATATAAGTCCGTGGTGATCCATTTCATCGGCTCCAGAACCAAACCTCCTCCTCCCATTTCTTAGGATAAAATATCATCTAAGGCATCAGCTGATATCCGAGATACATAAACTACCAGAGGTTTGAGCATAAACTGGGAGGTGGAGTCGTATGACATGTTCGGTAGCCAATGCTCTCGATCGCTAGTCCCTTCATACCGTTCTTGCAGGGTCAATCACCCACTGTGTCACTTGCCACTGTTTTTTCCCTTGGTGAGGAAAAACGGCCACAAAAAACAGTAAAATTTAATTACAACGAGTTCCGCTTTCTCCCTCCCTCGCCTCCTCCTCCTCCTCCTCCTCCTCCCGAAATCATAATAACAATAATGTTAATGCTAGTAGGGATAGATTGCTAGGCATCATCATCAACAACAACAACAACAACGGCAGGGGTTCCCTGTGTTCGCCTCGAGACGAGTGGAGAAAGGATGCACAAAATAGCAGCAGGAAATACAAGCTCGGCGCATACCTATGTCCATTTTTACGTCTTCATTTCCACGACCCACTCACTCACTCACTCACTCACTCACTCGCTCACTTATTGCCTCGAAAAGACCGTGGCATCGGTGGAAGGACCACCCAATCACAGAATTGCAAATCACAGATGATGAATAAAAGGAAATCAGTAAACCTTTTTTAATAATACTTATAATAATTTTCACTCGATATTACCATTGGCAACTCATAAAATGACAGCTGACGAGTGGTTTTAACTTTATGGCGTGTGTGCTAGTGGCACGAGTTTATCCTCTCCTTCGAGACTGCCATTAGTAATGGCGAAATAAATTTGACCGCCATTCCTTAGAGGTTGTAAAAACGCCTAAGTTAGCTGCTTGGTCTGCTTTCTTGCTAACTCGATCGACTGGTCGTCTGTCTCTGCGATAATTCGCAATGAAATCAGCCATTTTTACAGACTCATATTCTTAAGGAGGTAAAAGGAGTCCACCGTAGCCCACGTTACTACACTAGTATTGTGCCTGATTAACCTCTAAAGATGTGGTAAGGTCACTCAACTTTAAACACAGAGGAGGTCCGACAGAGAGAGGTCAAGGGTGCCTGGTGGATGGGAGTGGTAAATACGATACCGGAAGTGCCAACCTCATTCGCTAGTGCCCAACAGTCTTATTATTCGCCCAAAAAGGCAACCCACGCATCACACATGAGTGACGCTCCATCTGAGGTCAAGGCGTCGCATCGTCACGTGGGTGCCTTCTAAAGGCCACGTGCTAACTTGGTCCTTGTATCACTTTCCAGCCTGCAGAGCAACTGATCCCCTCATCCTTAATGCTGTGCACAGTGAATGGAGTCACTTGTTTACCCCCCAAAGCTGAACTTCCACTGTTTATGCTACACACAGTGACGGACGCACACACACACAGAGGCGCACAAAGGGCGCACAAAAACATACACATATAAGTTCGGTCCGCATCTAAGCCACAATCACTCTCTGTTAGCCTGTAGAGACAATGCTGTGGACGGTGAGGATATGCGTCCTCTCCTTTTTGATCTACCTGACGCTGACGCAGGCAAGTTCATCGAATGCATCGTCCCCTCTTCCCCCACCAACTCCGACATCAAGTCAAAACAAATTATTTGCACACTACGTGATGGATCGAGGCACTCTGCTGCTGCGAAGGAAGATCTTCATCTTCAGGAATGAGTTGTACACACCATGGTCAGATTGGAGTAATTGCTCTACGAGGGACTGCACGGAGTTGCGGTATCGTCAGTGTTTGAATGACTCCTATGAAAATTATATTCCAAATCTCTTTCGGACAAACAACTGTCCGTTTCAGTATATCGTGGAGACACGAAGGTGCGCCAGTGATGCCGAATGCCATAAAGACGGTGAGTTGGTCTGCCTGCCTGACTAGTCATGAGTGTCATTGAATCGCTTATCCATCGACTCATCGGAGCCACTCCTACACAGTCATCGACCTTCGGTTGATGCGTTTTCATGCCGTGCGATCTGTACTGGCCGAAAAATTAACTTGTCTCTCGGCTGGGAGTCGCCAGTGGGCAGATTGCTGCCCGTCGCTGGGTGTCTCAATAGCATCTCCACTACTTTCACCAAAGCTTAAGGAAACAAAATTTTGCTTTAAGACACTAGCTTTGCTTAGGCCTATAAACTACAACATGACAAGCCATAAAAATTGTCAAAATGCAGCAGCTTGCCGCAAAATTATTGTTAACGACAAATTTGAAGTCTGGTGAGTGTTTTGGCTTCATTAAAGCGTGAAACACAAAAGGCCAGCTGTCGCCTTTTCGGGTAGACCAGTGACACCGCTGACCAAGTTGACCTCAATCACAATTCATTACCTGACGTTGGAACGAGAAAAATCGGTGACCCGGCCTCAAGTCGATGCACAGTTGTCAATACTTGTCAACAATTCTATCCACTATAATTGATCGGAAGGAAGTTTTTGGACTTAAAGTGTTCTTTTTGTAAAAGTTTCCGGAATCGCAAAAAATTACACTTAACTTAGAGTTCTGGAGGAGATTAGAAGTGACGAAAGAGGTTCATGAATAATCGACTTTAAGAGCGAATGAATTACTTGTCAGTGCCTGGTTTTTTCGTGCTTTCTTCCCTTTTTAGTTAATAAAAACGCTGTTTAAATCATCTTTGGGTTGCATTTAATGATTGTAACTACTTATTGCTTACCCAAATAAGCTAACTTCGCAAAAACCAAATTTGCTGGTAATTAAGTAGTAATTCAGTAGTATTGTTCACCCAATATTAATGTGAAAATTTAATCGGTGTAAAGCCAGTATATCACGACCTATTATCATAGCAATACTTTTGCCAACTTGTAAAGAATTATTCTAAAAAGGGCTCAAAATATTCTAAGCAAACAGAGGTTACCTCTACATGAATTGCGTATTGCATTTCATTTTGTACTTCCCTTTGATTTTACGTGACGATCAAAGATCAGTAAAGCATAGTTCAAGGTTTAGAATCAATAGTTAGGGTAAGGTCATTTATCTTTATAAGAATAGAAGACGCCATTCAGAAACAACAATGACAGCGAGCCTCGACTCAACATGTCTTCGTGGCCAGCAAAAAGAACTTGAGTTTAGCCACTAGTAAAATGCTAACACACTTATGAGATACTCAACTTCTTCAATCTTCCTTTTTTAGCCCCTTCAAAAATTTTGAAAGAATTAACAAACACCTGTGGAAAGCGGCCCAATTTTAAGAGTAAACGCGGAACTTCACCAAAGATCCTCGGTGGTCGTGAGGCCAAACCGCACAGTTGGCCTTGGCAAGTAAGTTCACACCCAAAATTATCTTCACTCCCTGAAAATCGAGTAAAAATTTCTCTGGATCATAAAGATTGATCAGCGGACTTAACCAATCATCCTGAGCGATACCAACCCAGGCTTTTCTGATTGACTGGTGGTCACCAGTAGAATCCATCATTGAATACTGTCTAACCGAAGTCATCTAAACAAGCAAACTGGCGGTACACTTGTGCATAAATTAAATCCTTTCCATAACCATATGGCCCTGAGAATTATTCGTTAGGCCATCAAAAACGTTTCGGCTTTTTTAGACCTAGTAAACACAATTCTTGTTATTGGACAAAAGCCGAGAAAGAACCAATGAGGGAACAGAGAAGCTAGCATGTGATCGAGAGAAAAAAAATGTATGACTGATTTCGAACCTTGTTTGGGCATTACACTCTGTTTAGCCTCGCGGTTCCACCAAGTCGCGCCCATCAAGTAGAGACGTTAACGATTCCTTATCCATAGACAAAGTGAGGTAAATTTGGCACTACAATGCTACAAGACCGCACCTGCTACTGATAAAGGTAATGCAGTATTAGAGGTTAATTTCTCATTTAAGGTCACTTCTCTGATAAGGTCATAAAGCTTATTGCGTGCTACTAATACAGGCATAAGTAGGACCGGTAGCAAAATGCGTATAATATTGCCTAAATATCATTTAAACGGAAGCTCCATGGGCGCTTCATTTCCAGGTGGCCTTGTATGTGCGACCGCTCGCTGTTGAAGGCGGGTCTTCACGCTCCGCTACCATTGAATCACCCTTCTGTGGAGCTACGCTAATTGCACCTTCGTGGCTTATCACAGCAGCTCACTGTCTCAGTGAATTAGTGCCCGACAAGGTGCTCACAGTGGGACAGATCTTCTCTGTGGAGGAGGAGCTAGAGCAGACCATTCGTGCTAGGATTGGAGATCATGTCCGTGGCAGAAGAGACGGACCGCAAGAGGTCTCTCGCCTTATCGAGTTGGCAATCATTCACCCGGACTATCGAAGAGGATTCTCCGAGCAAGGTTTTGATGTGGCCCTGCTGAAAATGGATGAACCAGTGGAATTTGGTGGGTAAAAATTTATAATTTGTCTACTTCGGGATGTGCCCAGTAGCTGTTAATCCTCCCAACGACGTTTCAATAGAGGAATTTTAACTAAAAAAAGCTCTTGAGAATCCACTTCTGTATGATGCGGGCTGAATCGGGAGGAACACAGACTATTTTGGCAATCCAAGGGTCATGAATGATGTGTGGAACGATTTAGCACTTGCCATCATTCAAAGTATACGGAAAAGTTGATGTATTGGCACCCAATTTTCTCTTGGTAAAAGAGCCAAGGGCTATTTTCTGACCTAGGGGACAAATAATCTTCCAAGAGACGCAAAAAGTTTTTTAGTTACCGCCTTTATCTGACTCAAAATCGAGGTATGGAGGCAGTTTTCCGAGTGCCTGAGCCGTAAGCTGCATTAACACGTGTTTATGTGTTTGGGCCTGGATAATGTCAGGCTCCCAGTCAGAGTAAATAGGAGCAATCAAACTAGAGGGGTTTGGGCAAGATGGAGATAAGAGGCATGCGCGTGACTGCCGACTAAATATTGTCAACAGAGGAGAGGATAGCGTTTTATTCTCTTGCATTTTAATTTAACTTGGGCAGCGTAGTAATAAATGGCATCTTTCAAGTCTATCCATGTGTGTCATTGGCTCATCAGAGGATTAGGCAACAGACACGGATTAAGGACGTTCTGGAGTGCTTGAGAAGTAGGCACGGAATCGAGCAAGATTAAGTAGTAATTGGCCTATTTTTTTTGGTGAGGGAGACAGTTCTAGCAATTCCAATAGCCAACAATTTTTCGACAGTTAAATCCATATCAACTTTGCCTACTTATTTTATGCTCAGCTAACTGCCTTTGCATTTTCAGTAGTTATTTTAAACAACAGCAAAGAGTTTTGTATTTATTTGCTTTCCAAATTCCTCTATACTGGAATTAAGGATCCGCTCATACCTATCATAAACAAGCAGATCTTTTCAGGATTTTGAACATACCATGAGAAATCCTCAGCCCATTTGTTAATAGAGGCTAGGAATATCAAAGTAACTAACTGATAAAAGTATTCTCTTTCAATGTGGTTAGGACAGAGGCATACTGCATGGGGAATTCACACTTGTAACTCAGGCAAAGTTAGTGCTGAAATGATTGGCTAATAGCGGACCCTTTCGATTGGGGGATTAAGGAGAACATTTGATTGGCTCATTGCCCAATTACAAATAAGCTGCTGCTAGTGTCATAATTTGCTTTATCTAGATAAAAAGGAGAAATATACTGTGATGAAAAGTGAAAAAGGGAACCAATTAAAAACGGATAATGTGATATATTCTAAGTTGAATATTTAAACACCTTAACTAGGGATTTCAGAGAATCTGATTGTTTATTTCGCCATTAATGGAGTTCAGGCGACAAGGTGAGCTCAATATGCATTCCGGATAAAAGCCTTCATTTGCCTGAGGGTCACACCTGCTACGCAGCAGGTTGGGGCGCGACTTCGCCCGATACTGCAGTTCTTCCCGAACCCCTCGGATTCATTGACTTCTTCTCGGCGAGTCTCTTTCCCCGACCCTGCGGTTTGGGACAATCGAATCGTAGATGCCGTGGACCTAGACAACCATTGCGGTTGCTCGAAGTCGACTTGCCGCTTGTCTCACTGCAACGGTGTCGTAGGACCTTCCGCAATCTCCGTGAATGGGTGCACGTTTGTGCGGGAGAGAAAGGAAAAGTAAAAGGCAATTCTAAATAGGCAGAATATTTATTAAAACTAAATAATTACACCATTTTAGCGAAATTTTTGCTTAGAAAGTGCCTTGAAGAAGTTAGTGCTAACGCCTTGAGGAGTAGTGATTAAAAGGCCTAGGACAGAAAAGTACAGAAAAGTTTCTCTTGGCAGTTTATCCAAAGGGGTTATGAAGAGACCTTCACAAATGTCAGCGCATACTCAACTTATCACAAGTTGACAAGCGCAATGTCATGCGTTGACGTTTGCGGATCAGTGACAACCCTATTAAAGGAAAAAAATTTTCTAGACCTTTTTAGTTAGATAAATTAATAAAACGGTCGTCTCTGTTCTGCTTCCCGTTCCTTTTTTCTATGCCTTCTCCTAGGATACCTGCCGTGGCGACAGTGGTGGTGGACTCTTCTGCCAGAATCCCGAGGATGGAAAGTGGTATATCTACGGCGTGACCAGTTTTGGCTCAGTTGTGGGTTGCGGTGAGCACTACGGAGTGTACGCGTGCACCCGTGGAATCTCCGACTGGATCCATGAGAATGTCCAGTAGGTGGATCGCTCATCCAGCCATCCAACAAGACATTCATCTCTTTGTTAAAGAAAGCACATAACACACACTTGCAGTTCTGCATCTTCTAACAACATGGATCTTTCTGTTCCATTTGTTTTAATGTCGTGGAAAGTAATTAATTTGCATTTGGAATAAATGTCATAAAATTTTCTGCCCCTTCCTTTTTGCAGTGAACAGAGAGAGAGTGCGATTTGGCGGAGAGCGTTCAGGGGTAGATGTGTTTGGAGGGCCACTTGCGTTGCTTCCAGACGCATGTCAAAACTCAGTGATTCGGTGGTGGCCATGTCCAAAGGATACCCGCAGAGGGTAACAGCATCTGCCATGATGAAGGGGAGGGGGATTTAAATGAAGGGTTGAAAAGAAGACGAAGAGAAATAAGGGCGAATCGACAGACTGGAGAACGTTTATGATTT
Organism: Taenia solium; assembly: GCA_001870725.1. NCBI lineage: Eukaryota > Metazoa > Platyhelminthes > Cestoda > Cyclophyllidea > Taeniidae > Taenia > Taenia solium. The sequence continues at coordinate 152,580 of MIEF01002439.1, forward strand.
ATAAAAGGGCCACCTCGTACTTTTGAATTTGCCATTTCCCCACCATACACCCAACCCTCCGATTCTGCAAAGCATATCCCATCCTCCGTTTGTTCCACTTTACGACTTTAAAACCTCCTGTTTGTTAAAGTAGTGGGAAAAGGTTGTTTTTTACTCCTTAGTCAGTCTTTCGCCATTTATTGTGTGGAATTCTCAATCCTTGGGCGCCAGTAAATTCCCACAGCCGCAAGGGATATCATTACCTTTTACAACGCAAACAGCTCACTTCGCCCTGCTGAGGCGCAAAAATTCTTCATTTTCCTGTTGTTATATTCTCATCACTCCAACTCGCTGTGTCTTTTATGATGATGGACATTTACCCTACCGTGGGCTAAATTGCACACCAAGTAAGTTGCCAAGACTTAACCTTCGTCCCTACTAGCTTTTTGAGCTTTTTTAGGCATAAAATAAATGTAGAAGTAAAATACTTTGGGTTGTAGGTACTCAAAATCGCATGAGTGGAATCACTAGGTTTAATTTAATTGGTCCACATGGACTGGATAAAAAAACCCGATGCACACACAACAACGATTAATCTGGAATAACACTGACCCTTCTTCCTCCTCAACAATCCTTCCCACAAACGAACTCTAGAAAAGTCGATGTTTTATAGAATTGTTTAACTTTTTAAACGAAAATTGCATTCTATCCTCTGTATAAATAGTACATTCTTGACCAATGATTTAGACTTTTATCTTCGGAATAGGCTTTTGGTAGAACTTAAAACCAATATAAACAGGTTTTACATAGTTAGAAGAGGTCAGAAATCCAGCACAAGGCGCACACATCAACACCTATCTATTCACACTTCGTGCAGCACTCAAATTACTTCAGCCAATCATATTAATAGAGAATTCACATGGCTCGTCAGCTATTGGCTCTGCAGTGGAGCCAATCAGGAGGCAAATCTTCATGCTTTTGAAAGTTGCTACCTACTAAACTCCATTCTCACAATGATAGCAACAAAAGAGGCATCAAACTCCTCCTTTGTGAAAATGGATCATGTAGTCTCAGTTCCGGTGGATTTGCGGGAGATGAGCGCCGCCCATCCGATATCCAACCAATCAATGCACCGAACTGCTGGTGTGATGAGTCTCAACGCTTCCGGATTGGATGGAGATGAAAATCGAGTTTTCGAGGGTGTTGAAGAACCCAGAGAATATTCAGATGAAGCAAGTACCAATGAATTGGCTCAAGTGAGTCAAAAGAAGGAATTTCTTCACATTTTTCTTTGATTTGCATTAAATGTGGTAGCGATATAAGATCAGGAGTCAAGCTGAGTATTGGCGGCCTTGGTAGCTGAAGCGCTAGTTGATTTGGGCCTTGGTAATACTGGGTTTAAAGAGAGTTCAAAATCAGGTTATCAGGACAGTGCTTAGTTGTTGATGCCCATTTTGTGCATCCTGTGCTAGAAGCAGGAATGTGGAGAGACGATGCAAAATATCAATGTCCCCATCAGACATGCATCTCTTTCTGATTCCGGTAGCTCCTTTTTTGACCTCAAAAGACTGAAAATCTCGTGGGAATAGGAAAAAAATAGAGCAAAGCAGAAAATGAGTGTCTATTATCTATTTGAGAGCAGATAGCAAGACAGAATTACCCATATCGTCTAATTACTGTGCGGTTCATCACGTACAACCACACGTCGGCGCAGTATCCAATGCGGTCACACTGTTCTAGCACGAATTTTCATTTGACCTCGATTTGCACCGCACAGACTGCTGTGACTCATTCCCGTCCTGGATACACGCAAGAAAGGTGATCGTTAGAAATAAAAATGGGGCGCCTTTTGGCCTAATTTGTCACACTAACATAAAGGAAGTTTTATTATCAGAGGTCAGAAGAGTTGCGGAGGTAAGAAATGGGCGGGAATTGAAAAATCCACCCAACTTAATGCCTCATTTACATATCTACACTCGCCTTCTTTGAGGTGACTCTGGTGTTCTGACTTTACCTAATCCCTACGTGAAATTTGCTGACCCCTGGGACATGACTGAAGAGGATGTGACAAATTCCCACTTCACTGGGAGGGGAAACAAATCAACAATTTTGTTCGCCTCACCTCATTCCGTTACTGATTCCAGGGTCACTAAGATTTGGGAAAGTTTTATTAATTACCTTGGCCTCCTTCCCCTTACGGTGGGGAGTAACTGCAGCGGTTGTGGGGAAAGAGATTAAACGAAGCCTTGAAGAGTTCATTGCCCCCACTGCTGTGGATAAGTGGTTTGCCTCTGATGTATGGAGGGCGTGAGGTACTATAGCCCTGTGTGTGGTCGCAAAACCCACCACTAGGACGTTAGTTCATGTGGCGCCTTGACACCGGTGAAATAAACCACCCCTGACACAAATTAAAAGTTCGGTTGTCAGGATTAATCACTTAGTCCATTACTTCTTTTCGTAATGGCTTGGGCCTGTGCATAGCCATATGACTCCACAAAACTATCCGTCAGTTAAGTGTACATAAAAAAAAAATTCGCCTGTGCTATGCAATCCTCCTTACTTGATTGTCGCATCAACTATTAATAAAAAAATCTACGTATCCTAAAAGCTTTTACGTGCATGGAAAGCCTCATGCTTATGATTGACGGCTACTTCGCAGTTCAAATGTAATGGCACAAAATGTATAGGGTAATAAATGCTCCAATTTTTCATGCTAAAAGATGTGAATCACCTAAGTTGTCTGACTGGTGCGAGGTGCTGTGACCACGCCGTGATTGGCTGGCTTCGGAGTCATCAAGACATTCGAAATAGGTGGAAAATTAGCTCAAATGATGACACAAAGTTGAGATAAGTTATTTTTAACCGCGATTGGCTGATTTGTTAGTTTGTAATTTGCATATCCACACATACGCAAACACACACCGACACGTGCTCTGGTTGCAATGACAACGAGATGATATTTGTCATAAATGGTTTTCAAAGTCCAATAGAAAGGATATGGGATATTTTGAGACATTTTATGCACTCTAGGTTGGGCATAGTTCTTTTTTTCCGGTGCACAGAGCAAACACCTCATTGTCAGAAGTGTCATGACAAATTGCACCTGACATTGGGACTCACTAGAGGAGGGGAAAGTAGTTGGTTTCAAAAATAGGGGCGCGCTCATGGTGGAAACGCAAACAGAGATCGAAGAAAAGAGACTTTTCCATTTTTGGAAGGCTCGTTTTTATATATGATAGCTCAACATCCATTACCCCATTTAACTATCCCGTATCCAGCGATTAAACTATCTCTCTTTCTTCACTCCATTTTTTTCCCATCCATTGCTCCAAATCTTTATCCAACTTGCCCAATTTAAACATCCTCTCCAGTTTTGACGTGCCGCCTAATCGTTAATTTTATTTATTCTAATGAGATGCTTAAATTTTACGTTACCTTGCCATTCTAGGACGTGGACCTACTCTATGAGTTGATAGACGAGAAGGACGCGGAGACGAAAGAGTTGAAACGGAACTTGAAGGAGCTTCGCGAAAGTTGTGGTGAGTATCAAGGCAATCTCGAAGAGGCCCAAATGATCATAACGGAACAACAAGAACAGCTAGCCATCTACAGACAGGAAGCCGCTGTCAGCAAATCAAACATTGAAGCATTGAAAGTGAGTTCTACCCACTTGGGAACATGGATCCTGTGTACTCCCTTTGGCGAATTTTTCATGCTAGGACGCGATGTTTATAATAGCTCGAGACGTTAGCAAGTCGGTGACGTATAGTGACACGCCATTGCCTAAATGGTTGTCATGTTATGCTTCACCCAGCACTTCTGAGTCATCGAGACTGCTTGAGAAGTGAGAAAGTCTTGTAGGGAAGATGCGAGCAAGTCCCTTCACTCATGCCCGGATAATCACCCCTATTGTCTGTAGAGTATCACTTATTCTGGAGGTATCTGAAGGTTTGGATTGATTCGCCCTGTTGCTTGTGATGGAGGTCACATTCTTGGGTGTGGTCTAAATTGTATTGAAGGGGTAAATCGGTCACCACAGTCAGGATTTTTCCGACGAGGACACCAAGTACCAATGACTTTATAATTTACCCTTCAATTAAACCGCGTGCCACATGTAAGTGACGTGCGGGTCGGAAAAAACTTGAGAAATTTTGCATCAGCAACGGTACTAGCGATTGCGTCACGAATGAAGCTGTCAGAAAAGCCAAATCAATGCAGCTTTTTTCTTCAAGTCAGGGAAGCAGATTTTGTACCACTCTCCACATTTTCTTTGCCTATTTTGATCGCTTCGGCGGAAAATGATATTATTTGTTATCATTGGTGAAAATACTAATTGGAGAGTTGAGTGCACTTTGGAAACCTGTACCAAACTTTTCCATACCCGACTTAGTGACTTATCCAAAGAAGAGCAGAATCTTAAAAGAAAACTACTCATATGGTTTTAAGTAGAATACGGGATAGCTGCATCCTCTTTAGAAGGAGCAAGTAAATAGTATTTTAGCACTTTTCTTACATCCAATCATGTCATGTAACTAAGATAAGTTGCTTTCAATTTGAAATAAAGAGTTTTCACCATGGTAACGACGAAAGCTTAACAACTTGTCAGTAGATTCGACCAATGGCGGAAGAACCAATGTTTTATTCTACTCCATTCTGTTCCATTAACAAAAGGCACATCCTCTCCAAAAACACAAGATCATATCCACAGGCTGATGCATTTCTTTCTCGTCCATGCAGGAATTTCAAAGCAAACGTTTGCAGATAGTTCGGCTTTTAAATAGCTGCGGTTACGGTCACGAAGAAGCGAAGCAGTGCTCTTTTTCTAAATCCCTTTGATTCATCACCGCTTTTGCCTTTCTTGCATGTGAAACCAAGTAAGTGGTTTAGCCAATTAATTGAGACCTCCCACCTTTCACCGCCCCCTCTTCCCCCTCTTTCTGAGTCCTGCACAAAACACTTCAAGGTCGCTTTGTAAGCACGCAACCGTCTCAACCCCGTCATGCGACTGCACCTCTAAAGTGAAAAATTTTCACATCTACTGGGCATAAAGTAGGAAAGTGTAACAGAAAATTTGTGAAACATCCCACCAGAATGGGATTGGTCAAAACAGGGGCGAATGTAAATTATGCAACTTATTTTGGTTATAGCAGTAAGCAGACGCTTTGGAAGAAATGGTTGCGCGTGGTAGAAAATTCCAGCTTTTTTTTCGTTGCTTCTGGTATCCTACAATTTTCCCTCTCTCTCATGGCTCTCTTCGTTCCTTGTGAATGTGGTAGTAGGTGAGTAGACTCCTGGAGTGCTTACCCAGCCTACTCAACATAAGGCAGAGCGCCTTCTTTTTATCGTTCAGTTGTGTGCAAGTCGTGTTTAAGCTTTGCACCCACGTTAGCTACCCTTCTGAATTTCATCGCTAGACGGAGGTCACATGACAAGCACAACCATGCCCTGTACTTTGCAGTTGATAGCATCTCTACCAAACAAATATAAATTGGGTCACAGTAGTAACAAGTGAGTTGCATGCAAAGGCATTCCATTTTGCCAAATCCTTAGGGGAGATGCGACGATGAAGGCCGAATAATGCCTCTTTCAGACCAGCCGCATAAGACAATACTATGGCTGAAGGATTGCACGATAGCCCGCCTCACCTCGGCATCAGGGCTAAGCTGCTGGCCACTGAGGCATCTTTCCAGAGATCCAGAGGTGAAGTAATGCATCCAGACTCTAAAACGACCTCTTTTCATTACTCTGGGCTAGTCAGAAGCGGAATCCTGCGATAGTGCCTAGTGTACATTAAAAATTTGAGCGGCTTTTTTTGGCAAGGTCCAAGGGTCGCTTACGCGTCCTGGGTATGACGATGTTGACGGCCGATAAATATTCACAGGGTTGACAACCGTGCGGTGAAATGGAGTCGCTACCACATCTCATCCACAAATTACTAGGTGAGAAGCAGGCATCGTCATTCCACCCTACCATGGAGGGACCGGGGCGATTGTCGGTTTACTATGTCTGGAGTGATTTGTCCACTGCAGGTTGAATGGCTACGCTAACACACCCTCCCACCCCATGTTTGTGCAATCAACAAAAATTCCACTGTCATTCACACGGAGTACCCGCCGTGTGTTAAAGTACATCTTATTAGAGGGTCCCGTGACACTTGGAAGGGAGATTTAATCTAAACAGGGTTTTTGGTTCGTTATGCTGCATAAATAATATCGCATACTACTTGTACTTTTAAAGAGACAAAAGACAACTTTTTAACAGGATAAGAACCCGTTTATTGTTTCGCTGAAACGCTAATTGAGCGCTTGATTTGGCACTCAAACGAAATGCTAATTAAGGTGTAATCAACTCAGGATCTTTTAGCAAATATAACTAAAAATAAAGAAAAGAAGTGGTGAGTCATATGGTAAAGGAGCAACAGTTAGATTGGCTTTCAATGCATTTATTAACTGCTTCAATTAAATAAGTCGCCTGTATGCTACTTAATTGTTTAACAAGTAGCTGCTCCCGACAAGTGATCCAAATGCCCATAGCCTGAATGCTCTTCCAAAATAATAGCTCCACTTGTTGAAACTTACTCAATGCACCGTATTTGCGTTCTAGAAATTCAATTTTTGAGGTCAGATGCATTCTGTAATTGTCGGTGATTAGTAGCACCGTTCAAGCTCCCTCCTCCTTCACTGCGTAACCAACTCGTAAATAACAGTAGTGAGTAATTGGATTAGCAAGCAAAGCATTACGCAATCTTTAAGTGCTTCCCAGCCGAGGTCTTAACAAACAAACGAATAGTTTACAGCCTCGAATCAATTGTGTTCTCCTTGACCATCCCCCAAACCCAGCAATTAGTCCCCAGGAGAGTGCTAATTTGATTGCCGTGCTTAGTACAAATAACCTTGGTAAAACAAACGCTTTGAAACTATCTACATTTCAGCTTCGAAACTTCATTCTTGCCTCGAATAGTAAAGGCGCAACGGACGAGATTCGAAAGATGGTGGAAGAATATCATGAGATGCAGGAGGAGTTGGAGCGGCTTCGACAGGAGCGCAGAGCAACAGAGGCGGAGATGACGCGACTGAGGAAGCAGAGCAGCTTCCTTCGTAAACGTGCCGATGATGAACGTGCAAGCCAGGGAAAGCGAAAAGCAACTGGTAGTATTGGCGACAAAATGAGTGGAACTGGATCGCCTTGCAATCGTCCATCGGTGAGTTGATTCAACCCTCCTAGCTGATGCAATGTGAAACAATTTTCCTTATCCTTCAATCCATCATGGAGATTGTTGTTTATTTACCTCTCATCCTTTACTTAACAGGTCCAGGACACCTCGAGCGATGCTGCTGAGTTAATCCGCAAGTTGCGAACTGAGAAGCAACACTGGGAGGAGTACGCTAATCGCCTTGTGCGTGCCATGGTGGAAAGCGGTCTCTCACCTACTGACCTCCTCGAGGCTCAAGAGAACACTGCAACAATGGCAACAGCACAAGACGCAGAGCGCTGGCGGACCTACGCCATTCGTCTGCTTGCCGATGTTGTCAGCACTGATCCTTCGCGCCTTACTGAATTTGATCGGCGTCTCCTCCATCAACATACTTTCAAGGATGGGGAATGTGTGGCTCCGCGAAGGATAGTCCCCAGTTCTGGCTTGGATACCAATTACAGTGAGGGTGTAGTTCTGCAGACGCCATCGTCGATTTCTGCATCCGCCTCAACAGAACGATCGACAAGGGTCAACTTTGCACAAACAAGAAGACGAAAGATTGATAGATTGAAGGATTTCTTCCAAAGGCGAGGAAGACATTGAGATTTGGCCCGCGATCACCACGACCGTTGACTACCAGCAGTGTCTTTCAAAACGTTACTTGAACTTTTTGTGTTCTCCTTTAAAAGATGTATGAAAAAAGGGGAAACTTTTTGGTTCATTCAATAGGTTGGCTTTTATTTTAACTTCTAGTTAGTAAAACAGACCGCCAAATTTAATGGAAAGTGCCAAATCTGCTTCCACTTTCTCTTTCGAAGTTGTCAAAGTCTAGAAGCATCTCCAATTGCGTGGGCGGATGTAGATCTTGTGGAGTAATTAAAGAACCTTCAATGTCGTTAACTTGTGCACAACCAGAACGCGATACCAGTCTCCGCTGGGGCACTAAGCTGTGGAGATGGTCCCATTATAGTCTGTTCATTCTGTCACCACCGTCAATTGAATATCGACGGCATTTGAGGCACCTGTCCCCGTCACATTGATGAATTAAGTAGATTTCAGCGGCTACTTGGGGCAAAGGTTGCCTTTAGATCACCTAGTGATGGCTACAATATCTGGCCCTTTAAGTGGACAGGTGATCTTGAGAGCGAATTTCAGTAATGTGTACCTACCGCCAAAGTTGTCATCGTGAATTCTTGCTTAGTCACATCTATTCCCTATCTTAGTAGCTGCTGAGCGGGTCAGATAGGAGTTATTAAGCTTTGCCTGTCACCTCTTCAGTTGGGGTTACTTCTACGCTCGTTATGGGTGTCAATGAAGCCGACCAGATTTAGGGGATGCAGCGCTTCCAACTTATCAACCTTATGCATGCTGCTTTGACTTTATATGTATCTAAAACAATTTATCAGAGGTAGTAATGCTGTAGATTGGGCAAAATCCACGACCTTTTGTGATGTTCATTCCCAAAGGTATGGATAGTTACTTATCCTTTCCAGCCACCCAATTAGTCGGTTTCTTGGGTAGTTTTCAGAAGCACACGGAGTGATCTATTTTGGGACGAACGCAGCATTCTTTCAAAAATTACTGCACCAACACCTATTTGCTGCATCCGAGACAAGAATTCCTGGCCAACTCTGGCTATGCTGTTCTAGAAGTATGGGCACATAGCTGGTTACTGTGGCCCTCCCAAGTTCTCCCGATCATCTCTTGCATTCTACCAGCCTTTCGGTACATCACTAACGGTGCAAGATAGTTCCTTAGCTCTCTATTATTTACAATGTCCTAATGATTGAGTTGAATACTGAAGTAATTGCTCTTTCATTGTTTCTGCCATCAATCACCCACTTACAAATTACTTTTAAGGGAGATCTTAAGCTTACGAACACCGACCAACCAACAATAAACATCTGAGGAAGGAGTAAAATGTGATTCCAGATGGTAGGTTTAATGGAAAATTGATGGAGCCTCTTCCAAGTCGATGTTATCCTCATTGATTTCGTGATCGAATGCTGCAATGATTCGATACAGCCACAAAACACTCTGTTTTGTTGTTGCGCTGTAGTGCAGCGAGGAGACAACGCATAGTTTGCCATTTTGTGCTCGTAACGCCATCAGCGAAGGCAAAATGCGCTTCTAAAAAGCATTCAAACTAATTCTTTATTGCTATTGGCTATCGGAGGTGGCTCTGCTCCCCCCGGCCAATCGATTGACCAATCACTTCTCCGATAAATTTTGTTGTCCTACATCTGTATGGTTAGTTTTCGATCCACTTCAGATGACCCTTTACCTCTCAGTTAATTGAACCACCATAGGATACTTAAGTACTTTAGCTTTGAAGACATCCATCTGCAGGAAACGAACTCAGGGTTTGATAATGACCTCGGCACACGAGGCGGGCTATTGTTTGTCCCAAGAATTGGTCATAAGTGAGCCGTTTTTAAACTTACCGCGAGGATCCTAGAAACAGTCCACTTTGCTGGATGACCTCGAAAGAGATGTAATAGAGCATATGCTTGTTGTGGAATGCCCTCCAAGTCGCCCTCTTTCGAGGCGCTCAGACAATTTTCTGCACTCTCGCGATGGTGATGATGAGGTTGATCGGGCTGCAAAACACCTCCTGTTAAGTCCACTGGCCATATGCCAATTCCGCGTTTGTAGAGCGTGTGGGTGAAGCGTTGAGAGCACAGCACATTTGCAACGAAGTGAGCGGTGGGAGCAGCTTCGCCATCGTGGAGATAAACAAGCAGAGGCTTCACTTGCTACTTTGCAGAAGAAAGAGTAAATAAGTAGCATATACCACTTAGTACTTAGGCTTGTCGTTTATCAAAGATATTCTCTATTTAGCCACTTAACCCAGATGAATTTACCTTCTCAGAATTTGGCTCTAAGCAGCGGATCAAAGCAGTGGAAAACTTTGTAAGCAAGAACGGTGGAAGAATGGGTAAACCGGAAATAAAGTTATCTCGGAAGGTAGTCCAAAAGTTGTGCATTTTATCCACCACTTGCTGATGTAATGAAATGTCAAGGGGCGGCACTGTTTCGCACCCCTTCTCGGTAGGATAGGTGAAGCCACTCCCCGGTTGTTGGGTAGCCGATGTGTTGGTGCTGGGTGGTCTCTGTGGCATGCCTGCTGAGTAGGGCGGAACTGGTGAGCCTTGTCGCGTTGATCGAAAACCTGAGGGGGATTAAAATTGGCTGGAAGAAAGTGAAAACAAGGAATGACATGTGGATGTATCACCGAGGTGTACACCTCTTAGTGAGTGCCCAAGCTTCTTCTCTGTCCTACACCTATGATGCGATGACCAGCGTGGAAGAAGTCCAGAGGACCACTTCCAGGTAAAGGTGGAGGAGGCGATCCATGAAGCACTACCTATACCGGCAGGACTACCATTCTCCCAAGCCTTCAACATGGTTAGGACGAACATTACATGTGAATGATGCGTTACAGCTGGCTTATTTCTTGTTATAATACTAATAATGTATAAAAGAAGGCCCGTAAAATAACAAAGCTCAAACTTTAGATTTTGCGGAACTATCGATGATTTTACACTTACTTTTAATGACGTTTTTTGTCCTTTCCTCAAAGATCTTGGAAGACTCCTTCTTGAAAGACTCGAATTTGATCTAGTGGTTAAAAAGACACAAAATGTCCAGATCAAAATAAAAAGTAAAGCAACTTCTTGTCATTTGGTAAATGGGATTTGATGGTGGGAGGAGTTCAAAATTGGTGGAGTTTTTGTTAGGCCGCAATACACTGGTCTGTGTTTTATGGTTGCACAGACCCTACGGGGTGCAGACATCGGTCAAGTCCTCGAAGCAGAAGAGTCTTATCCCAAAACCATCAGCTGAAAGAACTAGACGGATACAAATTGACCATGTCTGATTTACGACCCGAGTCCCATGCTGTTCCACGGTTTAGAATGCACATTTGCCTATCAAATCCATTGACCATAAATATTTTAGGTGTATTGGTTCTAGTGACAACTCAGCTAACAGATGGATGCATCGTTTCCATGCCACGTTCTCAGTGCCAAACTTTGAAGCCTTCCTGTTTCAACTCGCGTTTTCAGAGTGAATTAAACGGACCCGTGATGTCATCCGGCTTTGTACGACTACCTCACTCTGCCGACCTTCAAAAGCTGATATTTACTTTATGTGCGGTGAGCTGTCAAAGAATGCGTTCTACAAGCTCTCTTTACTCACCGAGAACGAAAACATTGCTGGTAGACAAAATATCTTTTGAACAACAGACGAGAGTAGTGAGCCAATCGAAAGGAGGTCCGATGCTCACGCAGTCACGAAGGAACTTCGAACTTAAGGGACAAAGCCTACCAGTGAAGGCATGCAAAATGGCATTGCCTAAGGCTGCGTACTTTACCACGAAGGAAAAGGATGCTTATGAAAGCAGAGCCAGTATTATGTGAACACCCTTTTGGGAAATAGAATAATTTTTGGAGGTGTCTACAGAACCAGAACAATTTTTAGCCTGATTTCTTTAATGTCTCACTACCCTTTTCCCATCCTTTTAATTGGTCAATATCGCGTGCAGGTGGAATTAAGGGGTGTCAGTCTTAATTCCAAGGCCAATGCATAGGGCTTGAGCCGATCCCTTGTCCACACTTTTCAGCTGAAAATCTTTCCCGCACACCCCGCAGTGTACCCAAGAGCCTAACCAATGAACGCTTTGCTTAAGAGTCATTTCTTTGGAGCGCTCAACTCACCTCCTGTTCCACACGAAACGCGATCTTTCGTCGCCCCTTCTTCACCACCTCTTCGCTTGACCCCGGAGACTCTGAGGAAGACACGTTCAAATCGATGTCGAATTTCTTATCATCCTCGTAGTCATGGAAGTGTGCTTGTGTCACCAACTCCATCCACCGAAGAGTTCGCTCCAAAGAGCCTCGAAATTCACTGCAAACCACATCTCCCTTTCTTTTTCGACCAATGGCAACCAGGCGAGGGTAGTCAGTGTGCTAGAAGGAAATTGTGTTTATCAAAAAATATCAGGAACGAATTGATAAAGTATGCTTACAAAGTTGTCGACTAATAACCACCTATCTATGTGTGATAATCATCAATGCTTTGATAAGGAATAAAAGAATAGCAACGCATCTCGAACGCATTTTTACGGGTGATGTTCTGTCGAATGCATTAGAAAACAGCGCTAGCTGAACTGCGCCACCTTATTTACTTTTATAAATTAAGTAGTCTCTCATTCAAGAGCAGATCTTACAGGACACCATTCGTGGAGCCACTGCTCAAACCGCGTTCCACGGAAGGCTGCAGCCAATATTCGCCTATGTTCAGCAGTGGCGCAACTCCACGGAACCATCTTGATAGCGCGTTCAATAAGGAGACCGTTGATGGTGGCAGGAGTCATTCCGATCTCCTGGATACAGTGTGAGGTCAAGTCAACGGAGATGTCATCGCCACCGTGGTAGTCTCTTGTGGGAGCCCTCTTCACACCGCTGCAGAGAACCCTGCTGACAAAATTCCTGTTTGAAACTGGTTCCTTTCCGAAGAGCATTAGGATTATTGGGGGCCACTAAAGGTAGTGTAGTGAGATAAGCAAACCCCAAATAATAGGTGAATACTTCACAAACTCGTCTACACATTCATCAAACAAGCTCTGTCAAAGTCCGGTGCTTAATTTTCCCGCCCTTGGTTAGCATTAATCAGCCATGGTAACTAATAGCAAAATAATCAGGTCAAAAGGTCAACCTAGATTAATCCTTTTAATCACCGACTTTGCCTTCCACAAGTCCGAAAGGCGTCTGACATTGGCGTATAGCCTAGATCCTTCAAAGACTGGGGTTATCAAAACATTCGCGTAGAATTCTTATTTCCGATTTGTTGGTAAAATGTGCCATTGCAAAATGGTTCGAATTATGAGGTTTTGATTAGAGAAAAGGGTAGTTTATTAACTTTTGACAAGAGGTGTGGCATTTTCAAAGTTGTCAATGGGGTGCGCAAATGATTCTTTAGTAGTGCTTTATGTGAAAGAAAGGCTTAGAACTTTCTAAAAGGAAATAATTAACGCATGTCTCATTCTAAGGATGGAGTCCTTCAAAAACACGGCATGAGACATTGGATAACTTACCGCACAACCAGGGGCCCTTCTAACTGATTCAATGGCAGCAGAAAGTGGACCGTTAAAGAATTGTGGCATTTCCACAGTCCAGTCGTTCGACGGTCGAACAGGAGTGTCTACCAAGGTGGAAGAGATAGTGGAATCCAAGGTTTCCTCCATAGTATCCAAAGCATCAGTAAAAGTCTCCGTGGATGATGTCTCCAGACTTTGCAGGCAAAAGGTGAGAGCTTTCACAAAGAACTCCGGTTCTGGTTTCACTGTAGAACCTGTAAATAGGAATTAAAACAGGCATGGAGCGATTCACGACATTCCTCTCTTCGCGATGTCGGCTGGGCCACTACACTGACAAACTTAAAAACCGCTTCCAGATGCATGCCATTTTTCGGAGTAATTCGTCAATCATAGTACCATATCAAATTCTTTTTCCGTATTCCTTAGCACCCTTTCCATTGGTGGAACATAGTTACCAGCTGTCCGCCTTCGTGGGACTCAAAATAACAACAGATGGTTGTTTGGTTTGATGGAATGACAGCTGAATGAACGGAAGGACATATGGGTGGACATCCGAAAGTATTGTTGAAGTCAGCGCGGAGCCATGATTGATGAAAAGATGGATAGATTAGTGAATCGGTGGACGAATTATCCAACCTAACAGACTAAAATACAAAACTAAAATATGCCAAACGCTAAATCAACTAATTAAAACGAGCACTCCTTTGTACTTTAACCATCCGGCTTGCCCGACCTACTCTGGGTTATACTTCTCTCTTGTGACTGCTGTGCTTTCAGTCTCAGCATCGGTGACACAGAAGGGATTCTCTTTAGGTTCAACTTGGAGTACCGCGAGTCCGGATTGGTGTGGAGGAAGGAGAGGAAATGCATTCCAATAGTATTGCACTTCCCACCAACCCCTTGAGGGGCTGCCGAACCTGTGGTTTTAAAAGCTCTCATCTTCTTATGCACATTTCGTGTCAGGTTCTTACTCAGAGGTCGCTACATAAAAAAGAAGTTTGGTTAAACAAGTGATCGAAAATTCGATTAACTGAATGATTTAAAACGACCTTGAACATTAGTACTTATTTGGTCAAAAATTGTGGAATTTAAGTGGTAAAATAAGTTACAAGTGGCCAAGAAATACCACAAAGTAGTAAATTTTACCTTTGAAAGGTTACCAAGATCTTTCATTAATAATTTCAAAGCGACGACACGAGCGCATGCATGTGGGCGAGCAACTGGGAGATGTGACCTCTCAGTGTGAGTCACGTGGTACCCATCGATTTGCCCAGTTTAAAGGCCGCAGAGGAATTTGTGACAATGTGTCAAATTTAGCAGTGGATTGGGGAAGGTGAGTTCTAACCCTACCTACTGTAGGTTAGTGTTTAGCTGTGTGGGTGAGCTACCTGTGAAGGCTAGCGACTTCAGCACGGATGACCTTATTGACGACCTTTGTGGGTACGATAGGGGTGGAGGCCCCAAGAGCGGAACAGCGTGTATATCCGTGATTATGGGCTGAGACTCGGGGTGGTATCGTTCTCGCCTATTCATAGGCTTTTATTTATCTTGATCTTTAAGACCAGGTGAGCTTGACATTGACCAATCAGAGGAAGATAACGAGGGCGCGAATTTTGAGACATTCTGGAGTGTTAGAGGATATTGAAACCGAAGTGTCGTTCAGACGATAAGACATCGCCAACGTTATGTTTCACAAGATTGTGGATGATTTCTAGGAGGATTTCCATTTCATGTACTTTTCAAGATTTACATTTCATTTCCAAGGGTCTTTGGAAGAATCGGGTAGTTGGCATTTGTGAGCAGCATGTAAGTCACCTTCAGGGCTTACAGCTTTTTTAGTAGTCGAACGAAATTGACAGGCGAGAACAACCATGACGGTGTGGTTTCGCAAACCCTTTGACATTTCTCTACAAATCTACCCAACCATCCCGCGTCCATCCATCCATCCATCCATCCATCCCATTTCGTGTCCATTCATCCATCCCATTTTGATCTCTCCGCCTCTCTCGGCTACACAGTTCGTCCAACCAAGTGAATTGGATTTTTTACCCAAAAGAAACACATGTGTCACATTTTTGAGGTTTTACTTCATCCAAAACATCATGTTTCCCACTTTTGATAAGCCTTCTCTGTCATGCCAATGGTGACAAAAAAGGACTCAGCATTCTAAAATCCCTCAATTCCTTCGTGTTGTGCATGACCCATTTATGCAATTTTTCGCATATTAGACGATTTATTGCCTAATTGGCTAGGCGATATTCTTTTTCCTGTCAATTAATTGGACGTATCAGTTTGATTAGTCTACAGCTGCTCTTTGCCTGTGTGACACTGGCCCCAACTTAAGTACCTTTTTAATTATCTTGCCCCCCTTCCTCTACATCCTCAAGAGCGTTAATTATATGAAGTCTGTCATCTTCCAGGCAACTTGTCAAGTGGAGAGAGGGGCAGATATCCATAGCCTTGTGTGTGTCCTGTCCAATTCGTTTTTGGGTAGTTTTGACCTTCACACTAGACGCTTTTTAACCCGCTCTAAATGCAATATTTGGGCACTTCCTATGGTCCATTTAGGTCAGAAAGATTGTGGACAACTAGGGAAGTGATTGTGAGCCGTTGCGACCCCAGTAAATGCCTCCTCTCTTAATTTTTTACCCAATTTGGAACGTCCTAAACGCACTCTCGTTCACATTCCCTGATTGGCCATTACCACCTATAAAAGGGCAAAGAACCAGTAGAAGGCCAAGTTTAATCAAAATACTATGAATAGGTAAAAGTGTAACTGAATCGTGTCTTCAGTAATCAGCCGGAAGTCACGTACACGCTCGTGTCTCTCTTCTCCCCACGCCCTCCGCCCAGCTTACCCACACGGGTCGGCAGAAAAAGACGTCCTTAAGGAAGTGGGATGAACTCTACCTCGGGCCTAAAGGCAGGAGCAACTGCTCTGACAGTCAGAAACAGTCCCGTGCCAAGTTCAAGTGGGACCAGCAGTTACTCGTGCGATGACTTTTAGTGTCTCTCGTTTGCACTTTTTGCCTCTCCGAGATGGAAAAGTCCACGTTTTTCGCCCAACTACATGTCAGTCAATCAGTCAGTCAGTCAGCGAGCAAACAAACTCCACCCCAAAAGGGCAATAATAGATTGCCAATCCTCGAAACCCCCTGTCTGTCATCAGTTAATGTATGCTGTTTGGGCGTGGCCCATCTGCTCAGTCGTCAGCACAACCCCCTGCCCCCAGCTGATGCAAGTGTCAAACCATTGTACCATCACACACACGTGTCTGCTGCAACAATAAACACCCTTCTGTACGTTCTGTTGACTCACCCACCCCGGATGCTGACCAACAGGTAGGTGATGCAGTCTCGGCACCCCTGGAGGTTAGTCCGAATCTGTTTGTCAAGTTGACAGGTCAAAATCTCATCCATCAAGTTCAGTGTATCGACAAATTTTGGAGAAAGATATGTCGTACCATGGCAAGATAAAACTTCACTAAATTTTGCGTCACTTGGTAGGGAAGGTTCTGTGCCATCTGGAGGGTTGCCAAATCCTGATTCATTGACTGGAACATCGAGACAACACTTGTCCCATTTTGACAATCTCCTCTTCAGTGCCCTCTTTGCCTACTTTTCGGTGTTGTTCCTCAAAACTTTCTCCATTTTTTGGAATACACCTCTTATTTCAGCGTCATTTTTCAACCTATCATTTACTAAACCGCATCACTACCGGCAATTCAAAGACATTTTTTGAGGTCTTTTGATCTAATTTTCTCAAATAAATGGTGCAATTACCAGAAAGGTGAGCAAAAAAAATTTCTCTTAGTTTCTTCTATCTTACAATGCCCCTCGATCCCCACAAACAAAATTAGTTATTTATAAGGCGCTTTCTTTTTCTTCTGCTCCCCTTCTGTCGTCTTTTCATTGTCAGACAGTTGACTTCCCCCCCCCCCTCCATGGGGAGGGGAAAAGGATCAGCTGGTCCATTCTAATTGGCTCGCCCTCAAGGTCATGTCGCATGTGGGAGAAAAGGAGTGTGTTTGTTTGGATGCCATCGATGACTCATTGGGTCCCTCTCTTTCTCTCGCACTCTCGTCTTTTTTTGTCTCCTCGGTGTCTCAAAAAAGGGTTTACAAGACAAGAGGCAGCAAAGCGAAAAAAACATTCACACGCCACCTCTGACTCATTTATTTTCTTTCCCTTCCTCTTCCTCCCTTTTCCTTTCACCATTTTTCGCCTACTCCCAATGCACTTTGACTGGAGAGGATGTAAATAAGGAATTAGTCGATGCACTTGGGAATGCGCCGAGTCGTAGGCAAAATTGTTCTGCTTAAATCTCATCACAATCCAGGTGTCCTGTTTCGCCGGAAGTTAGACCTTCAATAATACCTTTTAACCCTTTTAAAATAGGCTGATCTGTTTGCATGAGGATCCACCTGTAAAACTCCAATGGGGGACAGGTTTGGGGTGGGAAAGCCGGCTCGTCACACATGTGTGACGCTTGCGATGAGCAATACCAGAGCACTTGGAGGAAAAAAATTAGAGCATGCATTGAGTAGGTATCTGCTACCTTACCTGCTATTCACGTTATACAGGGGAAGGAATTATCGGCGCCATCAAAGGGTAGTCAACTTCATTTCGCCACCGAGATGCAACATTATAGGCCATCTAAAAAGAAACCGAATGCAGTGTGAAACAAATAAAACAGTCCGGATAATTCGGATATTGCTTTTGAAAGGCCTCCTTCAACGCTTTTCTGTTTGGCCTAATTTGGGCAACATGATGGTGGCAGTGTGTGTCGATAGGCATGTCTCGAAGTGGCTGGAATGGCTTCTGTGCTCTGCATCAGGACCAACAGCATTGAAGTTTGGGGTCGCAACTGACGAACACACGGTTGGCTCTCTGAAGCCTTCCTCACCATTCAAGTGGCAGAGCACCTCATTTCCAGATGGGTGTCTGGGAGCTCACTTTGTTTTACCTTTCTCGACCAAAACCTACTTACATCTCTATGCAGTACCATCTGGATTGCCGACGCCCAGATTCTACTTGTCTATGAGTGCCTGTCAGTGTGCCTATTATCAAGACCCAGTAGACTAGAAGGCCCCCCCTGGGCATCGATGGAGGTGTGAGGTACGCCTTTCTTTCCCCGTAGGTGCAACTGGAGACGTGTAGAATTTCAGTGCACTCGTAGTAGACTCATCATCATCTCCTTCTTTTTCTTCATCTTTTTCCACTACATCCTCATCGTCATCTCAAGCCAACCTTTGGAGGTGGTGACTCATTTTCATAGTCGCTGCAGAACTTCCACCACCCAACTTCATGACCATCATCGCCATCACCCAACTTTCACCCCTTCGTTCTTATCGTTTTCTTAAACGTCACCTTTCAGGGAGGCAATGCTTATTCCAGGCCAAAATCGCTCCCCAAAAAGGAAGAGTTCCAGTGCCTACGACTTCTTGAGAAACTACCCTACACTAAGTAGGTAGAAAGGCCATTAGCAAGATGTGTCATGTCACGTAACAGCTGATTTTGCACAGATAAAGGGGTAGACTGCAAGCGTAAAGGGCAAATTCCCTTTAGCGGGGAAACGTCAACTACCCGAATGACACTACTGAAAACTTAATAAGTACTGTGCTAGTTACAGGTGATTATCATACGTTGGGATAATCAAGAGATCGCACGTCACATGAGTGACAGCAGAAAGGGTTGAGTCGACTGCACTAACTCCTCAACGTCCGCGACTTTCAATCCTTTCATGTTGATTTGAAGTGTGCCTACGCATGACATGAGCGGCACAAATCCTTGTCAATATAGTGCAAGGGATGTGAGGAGGTATTCTGACTTTGGCAGAAGAGCATAAAGGCGACCAGTCAAGAGGTGAAGATGAAAAACGAAATAGGGAGAAAGCCTCCCTTGCCACCTGTACGGTCAACCAGGAGAGGGGCTTTGATGGTCGTGGATTGGCAAATTTTGAATATACCGAAAGCGAGTCTATAATGGCATGAAAAGTGTGCGACGTTTTGTTAACAACAGCCAGAGTTGAGCTAGCTATATTTTAAAAAAGTAATGAAAAGTAATTTGCGACAAAGCGGAGCACATCTATCATGCCTTAAGACTGGCTAACGTCCAAACAATGGCTGAGCAGCCTAGTCGACTTGGAACCCACGTGGTTACACAGAATCGACCTAGAAATCCATCCAATCGCTCATCAAATTAGTTATTCTCTTGCTCTATGTTGCCACTTTGAGGAAGTTCTGGGAGTCCTCGATGTTATAGAGTGCTCACAAGAAGTCATTCATGTGATTCAGAATTTTCCCTCTTCTTTTTTGATCGTGTACATCATCCAGGTGATTCTCTAAGTCATCAGATTCAAGTCTTTTGCAGGCCTTCGTGGTGAAGGTAGTCTACATTCGTGTCTTAATGCCTGTGTGTATCTTGTAGTAACTCCATTTTTTCGCTGAGCATGGACCACTCAATCACAGCAACCACCTTCCGTACCATCACACTTATTACTAATTCAGGCGAAACTCCAAACTCATTCCTGGTTACCAAACCCTTGCCTGAGGTGATTTCTACCAAAGACAGGGAAGGTATTCCGTGAAAACAAACGCTCTTGTCTTCCTTACATAGCAAGAGAAAAGCAATTAATCAAGCTGCAACCCCTTTCACTCCTCCCACTACCACGGTTTTTGTCATTTTGAAGGCAAAATTAATTCACAGTGAAAAGGCATTTTTCCTTGAATGCTCTTAAGGTGGAAAAAAGTGTGGAAAAGTGTTGAAGACATGGTTGATAGATGAAATATGTGATACAGTAGTTGGAAATGGCAAGACACAGTGGATGTATGTGTGAAAATTGGGAGACCGGTGGGTTCTAGTTAAATCTCTCTCTCTCTCTGTGTAGGTGTTTGGAGGTATGGCCACTTGTAGCGCCTAGCAATGTTTCCATCATCTTCCATGTTAATTGGTGGAGCTCTTTTTGACGATCTGCACCTCCAATTCTTGATTGGACATACCATCTCCACCCTTGCCTCATTGTTCCTCCTGATTTGGCTGGTTTTGGACAGAAGACATCCATTCATCCAAGGTGGTCGTATTGATGGGAAAATAAGACGATGTAGTGAATCTCAGGTGGCTTGATGGTCAGATAAGATAGGTGATTGGGCACGAGGTGGACGAGTTCATGAGTGGATAGGGTGGATGTTGAGACGCATGATTAATTAATTGATGAACCCAGAATGAGAGAGTGAAGAGACCATTGGCAGAGGAATAATCAGATGGATGTTTGGGGTGCTGGGTGTCTAACCGGTGTTATAAACCAGTGTGATGGGCGTTTTCTTGGATCCGGTCTAGCTCCCGAAGGGAGTGACCTTTGGACAGAACCTTCCCACTGACATCTTTATTTGCCGAATACGAACGAGCAAAGTGAGTACGGTGGGTGCGTACTTTGAGTAGACATTTGACCTTGAACTTAGCCCACTTAACGTACATCAGGACAGCCTGAACGGATGCTCAGGAACGCCTTCTCAGGTTGGAGGCATCCCCACCACTTGGATGAAAAGACGGTGGTGTGGATCTTACAACAAATAAATCCAATAAAGACGGACGAAATTCAAATGATTCTGTACCAAAGATGTATCAGAGTCAGAAAAGTTTGTCCAGTCATCACACGTTGCCAAATAACAATGGGACTTAAAATAGCTTCAATTAGACTCAAATTGGAAAGAAGCATCAAAGCACACTGACCCACGAATTATTTACTCTTAATTTTAGACACGATTTCCATTTATTCCTTTATTTTGGGCTATATATCTAGATATGTAATCGATTTTTCCAACGACTTCTTTTCAACAAAGTGAAGCGCCTGCTAATACAAAGTGGAACTCTAATTGGCTAATTATGATTAATGACCTAGACGAGGGGAGATCAGAAAAAAATTGGAACGCTATTTGCTAATTCATTCCTACGTATCATTTTTTTCAGCTTCATGTTAGTCTTCATCATCGTCTTCTCCTCCTTCACCATCCATGCTATTGGTGGTCGAGGCCAACCTCAAGGTCATGCTGGCTTTTGCTGATTGGCCACATCCAGTTGTCCTTCGAGAAATGCCTAATCGTCCCATTTAAGCTACATTAGACGCTTAAAAATAAATTATCCAAAATGCTGGAGCTGCTTTTATTCGCGATTTTTCTTTGCTAGTAAGGGATAATTCCCTAACCTGAAGAGCTAATTCACGTTGTGCTGCATTTTCGCTAATTTCATTCCTAAAAAGGAGTGCAAAAGTTGTTTTTCTTCTGTAAAAAGAATCATTTACAACTTCCTCACCTAAGTTAGCTTGGAAGAAGGGAGGGCTACAATAAGGATCGTGACAATGGTATATGGTTTCCATCATGTCATCGTCGTGGAGATCACATTGGCATTGGCGAGGAGCATAATTTAACTACCTACCAGTAAACCATGCAATAAAGTTAAACGCAACGGTGTTGCCTGGATGTCGATGTACCGCCCGAATCTCGATGCAATGCATCTACTGAAGAGTATCGCTTAAATCTGGGCAATGCTTTGTACTAATCAGTTTCCAGGTTTGGCAGAAGAAACAGTACTGTGGTGGGTTTCCGTAGCCTTAAATTATTTTTGAGTTTTTACTCACACTCTAATGTCCTTTTACAATGAATCGGATGCATATTCGATGCTCGTTACGCATGTAGAATTAGAACTCTAGAGGTCGCTCAATTTGTTATAAGTAGCAAGGGATGCGGAAAAGATAACCTGACTTACGATAACTTGGTGTACGTCAGTCTATTAGCACGGCACCTTTTCCCGCTCTAATTGTGTGATTATTTTTTCTTCTGACACAAACTGTCATAAAAGGGAGTTTGAATAAGCAAGGCAGAGGAGGGAAAGTATGGTCTAGTGTAGCGAGAAGTGCCTCCCAGAAATGGTTAATTCTGAAGATGAATAATTAAAAAAGTAAATGGTAATTCACAGTGAAAGAAGAAGGCTGTTTGATGACATCGATCTCAAATGGGATGCTTCGTCCACCCAGTGAACCTCGAATGTGGGCAAGATGAAGGCTTTTATTTCGTGGAAAGAAGCTCGAATTAGTAAGCCATTCAACGTGGTGAAGGATTTTCAATTCAAACAAGATAGAAGGAGGAGGAAGGGAAGAACAAAGAGATTCTGTATGATCCTTATTCTCAACAAAATTTTGACATTTTTAGTCATTCTCCATTGCACAATAAAAGAGCAAGGCATCATCAGCGAACGGAGGGGCTGGGAGACTAAAACTATATACCATTCCATCAATTGAGAAAGTTACAATACTCAACGACCCAAAAACCCATGTCGCCAAGTGTCTGTTTGAACACGCAGTTCCAACCAACCCTAAGCATCCTTCTCGAGGCCATTTTTCTGCTTCAGCTATGACTAGGTTGCTTGCTGGGTGCAATTGACCTCCAGACAGGATCCAAGATAGTGATAAAATTGGATCATGCAACTGGAGGCTAGGGACTGTTCAACAGTTATCATATTCCCTAAGCCAACTGCATTCAAGACGTCAAAGTTTGACCTCAGCCTATGAGCTGCCGTCAGGTAGATATGAGAAAGTGAGAAACTGCCAAAAGATAGCGCTGCTTCAAACAGCCTGCAGTGGTGAACATCGACCTTGCACAACAGTTAGATTGGGTGACCGGTTGACCTCAAGCTATTTTGTCTGCCTCTTTATTAATGCGATATCTGCGGTCTTCTCGGGAGCCACATCAGCAGAAACCAGATCCGCCGGACAGGCGTATATAACGCCCGAAGGATTGTGGGAA
Source organism: Taenia solium (assembly GCA_001870725.1). NCBI lineage: Eukaryota > Metazoa > Platyhelminthes > Cestoda > Cyclophyllidea > Taeniidae > Taenia > Taenia solium. The sequence goes on from MIEF01002439.1 coordinate 175,653, forward strand.
TCCTCCGAGGTTAAAAAGCGCATCCAGAAAAGGCGTACGCTTTAAACAAACGCAGCTTTACTACGGCGTAAATTTGATGCAATAATAAGCACAGGATTCCCCACAAATTTTGACATTCCTAGTCCTCTCTTTTTTTCACTCTCACTCGGTTCCCCTCTTTTTTCCCATTTCTCTTTGTCTTTCGCGTGAGAGTTCAGACAATTTTTTTCGGCGAGAATGGAGGGAGAGGGAGGGAGGGAGGAAGAGAGAGACGGAGAGAGCGAGAGTGGGTGAGAGGAAAGGGGAGCAAAAAACAAATCTCCCTCATTTTCTGTGACCTTGAGCTCAGTCTGATTGCAAATTTGACAAGAGAGAGAGAGACGGAGGGAATATTTTTGGGAAATATTTCTCGAAAGGAAAATAATGCGTTTTTAGTTGTCAGACAAATAACTTGGACCATCCTCCACTGCCATACATTAGGAAATAACTGCCAGTGTGGGAGGCGAGAGGATATTTGAGAAAGGCATTGACTACTTAGGCAGATTGAAAAAAATGTATTCTCCTTCATATTGAGTACTCAGTAATCTCGAAGGTATCCTATGAAGAAACTAAAGGAGCGCAATCCTGCAAAAAGCTAAAAGATTAGTTGAATGGGTGTATAAGCGGATGCAGAGGGATGTCAGCATTTCTTTTTAGTAACTGTACGATCTACTTTAGGGAAGACCTTCTTCGACAGTCGAGGAGGCTGGCCTATTCTACCTTGACTATCACCTCAGACGGGCAGTAGCTTCAATGCTAGCACTACAGGAGTCAAGTGACAGCGAAGTCTATGTCGCTGTACAATGCTACTTATTACCCAAAAGCGACTTCGTTTGTTCTTTCTCTTGTCCTGGTGTCACTGTTTGGATGCATAACTCTCAAACTGAATTAAACGTCGTGTCTTTTTATTCTGCAGGAAAAAAAACAACATTTGCATCAATTCTACAGCATACCCCTTAAATTATGCATCAATTAAGCGCGGAGATGTTGAAAATCACTTCTTCATGTCTATGCATTTTTAATGCGTCAAACAGAGACGTGAGCTTTGTTCACCTGTGTGACCTTGACAAATTGGGGGTTCAGTATTTCACAGACAAGTTAGTTGGGTAGTTATTTGGATGTCTGTGACATCAAGTGAGTCATGAATGCGCAAGGCATGAATAAATGGACTTTATAGACCGTTTAATGAAGCGCTGCTGTTGTTTTGTCGTCAAAATGGAGTCGCAAAAAGTTGACAGTCTCAGTTGAAAGCACTGCTTATGTTGTTTGCCAGCTGCCAATTGGGAATCGCTGGAAAGTGAGGAATGGAAGTGCGTAGCGTTGTTTAACTTATTTTTCATCACCCAGGGTTTCGTTCACCACCCTAACTGCTTGTCTGCAGATCTCTTTATGGATACAATGTCCAAGTCATGACCCCATTTAAGGTCGTGAAGGCCCTGTGCTCCTGTCTCCCCTCCCTCCTACCTGGCCAAAAGTAATGATCGGCACCTGGAAGCTGTACAGGCTGGCAAACTTCAAAAACTAACTTCTTTGAAATGTCAAGAGTAAGTCTAGCCGTGGGGTGTGCTCTGTTATTCCCTCCACTGCTTCTCTCAATCAAGTGATAAAAATCACCCTCTATTCCCAAGTAAAAGGGACGACAACGTGTCAGCAGGGAGAAATTGACGTGTGGGAGGAACTATTAACTGGAATGGATGGGGGGGGGTGAAGAGAGACTCAGGGAAGGAAAAGCAGGCAAGTGACTTCCACCTCTTATGCCGTGTCCAAGAAAAAATCGCACTTTACAATATAAAATATATCCTTTAAACAGAAGGGGTGCATAGTCCAGCCGTCTCCTAACTGTCACATCGCGACAACACATTCTTGCTTCATCTTGTCAGGACTCTGCGTACTTTGTGAATGAGTGTGTGTGTGTGTGGATGATGGACAACAGGTGCGGTTGTTCACTTGCTTAAAGCGATTGCAAGGTGCCTACTTGATACAATAACTCTAATGGTGTGCTTCAGGAATGTTTTTTTTCCCAGAAGGCAGTCAGAAGTAGTAAATCGGTCATAAAAACATCACATCCTATGGCAGCAACACACCACCTCATTTTCTTTACCATTAGGTGGAAAGTAAGTGTGATAATTCTTCTTCTTCTTTTTTATTTCTTCCTCCTCCCTATTTCTCCTAGTACTGTAGACAGGAAGAAAATAGAGTTGGGAAATGAAGGTGGCTTTGCAAAGGAAGTGAGGCGAGCTAGATTTTATCTTTTCCGTGGCTTCCGGTGAACGCTAGAATCCATCTAGGTGTTTTATGCTGTGTAATAGAAACAAAATATCACTTTCTTGTTGACTATTCTTTGTAACTAGTAATATATTTAACTGGGCACTAATTGCATAATTTATATCAACCCGGCTCTAATCTCGAATTTGATTGGTTGGTTACTTGAGGAAATTTCGATAGGAAATTGGCTCTTAATAATGGGGAAATTTATGTATTACTGTCATATGGATGATGTTTGCTCCTCTGAATAAGTGTATATACGACTTCTAAATGCTACTTGTAAGAACTTACAAGTATATCCAATATACACTAGGCATTTCCAGAGAATGATTCCAAAGCTCAATGGACATTATTTAAACTGTCGTATACATTAATATAGAGAGGAGCTAGAGAGCTATAACCACGCCCGAAATGGTTGTCACATCTACCAGGCAATCACAGGCTCTTACAAAATCTTGAGGATCGGATGGATTAAATGCATGGTTAATGCAAAAGTAAATGAGGGTTGGCTTCTGACGCTGTAACGACTAGCGAAAACTTGGACTGCAACTACGTGTAAATCGGAAATTGGCAAATTGCGGTGATGGGTCAGTTGCCGGTGTGGACGCTTTAAGCTGGTGTTAATGGCCGGCAACCTGTCTAAATGCTTCATTTCCGTCTGCGGTTTGCACCTGTCTACCTTCTACGACATTCTCATTCGTCTGCTGGGCATGATCGAGGAGGATTCCTCTACAGTAAGCGAGACAAGTAATCAACGTCTAGTTAAACTCAGCCATGACGTCTGTTTGGTTTAGTCTAGGAAAAAAGACAGTCCTAGGGTGATCGGGAGTCTTTTAATCTTTGGGAGCTGAGGAAAAGCAGAATTCCATCTCTTCATCCTTTTTATTCCACTATATACCATTTTTACAAATGACCTTCAGCATCGTCCCATCCAATCAGATGGAGGGATTAATAAAATGGGAGAGAATCCACTGCATCGCCTGAAGTCATTCACCAAATCACAGTAAATCATACCATTGCGGAGGAAGATTTACTACTGGGAAAAATGTCTGAAGGATGGTTTAGACGGCTTGAAAACAATGCCGTCGAGAAGGGAGTTCAAGCTGCAGTGATTAAGGAGAAAAAGCTGATTTTAGATTTCCTTTTTCTTTCCTAGGAAACTAAATCTGTTAATGAAATGTATGAAAGCTTCAAATAAACATTTAAAAATGTTTATAGGTCATGATACTATCGAAGCTATGGCCTGATTGGCTCTCAATCAATCAATATAAGGAAATTTTGAAAGGCAGCCAGTCATATTCTTCCAGCTGACTTCCAATCGAACAAAATATTGAGATAAGATGTAAAAGTAAATAAACTAGATGATTAGTCATAAATAATGCATCGAGTGACCAAAAAGAAGGCTTGTGTGGTTTTTGCCTGAGTTGGTTTAAAGTGGGCTTGTTTAAACCTGTAGGGACACGTCGAGACGTCAAATGGACTACGATGCAGAGGTGATGTGCGTCATCCTCTTATGTAGGTTAATAAGCGTTATGGTGCGGTCTCTACTGCTTTTTGTGAATTTTTTTAGCATCCAAGTTTGATTAGGGAGTGTCAATCAATTGGTGCTTACTGAAGAACTCCGCAAAGCATAAAGCACAAAGCGCTTCTACCCTCCAACAAGCCGTCTCAGCGCCTCATGCCATCCACCCACGAGCGCACACTTTCTTGTAACACAGAACCCCATCCCTAAGAGGCCAGGTATGCTTTACCAAGCAATCCGATTTGAAGAGGACCGCTTAAGTGGCACTGTTTGAGGTTAAGGAATGTTATGGGGGAGAGCACGTGCTGTGAGTTTTTTTGACAGGGAGACAGACAATAAGGGTGACTAACTTCGGACGAGAAGTGACCAATGTACATATCAAGGATAGGAAGTTTCCAATTTTGGAGGGGAGGTAAAGGTAATACAGCCTTACCCTTTGGAAAATATCAATCTCTTCTCTACTATTGTGCTTGTATCGTCACTGGACACTTCATTTACGGTTGTCTATCAACTGACCGACTTTTGTAGTGAATTTCAAGATTAATTGGAAGAGCTACGTTGCCATTGGTAGCATTCAAAGGATGCATCCACAACTCACATGCCTACGTACCCTTAAGGCATGCATCACAACAATCCCAGAAGACCATCTTTCTTTCCTTTTGTATGTGACTGTGTGAGCAGTGGACTTCAGAGAGACATTTTCACGCGGAAAAGGCCACACACTTCAGATTGAGATCCCTCCACCCTACTTCAGAAGCATTCAGGTGTGGTCAGTGAGTGGCCATTGGGATGTAGGTACTGCATTACTCAACCTCCCAGGAGAGTTAGGACAGAGAGTTGGGAACAAAGGTGGATGGGAGCCTCTAGGGAAGAGTTTACTGGTGATTATGTCTACAAATCATGGAGGGTCCTCTTGTATCAGTAAATCAGTGAAGGTGATATTTTTTCTCCAAACGTCCGCCAAGTAATGTATTCTCATTTTGACTGCCACAATTCCTGTCCCACTCCCCCTTCTCCAAAACTCCATTTGAAAGCGCAATTTGGGTTAAAGGAAGAAAAAAACGTTTCCTTCAGTTTTACCTGGCAGATTGACCAAGTAATTCACCCGAGGTGTTGTTTCACTTTTGAAGTTTTAGACGTTTTTTTCAGGTTCGCCTTTCTCCCAGAGCTTGCAAAACTCTCTCGCTGGTTCCCGATAAAGTCAATGTCAATCAAAGAGCTGCAACTAGGTAAAAATGAGATGGAATCCATGTCTCCACTTATCCGTCGACGGGCACCTTATTTAGTCGCATCTATAATAAGACCTTTCGCATTGAAGATCGGTTGAGATCATGACTGGATTTTGTGGAAACAGACACAAATCACTACTTGTCCACCGTCTCAGGCAAAGGCTGAGGACATAATCGCTTTGCAATCAAACCACAAAACATTGGAAAAAATAATACTCTTCATTCTTACTTTGTGTTTTTGTCAATAAAACAGACTAATTAGAAAGTGAAGATTTGAAGTTATTAGGAGGAACCAATGTGGGTGCCTCATTGCTACTCAATTGGACAATAAGTAGCTCAACTTTCAGTGGAAAGCATATATGAACACGTCTACAACCATCCCTCACTTAACAGTTGCAAGACCAGTCACTTCAGCTGACTTTTGATTGACAGCGTTTATCACATCGTGAGGGGTAGTAAACAAACCATCCTCCCCATCTCCACCTTCTCCACCCACTTCAGTCTCGCCCCTATTTGTCAGCACATCTGTCAATTTACGTGGTAGACACTTACACGTTCACACCTGTCCACCCCTGTTCTCACAGTCAAGACAGTAGCCTAGCTTCCAGAGCGAAAGGGAATTCATGAAACCAGAGGCTTAGCCTCTTGTTTTCGGTTCAGACACTCACTCTTCTCACGAGGATTAAGCAGAGGCAAGTCGACACTTGTCACAATATTTTTCACACAAATTCGACGGTTTATTTAATATCTGAAGGTCTAATAATGGTCATAGAACCCTTCATTTCTTTGATAAGGAAGACATTCTCAGGTCGGTGCTTTCCATAATATCATCGAGGTTGATTTTATGAATATTTTAAACATCCTCCAGAATTATTCAAAGAAGTCTAAATTAATTCGTAGCAAAAAGGATGAATGGCTAGAAGGTGGGTAGTTGGATGGTGAAGAGGTGAGCGGCTGGATATGAATGGGTGATCTCGCGAGGACTCCTCAAAGATTCCAACCGACAGAGCAATCCTCACTTTCCAGTTCTGCGCAACACTGACTGGTAAATTTGCCGACTCGCATATTGATAGCAGAACACTCGCACCTACTCAACTGCTAACAGAGAAGTTGCCTAACGCGAAAAATATCGTAGAAGACGAGGTATTCAGAAACTATCATGTACCACTGGTTAGTTGCGTACGCAGGGGCACCACTGGGATCTCATCTGGTGGTGTCAAGAAAGGAGAATTGAGAGAAAACGAGGTCTTTAAAGCGGACAATCAGAACATGAAATCTGCTTGCAAGTCCATTGTCTGGGGTACTAAGTCCTGGAGTTGGTCGCATTCTTGCGTATTTAGGGCAATACGGGTAGCATTGACCCTCTAATGTGTGCCTGTATTATAATGGTGAATGCGAGGATTTGTGAGAGAGGTAATTTGTAAAAATTATCGAACGCCCGAAGAGAAGTTTCTAAATTAAGGTGGACACTTTCCTTTTCTCCTTGTAGACATCTCCCGGGCAAAGCTTCGGCCAAAATTCATTCTCAACTACTAATACAGGATATCATTCTCCAAACGATGCGACTTCATCAACGCTTCCTCGACGGTCTCTCGTGGTCTTTTCCATCTTGCAGAATGCGTCCGGGTGATGGAGGCGAAAGATTGATCACAAGAGGCTATCTGGTCTCCGCAAAATGATAAGCCCTCAGAACTTTGAAGAGGACATCAGAACTGGACATTTTAAGAGCATTTTGGTTGCGAGAGCTTTTCAGTTTTTCCTGGACCTTCAGCCTTGCCTTTGGACTGGCAGTCCTCTTCTGCACTAGTACTACTCCAGCCTTCTTGGTGTGACTTATTGTTCTCGAGGTGAGACTGGAGCCGCCACATCCACGGTCACAGTAACGTGTCCTAGTCTCCAGTTCCCAAATACTACTGAAGAATTACTACCGATAATGGATTGCTGAATCAATGAAGGGTCACCTTAGCCCTGTCCATTTTGACACTCATCCCGATTTCGTTTTAAACAGGAGGGCAATCCACACCTGAAGGGAGCTAAGAAATGGAGGAGTTCAAAGTCTTCCCAAATCGTCTGTCCCAGTATTTGAGCGAATCACGTGACTCGTGAACAAATAAATTGACAGATTGGCAAGCAAGCAGCAGTGGAGGGAGGACAAAGTAAAAAGGAGAAATAGTGACTGGACAATAGCCACTGTGAAGCTATTCCACATCCTCAGTGGATCGGATTCTGAGGTTGAAAAATCTTCCGGAATTTTTAGCAGTACCAATTCCACCCTACGAAGAGGACGGAATCACTGATGTGAGGCTATCGGAATGGTGAAATGGGAAGTTTAAACAAACTCTTATCGTACCTAACCCGAGGATATTTTCAAATCATCACCTACATTGTGATTTTCAACGCCCATGAATGATCGGGGTGATAGCCGGAAGGAGGACTGTTAACGAGGTCTATTCTTTTGTTTTAATAGAACGTCTAATTTTGAAGGCTTTTAATCTCGGTGGTAGTGACCTCCATCCACCCCTGCGACCTCTCAGTTCCCCTAATCACTGACACCAGAAAAGTTTTTTCCTTTTTGGCACTTGTCATGCCCTCCTTCAGGGAAGACTTGAGGTGCCACCCTTGACTGTGACTGGAGGTTATCAGCAGTTTTTTTTCAGGATAGAAGCAAAGAAAAACTGGGTGCAATATTTCTACAAATTTTATTGCTATTATATTATAAAATGTAAAGACACAAAGTTATGTTTTACTTATCCGGAAGAAAAAGCTTTTTCATGTTAATTTGTCGCTTTTCTAGTTAAAACGTCTCCATTCTAAGGCGAGCTCGTCTAGGATGCTAAATGGGATCGGGACACGCATGCATAAATAGTTTTCCCCTCCTTTGTTTCAATGCCCAATTTGGCCTTACTTTCCACTGCCAACTTTTTCAATGTGCTAATTAGAAATGATTTAGAGAAGGGGGAAGGGAGTTAGTTGGACTTTCCTTTCACTTATTAGGCGGGAATATGGGTACGAGAGTTAATGGTCCACTGTTAGGGTTTTATAGTTAACAGTGAACAGGTAATTGAGGAGGGTAATTTTCAATCCGGACTGTGACTAAGACTTGGGGCGAAAAAATGACTTTCGTGGTTCTTGGAGTGTATGCTTGGCATGCTCTTCCTTTCTCACCTCAGTTAAACTGCTTCAAGTGATTCTGGAAATTTTTTCCTTTTAAAAAGATTCAAGGAAACCCCAAAGATCAACGTGGCAGTGAGTGTGTCAAGATTGCATCGTGGAGGTTGCTAATGTGTTTCGATAGACGCCTTCTTCATCTTAGGCTACCATTCCACGGAGGGTTAATCAGCCTGCTCCAAGTTCTCCTTACTTGAACGCCATGGAAAGGCCCATTTTGGTGGAAAAGAGCCGCCCACGATATTGGCGCTGGTCGTCCTGCTCTAGAAGAGACCTCGAGTCTGATGAACTTGTATCTGGTAAGCTCCGATTAGCCACGACTGGACTGCCACACGAGAGTCTTTCGAGAGCTCTTTTGGTTGTTCGCCTGTGCCAACATTTTCATCGATGGTGCGAGGATGATTTTTCTCTTGGGCAGTTTCCTGCCCATCGGCTCTGGTTGAATGACCATGGGAATGACTGCCGGACTGCGGACCAGTTTGAACCATGTTTAAACGTGTGATAGGACTTGCTTGTCAATCCCTACCCGCATGGAATTGTTTGGCTGGGACAAATGTAGTGCTGCAGCTAGCAGTACAACCTTACACAATTCAAACATTTAACATTCCTAAGTGACATTTGACCCGTAAGTGGTCGCATAATTGACACTACACATCGATTGACGCTTCCTTCTAGAGGTGGTCAAAAGATGTAGCTACACCCATCTCCCTCTTTCCTCCCCCCCCTAACTCTATTTTCGACCCATTTCAGCTGAAAGTCGGAGTGACTAACACCCGTCTATCTAATCTGCCTCTGGCCTCCCTCTCCCCCCAGCTCTCTTGCGCTCTGTCTGCTCTCCTGTTTGCTCTTTTTTCCCCGTCTGCCGACTCAAAGAACTTTGAGCACTACGAGCTTTTTTGTACCTACGCTGCATCCGATTTTGCCTAGCAAATTTCACCTTCTTCCAGTCGTACTTCACCTCAATTCAAGTGCACATCTAACTGCGTGACTGACGGAGTAGACTTCAGGGCTAACGACGCATCAGTCAACATTGACGTTCCTTGAACTCCCATCAGAATCAGATCGAAGGAGAGTCAATTAACACTAACATACGATTGTCAAGCCGTCCTCGATTACATCTCTAGTGAGTTAGGTTCCCACTCCCTCTTGATCCATGAAGACCGTTTTGGAAAATGTGGAACCCTTTAAAACAAACGTTACGCACTACAAGAACATCTCTATCTAAAAGAGCGTTATTTTCCTGGAGGCTTCAATTAGTGTTTCCTCTACACTTCTGTTCCCGTGAATGGTAAATGTCGGTCTTTTGTGGGATAAACCCCAAGCAATAAGCGACTTCGCACCATCAGCCTATGCGAAGCAAGGCAATATGACAAGGCATGATGGATTAGTTACAAGGAAGTGTCAAGAAAACTTCACACACACACACACACACACACACGATGAGGCAGTAGGCACAAATCAGCATATCAATGCCCTTTTCCGTAGTTAAAGAGATGTATTTTGTCAAGAAATTTTGTTTCCAGGTTCTTCTTTTCTAGTGGTGGTAGTATTCTCTCAGTTTCCGTGGGTCTAAATACCGCCTTGTCGACAGGCCTACCGCCTAACTCCTTCTCTCCTCTGCTCCCACCTCCCCTTTTGTACGTGCATAATAAATCTTTCTCCAGTAGTGATAAGGGTGGGCTAAAGGCTTGGAGAAGTAAAGAATATTTACCTCCCTTTTTGTCGTTTCTTACTCTACTTTCGATAACAAAATGTCGGAGAAATGTCGTACTACTTCTGAATAGTCTAACAAATCGGTTCAAATTTACATTTACTGCCTCATTCTTCCATTTGAAAGATACGAGGTTATCTCAGGAACTAATCACAGGGTTTGGCGGGAATCACTACCCTAGCGCCCCTTCAAATGTCTTTTAAAACTGCAAGCTTCGCTTACTTCATTTTTAAACAAGGGATTCAATATGCACGTCCTCTTGCAGTTTATTGACAGATTCGATGGAAATTTTAAATGGGTGATCTAAAAAAATTCCCGGCAGCTTCCTCCATTACTATCATGACAAAAAGGGGAAACTTTTTGTCCAACTAAGGGAAAGTGCCCGAGCCAGTTGTTAAAAACGATTAGTTAATTTAGTGGCATCTAGCGGTCACCTGAACACCGGAAGCACCGGGCACACCAGAGGCTGGGCTACTATTAATACAAAACTTGATTGGTCCGACTATGATTGGCCAGCTGTGCTAGCCAATAGTCTGCCTCCTCAGTATAACTGGACTCTGGTGGTTGGTGCATTCCTGATAGGACGCAGTTGCAAGAATCATGCCTCCACGCTGACTATCAGCCGCAAAAGAATGTCCTCTACAAGTGTTCTTCCCCTCCTACTCATTCTTTTTGCCCTTAATCATATTACTGAAGGTCAGAATTCCAATCTCTACGCCTCTTCAGACACCTACGGTCCTGTCGGTCAACGACGGTGTTTTCGACCGACACGGATAGAAATACCAGAGTGCAAAAACCTCTTTTACAACTTCACCGCCTTTCCCAATCTGGTGGGCCAGGAAAGTCAACTGGATGCACGTCATCAGCTACAAACCTTTAAGCCTCTAATCACTTATAAGTGTTCAAACCACTTGGCCTTCTTTCTCTGTTCTGTCTATGCGCCTATGTGTGACGTGAACACGAACCATCTGATTGGGCCTTGTCGACCACTTTGTGAAAGAGTTCGAAAACGGTGTTCTCCAGTGTTGAAAATCTTCAACTTTGACTGGCCGGCAAATTTGAATTGTTCTCGATTTCCAGAGAAGAATACTGTTGGTGGAGTGATGTGTATGAGGGGTCCAGATATTCCAGAGGACTTTGAGGAAGCATCTTCCAGCAGAACTGAGGAGTCAGACGTTGAGAAAGGCGGGAGAGTCTCAATAGAAATTATCGAAGAAGTTAAGCCATCTATGGGGCAAGAAGCAGCCGGAAAGAGGGTTGAACAGTCAACAGAAGGTCTGCTTCGTCAACTTGAAGAACTTCCAGACAGCATGAATGCTGTTGGGGGTGGAGGAGGAGGAAGTGGTGGAATCACCAGACTGGGCTCTCATCTTCAGACTTGGTTGGCTCGCCTCCATGACAGTTCGCTTCCAATTGAATTAGAGAATGAGGAAACCCCTATCGCTCTTCTCCTCTCTTCTCTTCGGTACTGCTCACATTTATCGAAACCTACCTCCTACGTATTCATCAATCGGACTGGAAGATGCGCTCCGCATTGTACTGCAGATATACTTTTCTCTCCCAGTGCAAAGACTTTATCAACAGTATGGACTAGTGTGATTTCTGGTCTCTGTCTAATTGCAACCACTGGGACCCTCCTGAGTTTTGTCATTCAACCTTCCCTCTTCCATACATTGGAGCGCCCAGTCATCTACATCGCAGGATGTCAATTAGCTTACGCTTTAGGCTTTGCATTGCGACTCAAATTGGGTCGCAAAGCCGTGACGTGTGGCAAAGATCCAGCATCAGGATTTGCAATTCGCCTGCAAGAGGGTCTTGATAACTCAAATTGTGCTCTAGTCTTCCTTATCCAGTACTACTTCTTCACCGCTGGAACACTTTGGTGGGCTATGATGGTGATTGGATGGGCATCAAGGTCAACTCTTCATCTACGATTGGTTCGTGGTAGGAGAGCTGAGGGAGCCCTGCTAAAAGGCGGCTTTTGCGGTTGGCAGCGTGAAGAGGCCACCAGACATGAGGCTCCCGCAGGAGAGGTGGAAAATTTCACCGATAAACAACAAAGAATTGGATCATCCCTACGATATGCCCAGTTAAATAGACGGGGAGTGAACAGCTCAAGCGCCGATAATAACTGTCTGGCCAAAGAGCATGTCGTCGCGTGGTTGACACCCGGTCTTTTAACAGTTGGCGTTCTCGTCAGCCGACAGGTAAGTTGGTCTTCTTTTTCCATCGATGGGTAATCGTACCATTTATCCATTGTCACATACTACTCAGAATTTCTCGGTAAAAGCGTTCATATTCCATTGAGTCAGCGCGCCAAACACTTAGGCATTGCGGTTAGCTGACAGTTGACAAGGCATATCTGCTTTTCTCTAGTTGATTCACCTGGGAATTAGTTCTTCCGTAGTCAACTAGTTACCTCGTCTGATGAATTCAGATGGTGTTTAAATGGTTCCGCCTTCATTTGTCATGATGGCTATAAATAATAGCTTGATTTCCTCGCCTAGGTCCTCGCGTCACGCATATGCAACACGTGTTGTTTAATTCTACAACAATGAGATAGATGTAGAGGGTATTTTTGGATTGGGGATAAAACATCGGAATTGTGGTGATAGCAGTGGTGGCGCTGGACCTTCAAGTTGAGCGCCACCGATCCTGAAATAGTACTGAGAATGCATGGCACTCATCAAGTGGACATAGCTTATCCTCGAGATTAATTCCCGACTTTGAAAGGCCTTGAAAAAGCTAGAAAAAGCCTTATCGTCTTGTTTGAAGCAGGACGAATTGGCTTTTTTACCCTAACTGGGGGTAACATCATTTTCACGTGAAGAGGGTTGAGCGATGTATGTGCTCCCTATTCCACCCTCTCGCCCTCTTTTTCTCTTCTCTGTGAGTCACCTCCGAGTGTGATACCTTGGTGGGCCTGTCTCAGAACCCTTTCAGGCCGTAGACAGGAAGAAAAAAGATGTCATCATGTTTGTAGATGTACATAAAATGGATGCAAGCTAATGGAATGAAGTTGAGGCAGTAAAAAAAACCGTCTGTGCTTGCGCGTGCAAGTGTCTTCATGCCTGGAAAGAGGCCTTTTTCGGTCAAACAAAAGTCTGGTGCGTGGTCAAGAAATAACGAGAGTCGCTTATAGCATTCATTGGAGGGAATCTTTGAATAGGCCGCTTTCTCCTAACGAAATTGAACACCTTCAACTTTTTTCTTCCCACCAATCAGAACATATTGGATTTCTGTTACCTGAGCTTCGAGGTCCAATTAGGTACTTAGCGATTTTTTTTCAAACTTAGTAATCCATCTGGTGCCTATTAATGTTGAACAAATCCCTGGCTTGTTGTGGGAATGGACGTGTTTAAATTGCTCCCCCTTCTCTCTCGACGACGTTTTAGCCATGGCAGTCTTGGAAGGGTTTGAACCAAGGGAGACAGAGAGTCTAGCAATCATGAAAATTTTAGGCAATCTCCTTCTCCTCTGCCGGTTATATAAGGGGACGGGATGCCGTTGACGCTTCCCTAGATCAGTTTGACAGCTGTCCGACATTTATGGGTAAAGCTGTACGCAGGTGTTGGGCGATAAGAGGGAGTTCCCATTAATTAGGTCAAAAATACCATGCGATTACTAAGTAAACCTGACACAGCAGTTTTCGGCAGTAGAGAATCCGTGAACGGAGAATATGGCTAAAATGCCTGTCAAAAGACCTGTCACGTTGCGTGAGGAAGTCAAAGAAGTTGCGGTAAGACTCTGCCACTTACTTGTGTGGTAAGTGGTATGTTCGAAAGGCCCAAACGTTTGATAAGGAGTGCGTGTGTATGTGTGTGCACAATTTGGAGCCTTAATTTACAAATTAACGGCACAGAGGGCAGAAGTGGGTGATTGACTGACATGTAGGTAGCACCACAGTCAGTGTTAGCGAGGTTATTGGTGGTGGTGCCGAGAGTGAACGCGTGAAAACACACGTTCGTGCACATAAATGTTTGCAGACTCACCCCCTGGCCCCATTTTTGACTGCATAAATAAACTAAAAAGCGGGCTTGATTAGCAGCTGCACAGCACACCAATTTGAACTATGCGCGAGCGAGTATTAGCCAATAGGAGCGGGGTCTCGGTCAGTGCATTGTTTGGCAGCTGGACTGCTGAGTGTGGATGTGAAAATGAGGCAAAGTGGTGCTACCATCAAATTTAGGAAAGTAGCCAACGCTAATGCTATATCCTAGAATTTGTGTGCCGAAAGCGACGGTAGTCGAAGGAAGTGAGCTTGTGCATTCCGGCCCCATAAATCCTCTTGACTTCATCCCTCCCGCATCCAGCTCGTATGCGTCCCTATTTAAGCTCCTTACCCCGTATTCTATCCATTCATTCATTTCAAACCCACACGAATATCCATCTTTTCCAAAGAAATTAGGTTTCACCTTATCTCTTCTTCTCAAACTCATTCGCTCATCTGTCTTTTTCTTCCCCTATTCTTTTACAATCCAACCCCACCACACCCATCTCCATCCCCTCCTCTCCATCCATCCACAAAAAGCTTAACTAGTTTGTTAACTAGACTTTTTTCATCTGATTAAAACAAAACACTGCACCTACGGCGGAATTCTGGTAACTCACTGAATTTCAGCAAGCGTGTAACCCCTCACGCAGAATTGCCTACACAGGAAAGTATTACATTTCTCTTTGATAGACTTCTGGTCCCAAACAATCAGATGTCATATTGTAGTTGTAGGCATTTCGAAGGGTTTTGAGGGTGGGGTGGAGATAGAGAGGGAAAAGCAGAAGGAGGAATCTGCGATAGCAACTATTGTTTATGCTATCAAACAGAGAAAGACATGGGGATATAGGAGGCTGACATGTAAACTTGACGATATCTCAATTAATCTACAGCAACGACTAAAAGAATGCTGAGGGGACAGGGGAACAGCGGTGATTTTTAAAACTGATAACTCCTGAAGGTATCGATAAGGCTGTTGTTTTTGTTTTTATTATTGTAAAAGAGAAGAAAATTATGCAGTCTGACTTGGCGAAGACCGATGGAGATGAGAACGTTGGAATGGCTTCTAATTCGCAAGAATTTTTTAAGGAGGGCGAGGGTCACCCTCTCTTTCCCTATGCTTCCGTTTTTGTGAGTCAAGTGAAATCAAACGGCAAGTGTCTGTCTTGGGAAGGAAGCTTTTTTAAATCACCAGCAGTGACTGGGAGGATATTTCATCTTTCTTACGAGACCCTATGCCAGAGGGTAGGACTTGTGTAATGAGATGACCTTCCCGGGGTTTCGCTCATCTCTCCACTTCCAGAGCCTTATTTGATGTTTTGGCCTTAGGCACCATTATCGAAAAGGTTGAGGCAAGTGGGAAAAGTTGGAGTTACCTTTACGGGTTTAGCCATTCCCACCGTACACTTCACTGCCATAGCAACTATCAGGAGTATTGGAGAGAGGTGAAATATTTTTTGCAGGCTACAAAGGTGCATCAGGCCGTATACCGCACATTTTGTGTTCACCTCTGCGCTTATGCCTTCTGCCTCATCTAGGTCGATGCGGACGAATTGTTGGGCATCTGCAGCGTGGGACGACAGAATACAAAAGCCATGTTGATATTCGTCCTCATTCCACAACTCCTCTTCCTCATTGTTGGTGTTCTCGCTTTTTCCTGGTGCATTATTCAACTCTTCAAGATTAGACGCTCCTTAAAGCAACGTCATTTAACACCCAGTGCAACACTCACCAACCTGGATGCACAGTCGCGTTACCTTGTCTACCACTCGGATCAACAGTCTGAGTTTGACACTACGGTTGGGGACAGCCGAGAAATTGGAATGGGGGGATGTACCGGACCGTCTCCTTGCCATTGCTGCTGTCACAGCCTAAGGTGGGATAGTCTCAGCACTAGGTTGGGGTTCTTCAGCCTACTCTATATCATTCCAGCCGTTACTGTTCTCGCTTGTGATTTCTACGAGTACTTCAATCGAGATAAATGGTTGGCTGGAGATCCCATGAGTGCGATTTCTCGAATCATCAAGGCTGCGAGTTCAACATCACCGGATCTGGATGAGGGACAGGAGATCACACCTGAGGTATTTCTCCTTCGGACCTTCATGTCTCTGGTTACTGGATTTGCCACTTGTTTGTGGATGCTTTCTGTGAAGGGGATTGAACCGTGGCGTCATTTGGGTCGTCAGTTAGAAAACCGATGTGCTGGAAGATGTTGCTTCGGTGGAGCACCGGTGAAAACTCCACAATTACAACATCAGCAACAACAACAGCAACAGTCGAGTGTATCTCCACAACAGAGTCATCCAGTATCAAGTAAGAATACTCCAAGCAACACCTCGACAGTCCTTCATCCATACGCGGTATATCAACATTGTTGTTCCACGACAAAGCCCTCGGGTGATGCTTTGGAACGCTGTCCCTACACTGTTCGACCTCCAGCTGGACCTGGTGTTGACGCATCTGACCAGTTCTTTGTTCAGCAATCGGCTGGCCTTGCTTTGGCATCACCCAATCAAGCGTCGGGATATTACAGCTCGGCTACGACTACTAATAACAGTGTTGGATCCGGATCGGGTGTGGGCCCTCGACCACCTCCCAACACTCCTCCAGACACCGTGAACGGAGACTCCAACCCGGGATCATCAGCTCATGGAGTGGGATGGTGGGAAATGAACACCAACCACCTTCATCATCACCGCCACCGACAGCAGAAGTCACAACCGGGTGGATCGGGTCGACATGCGGTCTTGTAGATAAAACAGTAGCTCTTTTTCTCCTTCATGGATGAACAGGGTTATCCTTCCTCCTTTCCCTCCCTCTTCCTTTTTATGGATGTTTGTTATTTGCGTTGACGTCTTCAATCTTGCCCCGTGGATGTTCGATCGGTTTGTCAGGCGGAGTTGACGAGCGGACAGACGGATGAACGGACACTGCACATGGTCTTTCGTGTTTAAGCTCCTCTCAGCTCCTCTCTCCACCTTTATATCTCTGCACTGGTTTTCTCGTCCCGATCAACTGCAACATTCAATCTTTTAAGAGGCAAACATTCATCTTGTCATGCACCTCCATTGCCATTAAATCACCTTTTACTGTTTTAAAATGTTTCAATCCACATATGTGTACCGGCGCAAATTTGAGCATCGGAAAAGCTAAAAGAAAACAATAAATTTTAATATTCTTGAAGGAAATCCAACTCCCTGATTGGTTAGAAGAATTCACTGATGAAGGTCTTTGAGTAATGCCTAAATTGGAGCCGCTAGTCACTCGCTTCTACCTCGCCTGTCTGATGTCTCAAGGAGAGGCTTATGGGCGTCGTTTAGACGTGAAGAGAATCGAGGTGCCATATGTAGGGAGGTGGTGTCTTCTACTCTTTCCAGGTGAAGCACGCACCTTCTAATGGCTGTTTTTGATTCAAGAAGGGGGAGTGTTGTACAGTCGTTAGCCGTGTTGGTGACTCAAAAGTCGGCGCTGTTCCCTGAAGAGTAGTTGCTAGATCGTAGCCGAGTTTGACCCTTTGGTAATGGAGTAATCCTGGTAACAGCTGCTTCTGCTGCCCATCACATACAATAAAAAATAAGCGAGCTTTCGGTTCCCAGAATGAGGCGATCCGTGACTAGACCTGCAGAGTCACTAGTTCGCCCGAAGGAAGAAAATATCGCCCAATTGTCAAGTCTCTCCTTTTACCACCCATTAGAAATCCTCGCACAACCTTCCCAAATCGTGCTGATGCCAACGGCTTGGTACATCACCCACCTCAGCCATTAAAAAAAGTTGTCATCAACACTTTCTAAGTCAAGAAGAAAGGATTTCGAGGAAGCACTAGTAGATAATGACCTTTGGAAGGGACAAATTGCGGCGTCATTGGATTCATCTTGACTTTGCCATGGTCAGTATTCCTCTACTTATCTGCCTGTCCGTCTTACTACCCAATGAACACAATGATAAGCTATGGATCCCAAGACTATAAAAAAAATGCTTCTGAAAGGAGGTTATTACAATTGCCTGAAGACTTGACCAATTTACTGCCTTAGTAGTCATGGCAACCACAAAGCATACAAAAAGTGGGAGATTGAAAAAAAGGGGGTAAAAGGAACAGTTGCAAGGCTGTCCTTAATGGAATGACTCATAGCGGTTACTAGTACTACCATAGCAACCACAGAGTCTACCTGTGACATGCTGCTAGGGCAGTTTTGAATGGCAGGCTGTAGGTGTATCTTGATTAAGAGGTCTCATTGTACAGGTCTCTAATGAAGATAAAATAGGAACTCTCACATTGGAAGTGAGCTTGAGAGCGACGTGTGGAAGAGGTGAGGCATCACTGGCGCAGCATGTTTGCCGAGCCGTGAAGACGAGCGGCTCAGCAGCTGTTGACCTGTTGCATGGCCCAAAAATTCTTTTAGTTTCTTTAAATTAACTAATGGTAATTCCACATAATCGCCTTCCAGGGCGTCATTAGAACCGATCAGGAGAGACGATGTCCCTCAGCCTTCTGCCCAAAGTTAAAAGCTTTTTACGATCACGCTCTGAGGCATGGAAGAGCCTGAGACTGTGTCTTGCCTTGTAGGAGTAAGAAAGTAATCTTCTTTGAACCGAGAAACTACTCCTAACTATCTATAGGAAGAAGTAATTCCAGCACGTCATCGAGTTCTACTGCGTTGATGGGGCGAATCTGGGTCATGAGTGTTTGGCCCTCCTCGGGGGCGCAAATGTATCCGCTATCCATCATGTACACATATATCGGGAGACAAAGCAACCTCAGTGTTCTGGAACGGAATTTGGAAAAGCTCTTGTCGTTGAGGGAAGAAAATAGCGTCGGTATTTGTAAGGCTGACCACCGACAGGAGAAAAAAAATCTCTTTTCTTATCTAAGGATAAAAGGATTTTGCAATGAAAGATTCGTATGTCATTAGCATTTTTGGCCAATCAGGCAGACCTAATCCGAGAACTAAATACCCTAGGCAAACTTGACTGCCCACTGTTGGGAGGCTGGGTTAATCACTTCCTTTTGTGCCTTTGTGGTGAGGTATCCGGTGCGTGAGGGTTGGATTGGCTAACCACTTTCAATTGAAAGGTTTATTCAGACATAAAAATGTAAAACTAATGTCATTAATGAGTATTTTCGGCATCCAAAAGTGTACCAGACGAAATAAGTTAACCCGCGGATACAATAAAAGGGGTAGGACTTCCCTCCCCCCACCCCCCCCCCCCCAAGAGGAGGGAAAAACGAGCAAACCAACGCGAGAGTGGTGTTGCCATCCATTTCAGAATCGGAAATAGATATCTTTCTGCGCTGTCTATACGGATGGCTTGCTGTTGACATAGGGGAAAATCATTTCAAATAAGCTGCCTTTTTATGCATAAAATATTGACGAGCTGGCAAAAAATCAACTCCTGCTTCTTTGCCTTCTCTTGTTTGATAACATTTTAACTATTATGAGTAATAACAACCGTTGTAGAGAAGAGCTTTTTAATATACCCATTCTTGCGGTGAAAAACTTTGCCTTGTGCATAAAAAAATTGCATCTTTGTGGTGACCTTTGGGCAACCAATGAAAATGCGCCATACTAGGTATACCCCTAGGGCCTAAAAAAAAAGGCTAGAAACGAATTAATAAAAGGCAAATTTTTCATTAAAAGAAGATTAATCTAACATTTAGTCCTCAGCTTTCCATTAGATCCCAAAAAACATGAGAGGAAGAATATTTTGTAGCAATTAAAAATGTCAAGACATTATACTTAATTGGATAGACTTTCAGAGACCTCACATAGTATTATTTAATATTTTCTAATGCCAACTAGCAATTTTTTCTTCTTATAAGTTTTTAATTATTTTCAGAAAGACAAAATATCTTATTCAATTACGTGTTTCCAAGCAGCGATGGAAAATTCTCCCATAATCGCCCAAATTACAAACATCCTTACAGCGCACTAAAGCTATGCTGACGCCAGTGGTCATTGTGAATGTTCAAGTCATAGAAACAAATATATGAATAAATGTAGTGGGTGGATGGGACGCTGATCTAACTTCAGTAGCATTTGCGCTTTGACCTGACCACACAAAATACAAGTAGGTCCCCTTTACGATTGCTATCTAAATCTACCTTTGCCCACCTAGTATCTCCTGCTTACTTGTTCCACGTCTTTACAGCAAGAGGTTGAGAAATCCACAAGGGTTGACAAACTTTCTGACTAAACCTTAAATTTTGCGGAATCTTTTGGGTTAAAGTTACTGAGTTACTATTGACGCGGACACGGCTAGTGCTACTGCTAGCACTGGTGCTTAGGCTGACGCTGTTTTGCTGTTGTCGCTACTACTATTTCTGCCGGTAAGCGGTGCTTTTTAGACGAGCGTCGGCGATCTGGCATTTCCGCCCTCTGTCACGACACCGCTGTTTCTGCAGTCGCCTCCGCCTCCGCCTCCGCTACAGCTTCGGCAGCCACCTTTTTCCCCAATCCTCCTCCAAAGTGCGTCCGTGTGTCTGTGCGTGTGTCTGTGTGTGTATATGTGTATGCAGTCTTTGCGTGTAACCTCTGTCCCCCACTTTGCCTTGTTCCTTTTCGGCTCCTCTTCCTCCTTCTCTTTCTGAATTTATGGAGAAAGTTTGACTTAAGTTGACGAGATTTCTCAAATATTAAATATACTTTATGGTAAATTTCTGAGTTTTAATCTACCCCATTATTAGCTTATCAACAACACAAATGTATTCGTCTAGATCGATGACGACGCCTTGGGTATGACCGGGTGGTTGAAGGTCACATCAACTACATTAAATCTGATTTAAGGAATTGTAATTGTTAAATTTGTTTTGAAACTTTGAAAATCTTGATTGGCCCTACATTCTTCACAGTTTCACTTCCTTATTCCCTCTGTGTTCAGCTACAGTTTAGGCCTTTCCTCGGTTATTTGCGCGGGAGGGGCAGGAGGTCGTGCGTTGGGCTATTTCCGGACTACAGTTTTTATTTTATCTGTGACCGTGCCACTGTCTAGCGCCTCCGGGAGGAGATGCAACTATAGCTTGGAAGAATAGAAATAGGCTAGTATTAGAACTCTTACACTTTAGTTGGAGTAAAACTGGGGGACCCTTACTCACCAAAACGATGAATCTACTTCCAAGGAATCTGCCCTCCTAGCCAGTTATTTTCTTTTGTGCAATTATGCCTAGTGCGTTTTAACTTTTCAAAACGCTAAACAACGGTAATCTTTGCGTTTTTTTGGCTTAAAATTTATCCGTACCTGCCTGGTCCCAGCAACCCTTTGCAGAAGAGCGAAACAACAGGGAGTATATTAACTGACATCTTACCTATGAAATGGCACATGTCCATAACTTATAAAAAATACACTTTACAATTACCTACATGACCAATTAGGAAGACGAAGCATAGCAAAAGATAAGTTAATTAAAAAATGACAAAGATACGACAAATGTGAACCAACAAGGGTCAACTGATTACAACGTTCAAAACGTTGAAACGTCATTGGCCACATCAAACTCAACTGTGATTGGTTCAATGTTATGAATTTGATTAGTAACCACTTCTCCACTGTTAATGATTTATTTTATATCAACAAAGTACCTGTTCAGCCGTCCAATTTACTTACAATCTCCGGGGTTATTTTGATTTGTCCTTTGAAAGGCAAAAGTTACCCGGATTTCAAAGTATTTGCAAAAAGTTGGTAGGAAATGAGTCACTGTTCCCATTTGCCAATTAGCTGGCTTATTATTTTGCATTTGTTACACCAACTCGTTTTTCCTTTGTTCAGTCATTATAAAATATAGATAACTTCTTTGCGTGTGCTCACTCTCACGCTCTCGCCATTCCTCATTCGTATCCTCCTCGTACCTATTCCAATACTTTTGGAAAAGATGGATGAAAGCACGACGATTTCGAGACAAAACCCCAATTATATGTAGCTGATTTATCTTTCGTTAAATCGAAACCAGCTTTGTATGTAAAGATATCGAAACTGGGTGAATTTGGGCAGAAAATATTGTCTAGTCAACTAGAGGGTGTTAAATAAATGCAGTAGACGACTTTTTCATTTGGTCCGTTCATTTGACTCTTCATTGCACATTTAGTTATTTTTGACAAAAATTGCAAGACTTCCACATCTCTTAACTTCTATACTTTTTCAACCTCAAATGCCCTTGCACTGGATTTTGATTGGCTTGCTCAAGGCCATTAGGACCCAGCATTCTTATCCTCTTTAATGCAGTCAACTTAATTAAATAAAAATGGTGCCATTTTTCATTCGTCGGCTTCCCATTGATGCTGTTAAGTCCTGTTCTAATCACTTGGGCCTTTGCAATAACCCTACCTCTGGGCTACCTTCTTTTGAATGCCTTTAAAAGCAGCTCGAGCACTAACTGAGCACTAAAGCGGCGAAATTTGGCCGATACCTTCTACCTGCATGAGAAAAACGGTCACACACATGATATCTGTCGTCATGGCCTCAAAGTAAAGCAGACAACCCAAACGAAACAAATCACTGTTATATCATGCCGCGGCTCAAAAGTCAAGTGAATACAAATTTTGTCTGAGTGAAGGAAATTTTGCCCTCATTCTACTGTTTTTAATGCAAAATGAACTCATCAAGTTGGTAAGTCACGCAAACAACCTTAAGAACTGCGAACTTCGAAGATTACATATACGATTGATAATACCTTCAATGCCAACGATGGTGGTATCGGGTTCCTCCAGTGTCACTTATGCTGACACGATTCCGACCCTTCCATCGTTTAAACAAATGAACCCTCAAAGTCACACATCTTCTCTCTTCATTACCAATAACTCTGATGCTTCTAAACAATCAAAACCTTAGGTAGTACTCAGCATTTCGCATGGTAAAGTAGGCTTCCAGAAAACTCAACCTCATTCAGTGGAAAACTTAAAACCCTATTGGCTAGTTCAGGGTTACCTCGTCCGAATTGCACGCTTTTGGTGTGAAGCAAATTACCGATTAACAGTTATGACTGTAATTAGGATCATATTAAGTCTATGGCACCTCGATTTGCCAGCTCTAGTCCGAGTCACAAATATGTGACATTAGTACACTATTATCTCCAACAATCGATGTATCACAATTAAATAGGTCACAATAGGAAAGTTAATGTTTTATTGATTGAAAAGCATAGTTTTGTGTTTCTAAGTGGTATGAGACAATTTTTTTTGCTCGCCATTAAAACACTCGGTGGGTAATGGTTGTTCCTCCTCTGAGCCTCTGGGCGGGGCCCGATAAGCGCATGACTGCCTAACATGACAGTTTTTCGTGACACATTATTGAATAGATATGCTTGTGTAAGGAACTGTCCATTCTAATTCGTTCCTTCAAATAGGAGATGCAGGATTTCTTGACATTGTTCGCCTATTTAAAAGGGGATCTCGCATCTCATAGGTTGGTACAATTTCTTCGTCTTACCGCTTGTTTTAGCTATCAGTGATGAATAAGGATACTGGAAATCACAACAGTAGAGAAAGTCTTGGGCTTTGTTTTATTAGAATTTTCTGCTACCTACAAGGCGTAATTACATTTAGGTAACCATCGAGGTCATTTGTCAATATCCATTGTATAGAGAAGATGCGTGTCCCTTTTCACTGAAAAAGGATTGACCCAATGAAACCGGGAATTGTGCCACAACATACTGCCATCGTGGATTGTATTGGTCTCAATTTAAAGAGTTCAGAAGCTTGTCGTCAAGATGCGGCACACAGTGGCAGAGGGGATCACTTAAGAGTGGCTAGAGAGGTAGGCTTTTGGATGAAAGTTTTACGTGTCAAAACCAGCGGTAGCAATTTAAAACTTTGTGTTCCCCTTGTCCCCATCAGTATCCTCAGTGCCCTCTGCGATCAGGTTGTTGTTTACTTTCCATGAAAGCGAGGGGAAATTTGGTTTTGGCACCAATAGCACATCCTGACGAGTCCGTAGAAAGTGCCTGTCACACGTCAATCACCCATCAGTTGTCAGTGACGTAAAACAGAAGGCAACACTAGTGTTGTTAAATTCAATGCCACTCCAGTAGTCAAATGACTTCTATGAGAACGGGAGACTGGGAAGACCGTCAAAAGTGACTGGGGCTTAGGTGACCCCCTTCTGTAGTTGGCATCCGATAGATACCGTCCTTGTGACAGCAAAGTTTTACCCACTTTTACGGCAATACCGATGCAGTTGCCCACATTTTTTCGCAGTGAAAGTTGAGAAGATGCGGAGACGATTCCTCCTATTACTAAAGGGGAAAAGAAATGTGAAGAGCTCAGAGGGACTCACCTACTCATACCAATTTATGAAATATTATTTCACAAATGACTTCAATTAATTCTACATCTAATTCTTCAAATACAAAAAAAAA
This sequence comes from Taenia solium, assembly GCA_001870725.1. Taxonomy (NCBI): domain Eukaryota; kingdom Metazoa; phylum Platyhelminthes; class Cestoda; order Cyclophyllidea; family Taeniidae; genus Taenia; species Taenia solium. Next base: position 199,902 of record MIEF01002439.1, read on the forward strand.
GGAATTATAGTTTCTCTAACTTAGGGAATAATTCTTCCTTTTAACTTTCTTTGAATTGATCTTGACAGGTGACATTGACTCATTGTAAAGTAATGCTGTGTTAACGAATTTTCACGATTAATTCTATGCAAACTCTGCATGGGAGGAGGGAAAAATTTACCCTATTTATTAGGTTAAAAATTATGAAGGATTTTTTGTCGACCCCCCAAGAAGATGTGCAACCTCAGCAGATTTCACTGCTTCCTGTGGAATGTCAAAAGCCCTCCTCCCTGCTCCACCTTCTTTTTCCCCTTCTCAGCCAAAAAGGGGAAGAGGGAAATTTGATGCAACTTTACGTAGCATAATTCAAAGGCTAAATGATTTTGAGACCGTAAAAAAGGATTTTGCCTACTGGGGTAAATCACACCAAAAACAATAAGGAGGAACACAAGAAAGTGGCAAAAATGGATGAGGGAATGGCGATACACTGGTAGGGATGATGAGGGCAATCATGTATTTCAATGTAAAAAAGTCAAGGGCAACTTGTAGACTTTGGACGGGTCTTTAGAGTCACCCTTTTTAAACCCATAATACAAGGAGAATGGAAGATTAGTAAAGGCTTCTGCTTACATTCTTCTCTTCGAAGTCCATTGCACCCAAAGTGGAGTGCTGAAGGCTGTTCGATGCTGTCCAGCGCCTGGAACCACCGCGTCAACATCTGTTCAAAGGCACCGTTAGACCGACAAATGTAGTGCTGTCGATTAGCGATCCAGCAAAGTTTGTCCTGATCCAAGTGAAGGTACTGAAAGGGGTTTACAATAGTAAACACCAATTCAACTCTTCCGTTGTTAGCATTCACAGCAAGCGTTTACAGCAGAAGTTTCAACCCTGACATTATCACTGGGATTGTCTTCAATTTGCCTTAGTGTCGCTCTGCACCGTCACTGAAGTCTTCACTAGTGGGTAGGAAAATGTAGCATTAATAGCTGACAGACGTCAGTAGATACTGTTGAGGAATCATCTCCTTTGGGGGAGACTAAAGAGCTCATACAGACAAACAAGCAATAAAAGAGAAACAAATCATCTCTTCTAGCTTCTCCTTCTTGGTGGTCTCATGCAGATGACTTTTTAGCTTTCCCAGCACCTCCTAACTGAGGACTACTTTATGTTGACTCAGCCTCTTCGAGCTTTTGTCAAATTGGCTATTTCGAGGTGGGGGAAAGTAACGAGTCTTGAGCACAACCACATTAGGCAAAGAATCAGAATAAAGGACGAATATTGACTTTTTGGGCTCACTTTTCCCTCCTCCTCACAACCTTCGTCTTTGGTGGTACCGATGACTACTTTTAATGTCAATCATTACACCGGTAACCAAAAGAAGTGACATGGGTGACGGTGGTTACTCTTGACAGCCTGGTAACTTGCGGGGCTGGAAGCCCTTCTTTAAGTCGTAGAATTTGAAGGACTAATGGAACATGCTTTCAATGTAGCCATAAAATTCAATTCCGTAGAGCAAAGTAAGATTGTGAGAGCTTTGAGGTCCCAGAAGTAAGGTAGCATAAAGGCATGAAGCTTTTGAAGGCGGTCCGTCTTCTTATCTCCTCCTTAATATACAATGAAATTTCATCCGGAGTGTGGAAATCTCTTCAACTTCAAACGCTTTACCAACGCATATTCCATCTTCACGGCATCCGCCATGAGAAAAATTATTCCTGTAGATAAAGCAGCATTATAAAAGAGTCAGGATGTTCTGAAATCGCTCCATAATTAAGGTTTGCTTGAATTTGTATGAGAATACGCCGCACTGACAACTCCTTCTAGCTGCTAGTTGATTACACCGACGGATGTGGAAATGCGGCAACAGAGCAGGAACGTTTGCCAAGATTCTTAAGTATCCTTGCCTGAAATGTCAAGTAGTATTTACGCAGCTTCATTGAATAACTCGGCAGCAGACTGGAACGGAATTCTTCTGTTCCATACTGAAAAGGCTTAATTCAGTAGTATACTCCAATGTTGGACAGTATTCTACACATGGTTATCCTTTACAAGAGAAAGTTTGTTCACAAAAAGAGTATAATTTAGGTCCCTAGAATTTACCCTTCAAGTCGGTCACCAGTTGTTCAGCCATCTGTCACTGACATTTCCCTACTCTCTTTAACAAGATGTAAGGTAAATCTAGTGCTCCTTTGTGGTAGCGTAGTGGTGTTTCAGGAGTCCTTTGCAGTTTCTGATCGAAGATAACCCTGATTTGAAGGACTAACTAGCTCAAATCACTCTTAAAATGGCTTTTGTTATACTGATCGCTTCACTTGGCTACACCGAATTTTTCAGTCGCCTGACAGTTTAGCTATAAACAGAGGAGAAGACCAAGGCGACTCGTAACTAAAGCCCATACAATTGTCGTGAGGGTTGAATGCAAGAAGAAGTGACAAATAAACAGTGTAAACAAATTTTATTCCTCCCTCGGTTGAACCAGACGGCGGTTTTTTATGCAAAAAAATCCCCATCGTAGCAAGAATTAATCTGCCTAAAAAGGAGCAAAAAAGAGACAACTGTTTCGAGGTCTGATCAGTTCGTTTTACTTTTGGCAGTTTAACATTATTGTTTTGTCTTGTGTCTTGTCTTCGGTGTCTTCGCTGTCTGCATTCCATAAGGCACCTACGTGATGGCATTGAATTCTTCTACGCAGACAACATGGACTCGCTCCTCTCCCGTTTTGTTGGAAGTGTAAAATTAGTCAGATAAGTGTTATGAACATGCTCTTTCGAAAATTTAAATAACTTAGGTAAGCCACTGGTAACCAATGGGAATAAGGCAAGGATTTTGCTCATGATTAATAAATTAATTTGAGTAAAAAAGAGATATTCGCATTTAGGCGCCGTTTCCTAAAAATTAATGTGTTTAAACACTGCTGAAAAGCCTCAAATCTGCTTTTTTTTCAAAAATGTTGGAAAATTTTTTACGTTAATAGAGATCGATTCAATGCCTCGATTCAATTGGCCGATAATTGGCCAATCAAATTTTAGTTTGGGAAATCCTTATAGCAGCGTCTTTCTGTTGATATGAATGAAAGGCTCTCCCACCATCTTCGGACTTGAGCTAACTCTGGGAGAGCGGAGCGCAATATATTATAATGGATGGGTTTCACTGTCAGCGACTCCTTTAATGGTGGAATAGGCTGTACCGCTTCCATTCAGCACGACGCGGACCCAAACCCTAACAAAGAAGTTGTCAGTGGATGACAACAAGTCGCATCAGAAAAGAGGACATAAGGCAATGCGAAGACTCTTCAGTACAGAGCTGTGTACATAGTTGCATGAAGACAGGTTAATTTGACACGAAAACAATGCTTTCTCCACGTCTCCGACACCTGAAGAGGACCAACGTAGCTGTCTAGGGTGGATACGTCCAAAAGTGTTGGTTGCGCAAAGCTGCTCTTTATTGGGCGCATCAACCAAATTTTTCCACATGTTTCTGCTATAGAGTCTCATTGAAAACGAAATCGTGGTACCATCAACTCAACGAGACGCTTGGATCAACTTCCTCCTTCACCCGTCAAAAGATCACATTATCAGCTTCTTTTCTGCCTAGTAATTGGCTTTTGTAGTACCCAACCTATTGTACTGTCTGAAACGGAAGGGGAATCAAAAGCCACCGCAGCAAAGTAGGGGAGCATCAACAGTAAGACCTGCGGTGTGTCTGTTATAGCATTCAGGCTAGAGTTGAAGACCTCAAAACTCCTTTGTCCGACTAATTGACACCGACAAAGTTCAGTACTGCCAAGTAGACGCATGAAGTGGTTGTTCAAAATCGTACAGGCTTTTAAAGAGGGCGTATCAAAAGAAGTGGAGGCTACAACAATTGGAACAAATACCAGTATACCCTTGAAGGTGTTGTTTAAACAAAGGTGGTTCTTTTAAATATCTTTCGAATTAAAGGTCATAGGGTCTTTAAAGTGTCTGCAATAAAAGGAGCATAAAATAAGGCTTAAGGAAATGCTTGGAGTGACTTCTCACCAATTATCGGTGACATTTACTGGGAGTTTTATCTCTTGTTCTTGTTTATGCAAACAAATAGGGCAAAATCCTGTATGCAAAAAAGTCAAAATAAGATTTGCATTTGGGATGACAGTTTCTTTTTTTCCCTCGTGAAGGCACTGTGACATACTTCGTTGTTGGAAGGTGAAATAAAATAAATCCAACTTCCCAATTCTAGGAATTTATTTAAAAAAGATAGCACTTTGTACGCAACTAAAATGTTTTTTTTACTAGGCCAAAAACAGCTGGTAGCCTCAATTTGGTGGTTCAGATGGACTCTGAAGGCCCCAAGGCTCGATTGAGAGGAAGTTTGAGGACTGGAAAATCCCTGAAACACCCTAAATTAGGTGGAAATTTCACTATAATGGAAAGATATAAAACTAAACAAACCTTTTAGCTACTTTGCTTCATTTCCCCACTGTCAGTTCCACGAGATCGTCTATGTCTTCAAGAAGAGGTGAGAAGGAGGGATAGACAAGAACGGATGTAGTGACATCTTTTCCCAGTTTCCTTATAATGCGATATGAGATCTTGCCTTTTGTCTCGTGAAGGCACAAGTTTGACTTCCTTCCGACTTATTTACCAGACCCGGCTGCTTCTCATGCAGCAGGTTCCTATTTGCTCACCCTCTAGTGTTATATCAAGTAGTTAAATCTCAGACCCAATTGTTTATCCCTCAATCAGTGAATAATTCATGGGTAGCAACTACGTCTGAAAGCCACTACACTCCGAGTGGGCGCATCCATCTTGGAATGAAGTGGTGTGAGGTAGGTAGTGAGTTAATCGTCTGGTCAAGTCCAGCAATGCTCTTGTTGGCTTACAGAAGGTTGATAAACAAGAGGAATGCAGAAGGACCCCATCAGGTGCGATATTTAGGTATGAGATTCTAAAATAAGGTGTTTGAGTAACTTAGTTTCTTTGTTTAGGTGTACTGCCACTCCGCACTGCACGGTCTGGCCTCTGAGGCAATCTGGTAAATAAAGCTACTATATGTTCCCTGAGGTAGTAAGCAGTATGTTCATTCACTGCTACCCTAGCTCAACAGAATCCATCGTGATAAAAGTGCGGGCTGAGTTGATGGTGGGCCAACTTCGGTAATGGGCCGCCCAGTTTCCTTCTTGATGAGGTCTGTTGGGCAAACTGAATTGGTAAAACTCGTTTAGAGGAGAACTCGGTGGCTCAAAAATGTTTTCATTTTAGACGACCACTATTCCTCTCGCCATTCCACGGTGCAATAGTCTATATAACAGTTCTGCTAGTGTAAGTCCCTCATACAATGAGAAGGGAAGGACAAAATCTTCAAAAGGAAAGAATTTTACAATAGTTTTGTTAAAAAAAGAATAGTTTGCCTCCACATTAATTACCCATATGTCTCGAACCTTCTAGTGTAGAATGTGTAGAGTTGCTTGGCACGGGATATGACTGACATTCATGCTAACAATATGTTTGAAATGTGGGACGTGACACTTCCGAGCTTATAGACATAAAAAGTGAACTCGACCTTCAAAAGCCAAATTCTGATTTCCTTGTTTGTTTATAAAACGGAAATACTAAAGAAAAAGGCCATTCACTACAGATGAATTAAGGGGAGATTGGATATGGGATGGATGGACAGAAAGTGGGTCGATGGACGACATTTTAAATGTTTACATTGCTGCAGAAATGTCCTTGACCACATCGACTTGAGCCACACAATGAGAAATTGCCAACTCAAACCCCCAGTATGCCTTTCGAACAACTTTTAAAGGGATAAGTGACTGACGCTTAAAATTTGTTCGTTGCTCGATTAGTCTTTCACGTCACCTTTTAAATGTGTCCGTCTCCAATACAGTTCACCTTCAATAAGACGCTATTTTTGGGGCTCGTGACCAGGTTTACAGAATTCAGCATCACCACCGGGTTACTTTCGACCCCAAAGCACCGTCTTAGACCCTACCTCTTAGTTACAATGATCTGGGGTGACTGCTATAACCGCTAAGTGCTATGTTTGGTAGAAGAAAAGGCGGCTAAATATCTTTCCATACTTACCGAGGTACACTCTCCATTAGATTACATCTCTTACCTTTCTGGAGGTTTGCGGCATTTTAAATCACACTACATCCACACTCTGAACTAATAGAGCTCTTTTTCTCCTGGAAAAAACCAGACAATACTTTAAAACAAACTCAAGGTGTTGCACTCATTGTCAAAGAGACGAATAAACTGATAGAATTGGCAAGATTTAGATGCTTTTCTACATCCACAATTGTTTAAAAACAACTGAAAAAGCGTAATCCATTGCCAAATCTTTTCAAACCACTTCAGCTTAAATGAAAAAGGGCGACCACTAAAAATTATTTGTAATTGTGTCAACATTTATTGATTGGCAGACAAATTATTTAGTTGAGGAATCTCTTATAAATGCTCTATGCTTCATTTATTCTCTTGCAGGAAAACGAAGTTTTTTTTTATTTAATGAATTTGTTGGAAGGGTCGTGCAGGGGCCGGGAGGTGTGCTCTTACCAGCTCACACACTCTCCAGCCAATAGAAAGGCTCAATCCAAGGTATCAGATCGATAATGTTGGGTTGATCGATCAATCGATTGATCGGTCGATCATTTAATCGATCAATCCAGGGAAGTTGGACATGTGAGTAGAAGCAATTCCACAGATAAAATGGACTCCCATGCACCTCCATTCGGTTGCTTGCACTCGTATTTGCGCAGATGCATCGTCAAACGCCTTTTTTGACAACAAGGGGAGTGACTCAATCCAGTCCATCGAAGAGCCTTCATCATCAACTTTGACAGATTGTAAAGCCAAATGGAACTGTTGTCTGGTGCTATTAAAATTAAAAGATGATTTTTTAATAGCATTAATTTGGAATGAACTAAGGTTTTCTTTGAAACTGTCAGCTTTAGATGTCGAATACGGGCCTGATTTAGGTGCCATGCGATGCCGATTTTCCGAGTATCAGCGGACATCTAGACACATTGGCAACCATTGTCAGGTGTACGTGACTCCTGATTTGCCCACCTTAGACTATGAAAACAATAAACAAAATGGATGACAAGTAGCATAAGTGATAGGCGAGAAGGTTTAACAGAGGGTCAGTCCCCCGTCCGTTGGTGGAGATCCTGGCCGTAGGGCCTCTGACCTCTGCGCGCAGTGCGCTGATACTATGCCTATGGGCCTATGTCTATGCGGAATTATCCTACTCCCGGCAGCTTAATTGTGCCCCATTCTGTGGCTATGAAATTCTACAGGAGATAAACAATTTAATCGTTTCCCACAGCAGAATCGACTACAGCTTGTCAGTTTTCACCAATACAACAGTGTCAAAGCAGTACTTTGGCGAAGATGTTCAGGGTGTCGTAATTAGCTCTAGTATTTGGGTTTGACCGAAATGTCCAGGGAACTACCAAGGAAGTGAGCATTCCCTCGCCGATGACGGTGTGAAGAAGACTGCCTTAGGGTGTAGCATCCATGCTAACATTTTCTTCGAAAGGAAGCCTTTCAAGTTTCATTTGATTTTATGAACGAATGTATAAACACGGGAATTGAGTTCGTATTCCACCTGCTGGTTTGTATCCTTTTATTCAACTAGACTCAGAAGTTTTAACTTGATTTAAAACCTAGGATAATTTTTAAAATTAAAGTTGGAAACCATAAAGTGTGCATTTTTGGTTAGAAAATAAAGGTTAGAATGATGATCTCCCAGTTGTTTGACATTTTAGTCGACTAAAGGTGCAGCAATTTTGTTTTACTTTGGTGTCACGCATGCGTGACACACAGGGGTTTTTTGTCTAGGCCTTTAGTAAATGGCTTCACATAGGCTGTTTCAATTTAAAATGGCGAGCAATGAATAGCTCGTATATACACTCATGATGTCAACCTGGCTTTGAACTAAAAAAAGTGGAACATTCAGGACCGAAATTTTTGATTTTTTCTTCTTTAAAACTTGGGCAGTGCTTTGGAGACTAGAAAGTGACTAGTGAAGCCCACATCATCGACCAAAACTCGCACGCTCTATGTTTGCGTATGTCTGTTGAAATGAAGCACGCCTTCAAAAAACATCCCCTCCTCCTTCTACCTCGGGCCTGCACACAACGTGGATGTGCAAGTCGGACAAAAAAGGGAGGTAAAAAACGAAACGCACGCGAGCAGATTGGCACACCCACACACACGCACGCAGACACACACAAATTTAGTTCCACTGCGCCGAGGTAAAGAAAAAAAAGGCGAAGAAGGAGAAGACACGAAGGCGTGAAGGGGAGGGCAATGGTGGGATGGGGATGGTTGGGGCGCCAGGGCGAGGGGTAAGTTAGCAGAAGGGAGAGAGGTTTTGACATTCTCCACTCATGCTTATCCCCCAACTGACGAAGCTTGTCAGCCAAACCGGAAATGAGGGCAGCTGCTTTTGGTTAGAGAATTTTTAGCCCTCCTGGATGGTGATTCAAAGAAGGAATTTTAAGTAAGGAAGTGAAGGGGTAAAGAGGGCTGAAAGCGGGAGGTACTCCTTATAAGATTGTACAGGGAAAAGGGACTTAATGCGAGAGATTTTTCCTAATAAATCTAGTGATCTGACCAGAGATTGTATGAATTGTCCTAGAGGGAGCATATTGGAGTGGTAAGTCGACTTATTCCCTTAAATTTTTTTCTATTTAGACAACCATTCTTTTGAATGCCAACAATCAAGTATCATCATCGTTAACAATAGGAACGGATTTTTAAAATGTATCAGGGGTGAAAACAATGAATGTTGACAAGGCCTTGCATTCGCTAAGGCTTCCATCCTACGTCTGTGTGCAGTTGCCTTGTTCAAACGGATATGAGAGCGATCTTCCCTTTCCCTACACATAGAAAAAATTTTCGGGAATAAAGGAGGAGAAGGAGGAGAAGACATGGAGGGGAAAAGGGAAAAAAGGCAGCCCGGAAATCCGCACATAATTCTGCCTACTCGAAAGGAAGTCAGACAGTCAGTCGGTTGTTGGGGCTGTAACATCGCAGGGGCTGGGAAGGGATGGGTGCGGACTCATCTGTCCAGACTTTTGTTTGCAGGACATTAATCTAACCAAAATTTAAGTTAAGTATCCTTTTGAAATAAATACTAAGCAGTTTTAAAGGTTGGACAGGAAAAACTTGGGAATCATCAATATTTAAAATGTCACAAACGTTACATCATACTACTAATTTACAAATGCTAGTAGCGAACCAGGTGCAAATGTATAATGCCTGCCTTGGTCAAGTCAAATAATAAATGGCAATTATTCTCTGCATGAATCACATAAACACTTGGAAATTGAAGTGGGGCATGACTTACCACCTCCGCAACTCCATCTCGCCCACCTATTCTGTCCAGAGCTCCACCATTGCTCTTGAAAACACTTTCACACACCTTCAAAGGGAATATGTATTTCAAAAGCAATCAACTGCAATGGCAACAACCACTGGTCTATCCTTACTCATGCGTCGCATGAATAAGTCCTATGCATTCATCGAGGGCATCCCCTTTGGCTCATTAATCATTCAGCCAGCACGGACCCCGGCGACGATGGAGGGGCAGTGAAAATGCCTTGCTCACCCAATTACCCACCGCATCGACGTGCTAAAATTTTGGCCTCAAGGCGACTGAAATCGCATAGAACCGAGAATGCCTCTGACTTGGGGTACCCACACAAAATGAGCGCAGTGGAAGGCAACATTGAGTGTAATACTTCAGAATACGACAGACTGACTCCCTCAATCCCATCTCATATCGCACTCTTCAAGGTAGAAGTTTAAATTTCCACTTCCAACTCTGTCACATTATCGCGTGAGGCGAGTGTATCACGAAAATGAGGCAGTGCAGATTCGGTTATTCAACTCGTGGAGGTTGAAGGTAGCGTGTACTGTTAACAACTAGGCGATAGCAAGTGATAGCATCCAAGGTCAGGCAAAAAAGGATCAGTGCGGTGTGTGGGCATATGTAAAATTGTTCACAAGATGGAGCAAAGTGAAAGGCAACGGGATGAACCGCTTGTCATGTACTATGGAAGACGAAGAGTGTATCTGTGAGACCGGTGTCTGCTTGTGCGTACGAATGGATGATCTCACATGCGTACGTGTGGGGTGTATTTGCTGGAAGGATAAATTCATCACCGCCGGTGAGTGAGCTTATGTGTGCCCGCGCTGAGATGTGTCGAGGGCAAAGGTCCTTCTTAGGGTGGATTAAAGTATTTTGAGGTGGATCTGCTGGTGTCAGCCATGCACATTTGCACTCAGAAGTCGAAGTCGATGCCGGATTTAAAGGATGGAATAACCGACACAATTTGACACATTAAGGTGACTATCACCAGTCAGTGCCACAAATCACACTAGGATCTAGACATATTGATTCTCTTAAAGCAGGGCAATTTCAGCCCCTACTCTCATTCGCTGGTAGCAGTTGAGAGAATGCTTAGCAGAGAGGGACTTCATTCGTTTAGTTGGTACGCACTTAAGCATTAGAGGTACTGGTGCCTCTGTTGTCACCACAGTGAGTTGTGCTTCTTGACTTGATATTAGCTTGAAGTTCCAAACTGTCCGAACAAATATGTAGGATGTATCACGACGTTTTTTTCTCCTCCTTGTTTAACAATGTGTAGCTTTTCCTCCTTTTGCTGCCATTTGATCAGCATATCGCAAGAAGCTCTCTTTCGGCTCCATCCTAAAATGACTCAACAATTAACTATGAGGAATAATTACAAACCTAAGGATGGCTCTGATGCGATTACTAATTTATCCATTCGTACCAGCTTAACGTTGATGGAGCGACTCCGACGTTGCCTTATCATTGAGAGGTCTTGTCAAAAAAGGTACCCATTTGTTACTTGTTTGGCTTCAGAAGTCATTTAAATCGGTGAAGAAGGAAAATCCTGACTTAGAAACGGGGGCAGACAGAAGCGGGCGATCCCTATGACAGTGCTTGAGGCGATTGGATGCCAAGAGGGCAGATATTCTCACCCCCTGACGTTGACACTGACGCTGACAGTCGAAACAACCATAAAACGTGAATTTGATTTCATTTAGCCCATATCATCACAATCTCACCATCTTACTATCCTACTGTTAGAGTTTACCAGTATCACAGCATTCTAGGCCCTCCTTAACCTCTCCAACACCATCACCACCGTCATGTCAGTGATGTGGGTGAAGTGATATGTCAGTCAAGGGAAAAGGTGTGATAGGTTCACTTGCACTCGCATAAGTTCATCCTACCCGATACCTCTGGGAAGATGAGGGAGCGTTTGTAAACATGCAACAGCGAGACATGTAAGCAGTTGCGAACAGAGGAGCTATTGTTAGTTTGGACAACGAAGGAGAGGTAAATCTATGTAAGAATAGGGGATGAATTACATGCAAAAGTGATTGGTCACTAACGTAAGTCTTACAAAAATGTCCCACTTTTGGTGCAAAGTGACAGAGCTAGAAGGGGGAAAAAGAGGCAGAAGTGGAGGAAGTAAAACGGACAGAAATGAGAGAGATGCCAACAAATGCATGCACGAATGCACAAAAGAAGGAACGGATGAGCGAACAACTGCAAGCAAGAACGAGCGAGGGGGCAAGCGAACCAATGCATAAATGATTGAACGAGTACCTGAATTACTAAAGGAACAATTTGCTTTCTGCTGACTACGAGGCTACAAGAGGCAAAAAGCACTGCTAATGGCGGCACTAGTAGCAGTAGCAGCAGCAACAGCAGAAAAATTAAAAGAAGAAGAAGAAGAAAAGGCGACAGATTCGACAAACCAACGGATCCATGTCAAGCTGTTCAACCACACATCGTTCTTTGTACTTCAGCATTCTTCCTCTCCGCTTCTCTGCCTATTCTTACCATGCCGGATGCAAACAGTTAAATGACGAACGATAGACGGCCTTCTGAAGCACTCATAATGCGATAAATGTGCCTTCTTTCCACACCAATCATTTGACGTCGTGTCATTCCTGCCCTCTCACACCGTGCCCCACTCCTCGATGAGTCCATCCCACCACTCATGCGATGCCTACCACCTGCCGTCACCTCGACTCCCTCATGTGCATACCTCCATGCTGTGGATAAACACATCATTCATCGCCCCAACTCGCCTCGCCTCGCCTCGCCTCGCCTCGCCTCGCCTCACCTCACCACACACCGCCTCCACTCATCCCATCACCTTACTGTTGTTGTCACAACCCACACTCACACCTCCCCACACACCATCAGATAGTTGATAGTGATGCCTCTCCCAACCACCCCCAACACCAACACCAACACCAACACCAACACCTCCACCTCATTCGCGCTTTAATTGCACCACATCCTTCATCAGCCTACTCGTCCTGCCTCACAGCTTGCTGCTCATTCGTCTCCCACTGTCCAAGTCACTCGCATTCACTGCCGCATTTCCAGGCATCATCCAGTCACTCGACGCCTCCACTGGCTCATCTCACACTCTCCACTAACATCCACCCACACCTCTATCCCCCTGCTCCCATACCACCACCAACACCAACACCGAATACCCCCGTCCGTCTCTCAGGTGCTGCACTGTTGACGCGACTGCACCACAACTCCGCTCTGAAGCTGACGCTGACCAAGTGCGCTTCCCAAACATCCAGCTGATCGGAAGGCCACAACGCCCTCCTTGTTGGAAAACATCCACCTCCCAAAGACTTGCTTAACAAGGTGGACCCTCAAGCTGTGCGGACGAGGGTCATGCGACACTGTTGCCTCACTTCGAGCAGAGTAATTCCCAAATGTGTGTATCCCTGCTTACGATACTCGTTTCCTATTCGCCCCACTTCCCCATCGCTGTTTGCAAAATGCTCCACGAGGACGTGTCCAACAACCACGTCTGATTTCTGGCCCTGTTCAGAAGCAAAGAAAGCGTGACGCACAGACGGACTTTGTGTGTTGCCTTCCCATGATACTCGTTTCCTGTCCTTCCCACTTCCTCACTGCTCTTTGCAAAATGCACCACCATCTTCTCCTCCGCATACTACTGCTTCCCCTCCATCATGACGTCAGTTGGTGGTAGCTGCCGTTGCTACCACGTTCCTTTAATTCACAGCGTGGTCTACCTAATCCTACCAGCCACCTTCCCCTCGTGATCCATATCGACACCTTCAGCGCCGGTTTCATCCCCAAGCTTAACATGAGCTGTTCATTGGCCTGCTGATGAGAGATCTCGGCTTTGACGAGAGGGAAGAAGAAGAAGAAGAAGAGAGAAGCGGGAAAGAACGGAGGAGGAGGAGGAGGA
>MIEF01002471.1:0-18863 GCA_001870725.1 Taenia solium
ATGCATTGGAGACGGCAGTAATCACTGAATCGCTCATTTCCTGCTGGCCGAATAGTTACGTCTGAGGCCTGTCTGCCTGGTACGATCAAGTCCGAAAGGTGAGCAATGGAAACCACCTCCTCTGTTCATTCTCGCTCTTCAGAACAAGAGAGGACTAGTCAACCAGTTAGTACCATTGAAATCCCATATTTGTCTTTTCGAGACAATGTAAGACCGCAACCTTTGTTCACCTCAACCTGTTTATGCAGCGATCTCTTATCTCGCATCGGTAAAGTGGGAGTGTAGGAGGTACAGCCACATCTCGGTCTCCGTATTCCTTCCTCTGTCATTAAGTCAAGCTGCAAGTGATAACCACCTTGTCTTGGAAATCGAGTGCGGCCCGACCACATGCAAAATAGGGTAGATAGGTGAAAAATAAAGGCGGGATAGAAACGAAGTGAAAAGACTGAAATTTTTTCCTTTTAGGGACAAAGCACTCCATGAAAGCGGGATTTTTCTAGCAGCTCGTTTCTCGTTGGTGTGAGCTGATAGGCGATAACAGTTTTTTTTTAATCTGAAAGGCAAACAATTGATATTTAAGTGCCATTACTATCAGTATTATCACTATACAGAACCTCTCCGACTCAATTTATTTTGGCTATTAAAAATGGCCTAGGAAACTAATGAACACTTAAGTGGGATTGTTTTGCGACATTCGGAAGGGGTTGAAAATAGTATTCGGGCAAAGCGGTTTCAGAATTTCGACCCCGGATGTGATGCCTTCATGATGCTCAAGCATATGAATCGAGGCTCTAACAAATTCATAAGCTCAAACGGAAAACGCTTGTTTTAAAAGCAAAAAAGGGTGACACAAATTGTCGTTTGTTAACCGAAGCTAAACTACCATTTGTTTGCTTGTCCCTAACTGCATCTGATTAGGGGTTATTTGACTAGTGAGCAGTGTGACTAACGTCTGTCTTGTTGAGCACTGCGGCTGTATTTAAGCGATGGCAACTGGTGATAAGAGTAGTTCGGTAAATGGTTATTATTTGGCAGCTGTTAGATTAGTAGAAAGCATTGAAACAATATCCTGCAGCAAAAGCAGCATCCGAGTTGTCGAATGGCCTCGTCGACCTCTTAAAATTTTAAATTCACAGCATCATTTATTTTATTGGCATAATCAGTTGAAGTGATGGTCATAAATGATTAAAAAACCTCTTCAAATGAGAGCATATCGTTTGCTTGATTGACAAGAGAACTGAAGTATTCGAGTGATGTGTGACTTAACTTTGGAGTAAACTACGATTTCAAATATTTTTACAAATAGTGGCCTACAACTGTTGGTTAGCAAAATGCATCGACGACTAAGACTTTGCACGAGAAGGCACAAAAGTAAGTGGGGTAGTTTGAAGTTTAAGAAGCATCAACTTAACCGCCTCACTTGCACTCGTATACGAGCATTATTTTCTTTAGGTGCTGCTGGTAGGTGTCACCGATGAGTCCAAGAGCAGAGTTAACCGATTGGTTCTTCAGGGCACCCACCACCTCTTGGATGGACTCATCCGTCTGCCTCGAACAGCCCTCCGCCGCAGGCTCCACCTTGCGCAGGCAGGCGTTCTTGTGCTGCTGGAAAACTGCACTCGACACAAACGAAATTACCTTAGCACAAGCTTGCAAAATAAGACATTGTCTCGTTCAATTGTGTGTTCAACTACTTCGGTCCTTTAGTACTTTGCAATTTGGCTACCACAGGACTCGTACTAGTTGATAGAATTCCTACTTCTAGACTACTCTACGTTATTCACCTTCTCAAGACTAATCTAGACACTGCACTTGCATAATTAGTGGAATGAAATGAGCCTACAGCCCAACTAAGATGCCTGCAAACAGAGGCAGTGAGGAGCTGAAGGACACCTGTGACTTCCAGCCGAGAGTTTTTGAATGAAGGCCCAAAAAACAAAGTCAGTAATTGCTACTGCTGAATTTTTGACAATAAGTTACGCAGCTTTACTTCCTTCGCTATTAGCAAGCATTAATGGTGTTTTTAGCATCGGTATGTAAAGGAAACTGTTTTAAATTCTTATTAGTACTTAATCGGAGTTGTCCACGATAATTCTACGCATGATTTTTAAAAGATCTACAAAAATAACTTCGTCCATAATGTGCCATGGAATACTAGAATGTTGGGTCATTTACACTAAATATCTTGATCCACAGAGAGATTCTCGATCATATAATTGTTACCAACAATCATTTCTATGTTGAACGACCCAATACTGCTGGATTTTGAGCACTACAGGAAATCAGTACTTGGGCAACTCAAGAGGTGAAAGTTAGGTGACTTGGCAACTGAAGGAGGGGAGAGTCTACCTGCCTGCTAAATTCAGTCGAGGAGGTGGAGGGAATCAAGGTGGGACATAATGCATAGATAGATGGGTCGATAGGTGGACATATTCGCCTGCACTGCGAATCTTTATTTATGCACAGCGATAAAACCCATCTTCAAAGGATGTGCTCCCCTAATCTCCACATTCGGCGCTTACTAACACCCACTTCATTTCACTAGACACCAACGCGCTCTGATACGTGAATTGCGCCTGGAGTTTTGGCAGGCAAATTGTGGGAGACAGAATACCCTCAATTAGAAGGTTTTAACATTTACACAAAATGCCAAACTGTTTAGCAGACACTCTTGAATTACCGATTCATGTAAATCGTGCTTTGACCTCTTAGTGGATGACGACTCGTCTCTACAAGGATCATGATACCTGTCAAATTTGTACCAACAAAGTAAAATTGGTTGAACAGGTAGAGTTAACAAAAGCCGCTAATTTTTAGATGTGAGATTTAAAAATCCCATTTTTATTTATAAAATTTACAGCAAAGCAGGGTACATTCATTAGACTTGCAACTACAAGGCCAATATTACATTATTTCTGACCAAATTGACATCACTTCCTACCACTGATGTTGCTGACACTTGGAAGTCAGATTGTCTAAGAGCTTTGGAAAGATGTGTGAGAATCATTTAAAGTAAATTTACTGTAAAGAGCATATTTATTCACTTGGAGCACCAAAATTGTAATTTTGAACGGTTATCAGTCTGAAAAATAACCCACCTCGAAATATGTACCTTCGAGTTAATATGTGACTTCTGTCAGGGAATTACAAGCTGACAAAAAGTGAATTGATGGGGATGGTTCACTGATTGTTTGATTTCTGTTCCTACCGTATTCGAACGTTTAAATAAGCTCCCTTCAAAGTGGTTTCAATGCACTTCAGTCACAGTCAAAGGTGGGCATGCCTCCTACAAATTTTTGGGTATTTTCTTACTATCACATTAACTAAAAAATAAAGAGTCAGCGCCTTTCAATGACGCCAAATGCAACCCACTTCTTAGGTTGTGCTGTCGACAGATGTAGGCGGCGGCACGTTCATATCGTTTGGTGTTGAGGGTGTGGGCCCACACAACCTTCAGAAAGTCCGGTTCCGCAGCGGTGTCGCATGTTGCCTCCCAACGCTCCTTTACGCATTTGATGATTTTTATGTGGTACTTTGTTCTAAAAAGCCAAATCAGCAAATCAAATTTTACAAAGGCTTCCCACCTAAGCACTCTCCCACTAATGATAATCAGGGCGTCTGATCAATCTCCATTTAATTTATTGAAGCAGAAAATGTCTGCAACCCGACTCATCAAATTCCATCCATGGAGGTTGTTTGGGAATTCCCCACCTCTGAGAGATCCGAGTCGGCCGCCCAGTGTTATACACACTGCCCCAATGTGCCTTTCCTTACCAACCTATGGTTTTAAAATTCAGCTAAAATCGCCACACTTAACTTTAGTTAAGCCACTCCGACCAGTAATAAAAGGACGGCCTAGGAGGTAAGTATTATTCAAAGATTATACTGTCATCTTAAGGAAAATAAGTTTCTTCTTTTCTGGTAACGTGGTTGCAAAATTTGATAATGACGACTGTCATAATCTGCTTTCCTTTCAAAATAGCACTATTGTCTGTCAAACCACCGAAATCGCGAATCCTCCCCAGTATCGGGCGAGTAGTTTTAGTGAGGTCACATCGTTTAATGGCTTTTATTGTAGATAGTTTGCTCTTCAAAAGAGTTTATTTTTATTTGTGTTTGACGTCGATTGGGATCGCTAGCATTAGAAACGTTGAAGCCAGGCAGCTACAATCACCAAAATGGAAAAATTGCCTGAAACTGAGTGAGAAATTTCACAACAATAACCATGAACGTCGGGTTCAATTCCATGCTGACGAGTGCTTAAAAACACTTGGTACTCACTAAATCAGACAGATTGTTCCCAAAGGGCAAATGTTGTTCAGCCTAGAGGGAGCAGAAGTAGGAAGTTTGAGCTCTGGTCGTTGTGCAAAGCGTTGCAGACAATGTCTGTGTTTTGGCTTTGTAGCAAATAAATTGTTTAACGACTGCACTGCTAATGACGACGTCCTCCAGAGAAAAGGGACTGTGTAGTTTTGCATAAAGCAATGCTGACCGATAGATGAAACTTCAAAATTTATCGCGCTCATAGAGATAACAAAATTACTCTAGCAATTCGTAAACTGGCAGAAGGCTGTTGATCACTTTGTTGAGGCACCAAATTTTGCGTGATTAGGCCACATAGTGAAGAAATATCGTGGATTTAGCTACTTACATCCTAGGTAAGAGTCTCATTTGCCTCCAGCCAAATGGACTTATGGAACTGCTGTTGGCATTAGCAGGTGGAACGCCCGCACTCCAAGTGACCAAAATCATCCCTATAAACCCCACACTCGTATCCTTCTCTACTATCATACCGCTAGTTTGCGGATTTCCTGGCAGCCACATACAGGTATTTCGCACAATATCAGGAAACACCTTATGCTAGCACAACTAGTAACCACATTTATGCTTTGCATAGCTTCCGTTTACCCTCAGGTTATCCAAATGAATGCATGGAAATGCTAAAACTTAAACTCTTGAGCACATTTCAGCATCAGCAATTGCTGAATAGTAAAGTGCTGCACAAGCATCCACGAAGGAATACCGAACCGTGTGTTCGCAAAGGCTGCCAAAATGAGGAAAGTATGTGAACATGACTATTTGGGCGCCTTTGTTCCAAACGGGAAACAAAGGAACTTGCAAGAAAATACGCAAAAATGCAAGAAAAATGCCCTATAGTTGTTGCGATGCCACAATCGGCAATTAGCGGTCTTCGTAAATCATTTACTATTTAGCGAAAGGAGCCAAGCAATCCATCGATGAAAAGGGTATTTCAGTGAACCCCAATTAGGGTAGTGGGCATATGAAGATGGAGATGGAGTGAGGTAGTGCCTACCGACACATAAACTCCGTATCGTTGAGAGAACCATAGCCGAAGTCGAAGCCATGACGCTTGTCGGAGAGGCGAGGAATGCGATGTACTTGCGCGCAATCGTCCATTTCCGCAGTGAGGTCGAAGCAGCCTGTCGGAGGGACTTCGAGGAGGAATGTGCACGCACACAGGAATAATGCTGCAAAGTCATGTACAAATATGCACGCATTCCTTCAATACTACCATTCAGCAGTCTTGTATACTCCAAGGTGTGGATGCAAAAGCTGGGATATTAGGTGACTTCAGATACTGATTTATCAATTCACCTTCCAAGGCTACTAAATCACAACATCTTCTATACAAGCCGATCCTAGTTGTATTTAATGTATCTTAAATTGTGGTGTTAGTTTGCACTGTTTTTTTCGGTAAGTGAATAAAATCACGGCAATTATACATGTGCGCTTGCATTAATTGTGAATTATAATAGTTAATTGACAAAAAAACTACTCAATTAAGCCAAAGGGAAGTTTCCTACTAGCATAACATAAATAAAGGCAAATTGGTGAATCAATCTCCAAAACAGTGTACGTAATGACTTGCCAATGCTATTTATAACTTTGGGGAAGCAGCTGGTGAATAGGGGCGGCTTTACAAGTAGTCTCTTCCTAAGAAGTAGATCACTATAAGTCTAACCATAGCAACGACTAAAAAACCCCGGAAGCTTGTCAATTACAAAGACATCATAAAACATTTCTCCAAATCAGAGTGGACAATCGCCATGCGGACTACCCATTGGCTTTAGGCAACTGGAAATGCAGCCGATCTGACTTTCTAGAGAGGTGATGCATACGAATATTGGAGAAGCATAGTTTGGTGCAAGACCAGTGTAATGGGAGAGCGCGTAATTCTGTTAAAACTGGGAGGGAGTCTTTCGTTTCTATAGATCCTCTTTAACCTTCCAAAGTGTAAGCTATTTGTCAGTGACCGATTTAAGGCAGAGACGATATATGTGACTTGGAGATTAGAGCGCTTTAAAGCCTTTTAGGAAAGCAATTCCCTTAGGCTGATGCAATTCGAATTTTTAGATCTTTATTTAGATTCAGCTTTACCTTATAATAATTAGGCATTTAGTTTTTCCTCTTATTTATAATTTACGTGGTAGGAATGCTGTATTTTGCCAGAGAAAATTAATAATTCATGTCGCCTACTTCTGCTTCACGAAGCGTTTCATTTGGCTGTGTACGGAAGTCTATCTTTGAAAATACTGTCTAGTGTCACGATTGAGAAGCATATTTTATGGACGCTGGGGTTCAAAGGAGGTCAACACTCTTTTCTTCCTGTCAGTATCCAAGACGCAGGAGGGTGGTGCCTCTTCAACGTCGATTGCACAAAAAGGCAAACAAACAAAGTTTTACTTAGAATCCGACAACGAGTTGTGCAATTGACAGACATCATTAGACACTTTTTTGAATTCCAGATTTCATATATTTCATAAAATGAGGAGAAAGATGGCAAAAGCATATCGTATTTTTAACTAGTAATTCTCTTCTGAGACCAAAAAGACTGATATTTTTGACAAAGGGCTGCAAAGAAAAACCAAATGTGAGTCGCTGAAATGTTGAGACTACCAAGATGAGTTGAAATTTTATTTATGCCAATGAAGTAGCCCAATAGATGAGGCAGAATTTAATATTAAGTGGAATGGAGGTAGGAAACTTTAAAGACGCCTGTAAATGGAATAAGATGCAACCTGCTTGAGCCGGATTGTATTGCTGAATTAATAGTGTCGGTTAGGCATGTACACGCTCAACAATGGGAGCTTACAGCACAAATCTGGATAATTAAGTATCTGTCTGGTCTAAGTAGCTCTATTGCCCGTGGATATGCAACCTGATTATCGTGGTGCTTCCCTGATCGTTTGGAGTTCTGAAGATTCGTCAAATAGGATTTTTATGAAGAGCTTATGGGAAGTGTCTGCATAGTAATATCCTTAGAATGTGAAGCTGACATAAAATGAATTTCTTTTACAGTAACGGTGACTATCTAGTAGCGTATTATTGGGTTGAATGTTTAGTCTTTAAACCTCAGACTTTCACCTAAAACGTTGGACGTCTGAGTTGCAATTAAGCAATAGTGATGCGTTAGATTTTTCAGTGCTCTAGTAGACTGAGACGAGTTTGGAACAACATTTTTCAAGCCCTTATTATAAATCCCTCAATAAAATACACACCTAGCGGACACAAACTTCAATTTGCGCAATGCAGTCGTGATGTAAGTCTTCCCCACCCAAATGCGAATCTCATGTATCCCATTCCATTTAGTTTTGGCTTACCTAACAAGCATCCTATCGGAGGAGGTAAGGATGCTGCCTATTTTAACACGAGGTTAGTTCGCAACTGCATTCAAAAGCAGAAAAAGCAGGTGAGTGGTGAATTCTCTGCGCCAGGATAGTTGTTAAAAGCCGCCGCGAGATAACCCTAAAAGCTCTCGCAAATCTGGCCCTCAGCTAACCAGCTATGAACATGCTGATGTGCGAATAAAATCAAAGAACGTTTTCAATCCAAAAGGCTCAATTCTTTACTTTTTATTCCCTCATTTCGCGCCAACTAACACGCAGTTATAGCGTATCGAAAGAAATGACTTGCATTTAGGAGAACTGCTATTCCAGGAAACCTGAAGTAGAAGTAATGCAGTGAATAGCTCTGCCTACACTCCAAGGGCTTGCAGCACCAGAGGTACACGCAAATGTTATAAAAGGCTATGAATTACCTACGTTGCTATTAACTACTTCTTTGTAGATGTCAATGTGATTGATTGCTCGGAGCTACCACATTAGCGGTGATACTGGGTGTGTAGGTGGAAACTCATTTAACAGTTTCATGTGATAACCACTTTGTCGTACTACAATTGCGCTACCTCATGGAACTAATGATACAATGCACATTAATTCTTGAGTCAAAGCGAATTAAAAAAAACACACTCAGGTCAGGCCTGGGGCCTTCATTTTGATGTGGAGAGGGTTGTCAAGTTGAAAGCTACAAAAGCATTGACTACACTTTTTGAAAATGCATCCAACATGCCACGCGCATCTAGTTAAAGATGAAGTAAGCATCAAGTCAACGTACTTGAGTTTCGGATCAGCAGTAGTGCGACGATATTTCCACCTTTTTCTCTCTTAAATGTATGCATTTTGGTCTACCACCTTGAAGCATTTTGTTCCCCGCCGTAACTAATCATCCGAAGTGGTGCTTATAAATCGAAAAGGAGGTGAGTAAGTGAATGAAAGCTAAGAAACGCTTTAAGTTGATGGAACCAACTTGGATACACACACAGCTCGGCCAATCGGAGATGTCCGCCTATTTGACCAATGATTTCTGTCCGGAACATGGACAAGACATCCCAGTGGCGCTGGTGTTCTCCTCATTTCCAAGCGTTTGGGTTACAAGACGTACACCCTTCAAAACAGGCTCTTTTGGGTGCTCAAATCAACGATATCTTTGATGTAGTCTGTAATATTGACGCAAATGATGGTACAACCCTTTAAAAAGTTTCACACCTTATAACATTGGAAATATGCTTTGGTTTATAAATAGTGTGCTTGGAAAGGTCTCACAATGCTGGAGATCGCTCAGTTTCTAGTGTATCTTGGATTAGATACGATATTTCATTGCTTGATGGTGAGGTAAGTATCGCGGTCAACAACAACTGCTGCTTAGTTTCATTGTGTAGCGTAAGCACAAACGTCATAATCTAAAACATGCATTGAATGATGATTATCTCGGTGATTTGGGCTTAACAGTACCGCTGGCAGCAGAAGAGGAATTCATTTACTTTTGAACGGAAGAAAAAGTGTTTTGTTTTGGGCTGACATACAGTTGTCAAACGCGCACACGTTGCGCCGCCATGGCTTGACATGTCAAACTCATTCAAGTGTTTTATTAGTGCAGGTCTTTTTAAATGAATAGGCAGTAAGATGCCACAGTTCCTTAGATTTAGTGCCCTTTGGTGATGAACTCCCTCAGCTTTGCCCGAAAGACCCGTTTTGTCCAATTGAAGCGAACTCCCACTTTTGGTGTAGAATCAACTATTTAACCAATCAACTAATGCTCATTGTCCCTTTGGGGAGAAGGGAGCATGTTGAAAAGTCTGGTTTCTTTATTTATTAAAACACCCACAATGTGGACTTTAGGGTTGAGAGATTGAAGGGGAGCACTTAAGAGTCACTGCACCATGTAACTAAAAATGACCGTCGAATTTTCCTTACAGCATCAGTTATATTTTTCCCTAAGTGGTTGGCGACATCTCCATTTGCATGCTTCTTAATTTAGAAAATAATGTTAGAACAACTTTATTGGTTGCCTGTCTTAGAGATATTGCAGGTTAATTATAGGTGGTCAGGTCTCACAAGAGTATGCAACAGTGAAAGTCCTCACACTAGGGAGGTAGGGCGTTTGAATTGATCCACGCCTTGATTAGACTCTTGCGTTACTACAACGTGCGTTGACTATTCCCGACTTGTTGAGCAGTTAGAATTCCCAAATGAAGGGTTCACAAATGGAGATTATCCCTGTAACTAGTACCTTACGATCGTGGCTCATAGTAGGACGCTTTTAAAGTAATTGGGTTAAGGAAAATTTGATGTCATAGAAATAGTGTCCCTATAAAGCAATCTAAAGCATAACACAATCCATGAGGCAGGCGTTTTATTTACAGAGAGTGGAGGAGTGAAAGATGAATTTGTTTATTTATTCGATCTAGAAAGATGTACAGTAAGCTTTTAGAATTTGGTTTTACTGATATACTCATCAGTTGATATCGCCATAATACCTATCAGTTTCTACTCCCAGAATCTGGACTCGAAAGCTTAACTAGGGGAACATTGTTTTTTCGCTAACCTCCATAACTTTTCAGTTTCTAAGCTTTATTTTTCTCACCTCTCCGCTTTGACCTGTCGTTAGAGCGATGGAAAAGCGGTAAAAAGCGCGGCATCTCCGTTAAGTGTTGCAAAATTACTAGTCGGTGGTCTGACTTTTCATGCGTATAGACACAAATTCTTCGTCTCCACCGACTGCTCTTCTCTTCAACCTCTACAACTTGATTCCCCTTTGACTCTATGTATGCCAAAGATTTGTTGAAAACGTACTACTACTGGGAGCTTGGGAAACGATGAGGTGTAGGCCAATTAATACATTACTGGAACTTTGATGATGTCCCTTGTCTACGGTAGTTAATAGTTAATAATCAAGAAATCTTGCGTTTATTCCATGCCATTTGAGTAGTATAACGCAGAAAGCTGCTGAGATGGTTAAAATGTAGTAGTCACATTCAGTATTTTACGATAAAGCGACTAAAGCGGAATGTTAAAGTCAAATAGTGGTCAAGTTGAAACCCTCAGCACGAAATCCGAACGGCTTAAGAATAACCCAAACATTTCCGTGATATAAAAAACCTAGAGCAATAGTTTTCTTTCATTAATGGTGGTACATTCGGTTTATCGCACTTAGGCACGCTTAACATTTAAATGACAGTGATTAGTGCCTCTACCAGGGGGATTTTAACATTGAGGCAAACCACTTTTTCCCGTTGATTTTGTGGGTACATTAAGAAGGTGGTGTGGGTGTTTTCCGGTGGGCTGATTTTGGCCTAAATTACCTACCTTGTGGCACTGACAGGCACAAATTGCGTCCATGTGATCTAAATTGAAAGTGAACATTAATTAAGGTCACGCTGTGTGTCAATAAGTGGTCAAATTAGAATCTCAGAGTGATTACCTGGGTCTTGAGCACATAAGAGGAGGACATAGGTAGGATCGACACGATCTCCTATTAAAGTTAAGATGCTTTTAAAAAAAGCCAAATCCTCAATAAAATGCACAAAAGTTTGGTCCCTAAGACCACTTTACCAAGAAGACGAGGTTACCATTTATTAAAAAATTATATGGCTTTTAAAAGATCACAAGAATCGTACCTTCCAGTGGAGAGGCATCAGAGTAATCCTAGGTAGGAGTAAAACATTAAATAAGTAGCATTTCCGCCCTAGCAGCATGCTAATCGGAGCGAACCTCTGCTGCCTACGGTTTTGCCGCTTAAATGGATATTTAATCACGGCGATCTGGGTAGGCTTTGATTAACTGAGTCCATCTGCCGTGTATGCCAGTCAGTGTAATTGCCACGCGGTAGGTCCTCGCACGCACGTGCCAAAGTGCCCCAACAGTCTAGACGAGATTATTCGCGCTCCTGGCCCAAATCACACGCACCCACCCACCCACTCACCCACACACACACAAACACACACACAGCTGGTCATGAAAATGTTAAGAGTCCGTCCCTGTGGTGTAATTCTTTCGCTACACTAACCTCACACCGGCTGAATTGTTCGTAGGCCTGAATGTATGCAAAACAACACCAACGATTGCTCTTAAAATCCACAAGCGTAAAATGAATCTTGAGAATGACTTTAGGTGCTGTAAGCCAATCAGTTAATTTCCCTCCGCCATGGCAGTCACAAAGGCTGGCTTTGTATGTCCAAGGTAACGAGGTCATATTCGAGGAGTGTAACCCTCTGACTAATGTTTCAGGGCTCGAAATAATAGACCTAAAGTATCAAAAGCATATGTCTTAAAAAAATGCAAGTCATCTAACTTTAGCTACTGAACGTTCTGAAGGTTTTGATATGGTTGAAATTCCAAAAACTGGTTTTTATCTACCAGTTTATTCACTGCTATCAGCGTAATCAAATACCTAGGATGATGACGGTCAAGTTATTTGTTCACAGGTGTAAAGAGGAACAAGAAGAATAAGCTCCGCAATAATGGAGTCTTTGAGCCCAATTCCAAGCAAATCCGTTAGATCTGCATTCAGTCGTGGAATTTTTCAGTATCTTAGGAAAGAATTATTTTAAAAATTCTAAGCATTAACAGGGTCTAGAACTCCTTGGACTATAAAACACTTTACTTCGATGTGTAGTGGGCAAAAAAGGGAACTGATCGAATTACTGTCGAAGGATGCAGGCTTTTCTTGAACCAGAGCAACCATTTTCTCAGACGAGTTGACCAATTGTCCAGTTCCCACTCAAGCTGTTTCATTCTCCCAAGGGCAGTCTAACAGAAAAAAATGAATGGATACATGAGACCAAAGAATGAACCCAAATTACTCCCGTTTTTTTATTGATACGCACCCATACCACCATGGTGGAAATAAAATGGAATTAATTTCTTAAGAAGCGAAACACAACTATGTATGAATACTTTTGAAGGAGCAGGCACTATTTAAGCTGCAAAAAATGTTTCATGCATTCTTTTTAGTGAAAGTCATTCATACTGACAACCAATATAAATACTATTAATGACTTCGGATCTCTTACGAAATTAATTAAACTCGACGTTCCATGCTGTTGCTGTGCTTACTATTAGGGGTTATTTTAGGCCTTTACAATACACAAAGTGCCCTAATGTACTTGCCTCCATGCTATTAAAAGACATACAAATATCTGTTTACCTTTTTTACCCACACCTATTGGTCAATTAGTCTGTTTCACCAACTTTGAATACACATGACTTAGTAACGTATCGCCCAATTCCTCACCTTTTCTCCAAACCAAAATTAAGGAAAACCAACTCTGCTATCCAACCTAAACTTGGTGGAAGAAAGTGACTGTACGAGGAGTGACTTGAGGCTTGACCATCTTGACAGTCGTGATACACTCATTCGCACTCGCCTGCGTCAGGCTTTAGGGTGACCGGAATGCGGTATTGGGGGCTGGAGTAGCGTGACCTTATTCTACCACGGGAATTCTATGGGACATCTCATTCCCAAGGCATGCACTGCAAATTTGTGGGTGAGAAATGCCCATCAGAGGGAGAAGGGGGTCTGTTCTCTCGCAATCTCCCTTAAGGTTCACAATTCTGACAGCTACGGGAGCGCTTAGCTGGTGTATAAAGCAAAAAAAGACTAAGATGTGTGTCAGTACCCACGTTTCTTTTTCTGAATTCTAATGCACTGGCTACACCGAGGCCGTTTTCATTCAGAATCCATTTTTTACAATCTCTAATTTTAAGGAGAGTGTATCACTGCGGTGAACACATCCCTGGGACATATGTTCCACACTTCATTTCAAGATGGCGAAGTTTCACTGACTCTTCTATGTAGTGAAGGAGGATGGCTTAAGTGTACTCTGTTTAGTAGTGTAACTCAAGCCAAAGTGATTTTACTGTAACTGGTACATATGCTATCGCTTAAAAAACTTATGAAAACTCTAAAAACGAATTTAGCATTCAGGAAGTAACACAACTAGTTAAAACAAGAACCCTTGTAAAGAAAGAAAAGTTTAATAAAACTAGGGCAAAT
This sequence comes from Taenia solium, assembly GCA_001870725.1. NCBI lineage: Eukaryota > Metazoa > Platyhelminthes > Cestoda > Cyclophyllidea > Taeniidae > Taenia > Taenia solium. The sequence continues at coordinate 13,636 of MIEF01002471.1, forward strand.
ACCTCATAGCTTGGACTTCTTCGGACACAAGGCGATTTTTCTACTTCCATGAGTGAAAAGCCTTTGCTCCATACAAGTGCAATCAGGGGTTAGATACATTTTTTTCCATGAATTAGCCAATAGCATTGGGTTGCGCCGATCCGTGCCTAAGGAACACACCCTTAACTATCCGCAAAATCAACTGCTTTAAGGCTTCGATACAGTTCTTCAAGTAATTGGTACATCAATAAAATTCACCCCTTACTGGTGTGGAAATTTGGCATTAAAATATACGAAATTAACTTTAAACGCTTTTTTAGTACAGCACAAGGCCCATAGTGCGTTTGCCCACGATTTTGTCAGAATCCTCAAGGGGTCACGCAACTCATAACACATAACAGGGAGTACAATTTCATGATTTTACTTACCAGGAATTGGACCTTTTTGATATTTTTGAAAGAATATTTGTGTATAAATTAGATAAAGTATGAACACAACTTCTAGTCGATCAATAGTGACAATAATGATAGTCATTCGCAGAGAATGCCCATCTGTTAGGTATTATTTGACCCGGACTTACCCATCTAAAGCCTCATTGTTGACTACATAAAGACTTAAGTAAAGGACACTATTTGCACTTGGATAACTGTATCGAGACGAAAGGATGTCGATGTCGCCCTCAGTTCCTACACTCACTCTGCTTGGTATGCGCCTTGAGAATACCACAAACAAAAGCACTGCCTATTTACATGGCAGTAGAACACGCGATCCGTAAAAAGGCATTACGCCTCGACCGAAGCCTGTTCCCCATGAGGCACGACCAAGGAGCTGGTTTTATGCGGCAAATATTCAAGTGCGCAGCCCTCGTACTTACCGATCCCCTGCACGCAATATTCACATATTTTTTAACGTGTGCGATTAAATATAAATGACATTTTATTTGCCTTACTTTAATTATTCAGATAATGAAATTGTGGTTAGCTGTTGAAGAGAAATCGGAGATTGACAAACGCAAACCATCAATACTCTACTCTTCATCAATGTTGAGGGTTATTTGTTAATGAAGTTTGTACTGTTGGGCTTTGAATGTACATAAAAGCCGACTTTGAATTGCATAAAATGGGTCAAAAGTACACATATTAGGTGGTTTACCTCAAGGAGCTTGTTGCTACTTAATATACGCGCCGATTAGGGGGCTGAAAAGGTTAGCGAGACCGAACCAGGACAGTTGATTCGCAGAGCAGTGATGCAAAACACCTTTCAGACAAGCTTAGGAGTGGAGATTGATGCAGAGACTTTCAATCCTAGAGAATATCATGACCTGGCGCTTGGTTGCCATGACGGCGCGCCTGCAATAATTACGCTTTTCTTGACGCTAATATAGATGGAATGTTGGAGCGCAAGTCATGCATTTTCCGATCTATGCATAAATATTGAAATTAACCTACTTTGTTATAAAAGAGCAAGTTAAATATTAGGGCGGTAGATCTTCTTATAGAAAGTGTAGGAGATATCTTTTAGCTGTGACTTTAGCCAATTCCAATTTATCGCGCGCCTGTAGATGTCTGAACTCTGTAATTGTTAGCTATTTTTCAATTAAATTTCGGCACCTTCATTAGCCTTGGTACTTAAGCGAAGTTCTTAGCTAACTTTAAAAAAAGATTAGTGCCTTCCTCCTCCACGTACCACGTGCAATGCACGCTGTTGATTCAAGCTACTTTGTGAGAGGGCTGCCTTACAGGAGTCAAAATGCTGATAACTCTGCCAACCATCACTCTAACGGTTAGTGACACCAAATTACAAAGTATAATATAAAAACAAACAAGAGCCTTACTGAGGATAATTCAGCTTGATTATCTTCCCTGTAACCATCTCCCATTCCTCTGTCTTATGGCCTTGACGCCACCATGCTGTAGGTTTTGACAGACAAAAACTAAAAAATATTGCGGAATGCTATTACATTGTTCGATAAAGGGGAACCATTGTAGTTTTCATGTGAACAGAGCTACATTGCGTGTTCAAAATAGTCTGAGGAGGTTGGTAAATAATTCATATTGTGATCAGGCCAAAAAAACAGGGTCCTCAAAAAACTGACTCTTTTTGTCTTCAATTTATGCAACCTGTTTGATGCAAGAGGGCAACTTGTCGTGGATCTGTGCTAAGCTGGAAGCATGACGGCACACTCTAAGCATTTCTACGTCCGTATATGATAAGTATCAACTAAGGATATTGAAAAATGTCGTCTACCTTGACCGCAGTATTACAGTAAAACCATTCTCCTTTTACACGTCATAAGTTAAAACTTTGAATTTGGATTTTTTGCCTAGAACCGTGTTACCGCAATGCTCAAAATTCCGGAGACCAAACCAGCTAAGTCATGTGGCAATAATGTGACTTTTAAATGCGTTTTAAGCCCTATTCCCCACAAGGTGTGGCTATCAGGGCTAATTAAAGCTGATTGCTTGTCCTTTCTAAATGCATTCAACATGCAAATCCCTTCTTACCGGTTTTTTAAGCAGTCATGTCAATTGCCAAAATGACTCCTTCCCAACTGTCGCAGCGCGACTAGGGTCATTGCATCGATGAACTATACATGCATGCCGAAAATTTTCCTGCATTTTTGGAATAAACACTCATTTTATTTAAAAGAAATATTCTTTAATGAAAGCAATTAATTAGTTCGGTTCAGTAATAAAAGAATGTATTCTTATCTATCACGAGGAATTTACTGATTAAAGACGTCAACTTCTGTGCATTGGAAGTCACATTTTGCAGTAGTCTCCTGCAGTCTTAAAAGGCGACACCTTCAACCCCCTAAATGATAAGGTGGGAATTGATGGCTAAAAAAGGGAGATTTGACATAATGTGGGGCTCCAAATGTATGTATTTCTTAATTTTGACCCTAACTTGCATACTTGGATGAAAGATGAAATTAAGGCATGAGCATTTGAATCACTGTCAGCGATTACATTGTCAAGCAATTGATGAGCCAAGACTTGGACCATGATTATTGACCATTTTACTCTAAAATGGTTATTTATAAACGAAAGGGCTCCACGAAACCAACAAAACAAAGGCTTGTATTTGACCCTCCTACAAGTCGCTGCTACTGGACCAGGTGTAAACCCCTGGTAGAGACATCTGCAGTCAATAAGTATGCACATGAAACAAACTTTTGACCATTTAGGTTGTAGTAGAGGATTCCCTGTATTGTAAGTAGAATCGACAAAGTGGAAGAGCTTAAAGCATTAGGCTGCAGATCACACTAGGTTTCATCAAATAAATAAAGAGGATGGAGTCATATAACAGTGAGTCAAGCGCAGCATTAAACGCCATTACAGTTCAAATTACTCATCGTAGTTAATGTAGGATTCTTCGAGGTTCTAGGTCAAATAATGGCGGCAGGTGCATTAACCGATCTTTAAGTTTGCATATGAATAGCGAAATACTAATTTAACTTAGGCCTTCTGACAAGAACCTTGAAAATAAACTTTTCCCATGTCCAAAAATGAAAATATTGCCTGTTCAAAGTCACATCGTGAGCTGTCACAAACCCTGTCATTTAGTACATACTTACAAGTTTTTTTGCCTTTAATTTCATCGGACACAAAAATCGTGACTTGTGGTCGAAAGGAGTCTTCATTTATCTTCACAGCAACATAAGACGTAGAAATACGACATGAAATGAAATAGCACTATGTAACAAGTCGACGTTTGTATGTAATCCACTTTAAATCTGACTTCCTGCAGATGTGATAGAGTTTTCGTCACGACTCACAAGATGTGAGTATGTGAGCATGGAATTCAGCATTGTAGCGTCCCGAGACTCCCTTTAAGGTAAAAGAAGGCATAGTACTGGGGCAGAATATATATTCTGGAAACAGAGGTCTTGGGGGCTGTTGGCACGGCCCGAAGGCCAACCAACCGGCTAGTACAATATGGCCACCCAAGTGACCGAAACCGGCAGTTCGAACAAACAAAGCATTGCAAGCTTCCTTATACACAGTATTTAAGATGGATGCAATAACCTTGACACAACTTTGCGACTCACGAGTCACCCCTTCATTCGGAGCGAAGGTCGTCCCTCCAGCATACCCCAGAGAAAGGCCAAACACCGTCAACAGTGAATGGTAGTGCCTTTCAGAAATAGCTCTTCGGAATTTTCTGCTTGACTATAACCGTTCACCTGACCTACTGGAAAGAACAAAACAGTACTTAGTCTCGCATCACACTGTATAAAGTAAAAAATAACCTGTGCTACCTGCTGGTAAATAGTATATCCCTAATGTGGGCGATAAACTACACACTGTAGGCAGTTAGCCCTATTAGATCAAATGACGGCATGAAATCTTGCATCCTGTATCTTTAGCATTTCTCTGAATATTACGAGGAATCGCAACAGATTCTAATGCGAAATGAAGAAATAGGCGCATTCCAAGAGGGAAGATTCTAAACATTTCATGCGTTTTCTAAACAAGTACTTTGGCGTTTTGGCCATCTAACCTGGCTGGCTCCGTTACAAGGCAACTTAGTACCATAAGTTCAAAAAATCTTCTTAAAGTCGTGGCATTTATTTGTACAAAAATTTGCATTCCAAACACTTTGCACAAACCAGATGAACACCAGCGAATGCACTGATTGCCCTTCGGTGCCATTCGAATGTAGGCCATGTGTACGTCTCTTCACAGTCTCTTCCCCATTTTATTCATTTATTTGGCAGAGTTAGTACATTACAATTTGTACACAGAGGCATTTACACTCCAATCCGCGCATACTGAATCTCAAAAAGTGAAAAATGTCAGGCCCTCCTAGCTTTCCTTAAAAAGCTGCATTGCAAGAAACTTGTAGTTCACTGTTAACATTAACATTCAACATCAAAAACGATGTCCATGCATTTCTCTACGGAGTGAAAGAGACAACAGGTAGACAAAGAGATCGGACGGGTCTTGGTGATGCTTGCTGCGACAACTTGAAGCTTTTGTTCACGTACACTACAAAGCATAGACGACTTTTTTGAACCCGCTTACTATGAAGTGCGAGTTCAACCCGAACCTTCGACTTGGTTGCGGTTGCAAGGCTACCGAATCCCTCCTCCATGTAGGGTGGGGGGAGGTGTGGGATGGGAAGTCGTAAATCTTTCCCTCCAAAAGTGATCCAATAAATAGTTTGGTTTCGTTGCGGCTCGCAATCATTGTCATTGAGCCATGAGGAATGACGTGTCACTGTCACCATCGATTCTTATAAGCGGA
>MIEF01002556.1:0-97888 GCA_001870725.1 Taenia solium
GAAACACTCAGCGCAACACAATAGATTACGCTCAGTGTATCTCAAAAATAACAGATGGCGCGATTGAAGAAGGCTAGCCCCACTGTTCAGCCATCAGGCAGTCGGAGAGAACAAAACCTCTTTACTGCGCCGTTCGTAAACAGAGCTGATGGTAGAAGGAAGGCGAGGGTTCATGCATGACTATGATCAATTCCTGTGCGACGCAAGTCGTAGCAATAAAATCTTTGCCAAAAGATCACTATCATGGTCAACTTGTGTCCCGCCTCCCTGCGCTACTATTCGCCTCACTGTTCACTAGTCGCACTCCTTTTCATGCAGCCTGATACAACCGTTTTGCACCTCCTCCAACAAAACAAAGTTAAAACAATCAGTATGCAAGAAGTCAACAATTTGTTTCTCAAAGTGGAATGATGTGACCGATTCTTTGGGGCCTAGGTTTTAAAAGCTCAAGTAAGGATAGTGTCCCATTCTACGTGTGGAAAGCAGAGGATACGTCAAGGGCACAGAAGTTGACGCCTCAAGCCTGTCTACTTTTTGTGCAGATGTAGGTGCGGCTTTCACAGCCATCGTCTTCCCACACTCGAGGCTATCACAATGACAATGGCAGTGTGATAGACGATGCAGCGCTCTTGTGCTCCACTTTCCGCTCGCAATGCTTACGAGCTGCGGGTAAGCTAGAAGTGGCAAGCAAAGCCCCCTTCCTCCCACTCGGGGTGGTCTTCATACCACCCAAGCATGCTTTGAACCGATTTTTAAGTAACCAGGATAAATTATGACGTGAGAAGCTGGCGCATTTGGATGGAATGCAGACGTTTTAAAGGCGCGCCAAAGCTATGCACAAAGGCGCATGCCAACATGTTCAAACTAAATTACTCCTCAACAAAGGCACTACAGTGTGTGTTAGGTAGTCCTGAGTGTCCACTTGAAATGGATACAATGAAAGGAGAGGCACTCCTCAACGTCAACGTCTCCCAGTAGCTCGGAAGTGTCAGACTGTATGGAAGGCAGTGTTTGTTAGGATACTTGGAGCACACAGTCGCGTTTGTCTTCCACGCAGTTGCTCCAATTCCTTACACTCATTACTTGACTCATTGTGGGTCAGCTTCCCTCTAAGTGAGAGACAGGAGGCATGATTTGACTCACTCTGATAATCTCGACCATTTCGCTGCGCTCGATGGTGCCATTTCCGTCAATGTCGTACATCTGATAGGCCCACTCCAATTTCTCCTTCGGTCGACCACCGGAGGTGATGTTGATGGCGAGGAGGAATTCCTTGAAGTCGATCTTTCCCGAGTTGTCCTTATCGAAGGTGCGAAATACGTGGGTGCAGAACTCCTCCGCATTGCCGTCGGGAAAGAACCCCGAGTACACCTCTATGAACTTCTTCTTGCTCAACTGACCTGAAGGACAGTCTCGCTGCAATGATAAAGACAGTGTCAGATTGCGTTTCACGTTCGCAGGTCATTGTGGCGTCTTCGAGGATGTAATGTCAAGTGTTGCCTAAAGCTCCGCCCAAGTTTCAATGCTGCCCTACGGCCTACGATGAATCAGGCTTTGCCTCTAGTCCGTGCACATCAACCTTCTCCACCTCTGTACTTTTCCCTTCCAGTCTCTCCGAGGCTAGCGTCTTTCAATGCTACAACGCTTGCGTGTTCTAGGGTGTGGCAGATGGTGCGTCTCAGGTATGACACAAATGCGTTTAAACTGCCTAGGCGGCTGAAGAATGTATGAAGCAATTCAATGCATTGTAACATTGCGATTGCATCCCACCTCCTCGTTGTGGCTACGTGGAGAGGGAGGGTCGTGGCATGGCCTCTAAGTCCGTTCCCGTGACCCCATCACCTCCTCTGCACGTCCATAATGCACATTCTTCTTCTGGAAAGTCCTAACAGACAGCTCCCTCGTGACAATATAACCACGCTAAGTCATCACCAGGCTGAGCCTGCAAGCGATTTTGAGTCTACTGCAAGAGGTCGCCCAGTTTTACTCCTCTGTGAGGAAGTGAAGTGGAGTTGTGAGAGCCCACGACTTTACTGAGGTGTGCACATGGAGAGGCGGGTTCGCCAAGCGCTACCATCTCCTTCCCCACCCCTAGGACAGCAGACAACCAATTTGTTTCCCTCGATGGCAGATGTTCTCGAGACAAGAGTCATGCGTGTTTGGCCGCAGCATGCATGCAATTAGTTGTTTCTTCCTTCATCTCAGCCACAATTGTTCCATGTCTAGTGAAATACTAACTACCAGGCGAAGAGAATGGCTGCGATGCTCGTTTTCCTGTGACAACGAAGTGGACGAAAGCACTTCCATCACCTCTAAATGCCATGTCTGGTGGCGGAGTTGAGGAGGATTTGGTAGGTCTTCTTGGAGAACGGAAGGCACCTAGCAAATTGTGGCACAAAACGTCAAGGAAGCTTTCTCACTTGACAGTAGCCGCTTTCATTGTAATGGGGCATTGGTACTTGCAAAGTGATTCTGTGGAGCCGGCACCTACAATCCCACCTGCTGCTCCATTCCGTGAGTTGTGCCAATCACCAAGGCCGCATCTTCGGTGGTTATCAAGCAGAATAGCAAGTATCTACCACATTCAGCCTCAGCGGTCTGTTGTGAAGGCTTGAAGAGACTGATGTAAACAATTTTGGGGCCTCATGCCGGACAAACACTATGAAAGTGACATTACTTTGTTTACCTAATTACAGCGCTTCCCTTGCATCCCCATTAATGTGCGTTATTAAATTTTATAAGCCCAACTTTTGATTAGTCCACCGTGAATAAACCTGTGGGCAATGGGTTATTGCCGTTTTCTATTCAACTCTCCTCTCTCGAAAATGCAAACGCTTCTCTCTCGCTCTCTCTCTCTTGCTGGCACTGAGCGCCTGCTGTACCTCGAGAAGGCGTCCTCCTGAGTGTACTTGAAGTGATGCGCGGCAAGGATGGATGGGATGGCATGCCGTCAAGCCGTTTCACCTCTCAGTCACGGCCAGCCCACAGAGTGAATGCTCTCTTTGAAGCCCCTCCCGGAGAGTTAAATGTGTTTGTTTGAAGAGATTGCCCAAGTGAATGGGGAATTTCAGTTTGGGGATGCACGATGTGCTGCCATCCCGTGGAGTGAGAAGAGAGGTGAGAAGTGACCTTCACCGTGTCTACCACCTATTTCAAGCCCAAATCAGACAGCCCCAAGTGTTTCCTTCGCCGCTTTACCTAGTTTTAGGAGTGATTTACTGCCCCATCACCTTCAACGCGGTGGGTATTCGCAGTTTCCTTTGTCGTTTAAAGCTTTACAGCAGCAAGTCACCTTCTCCTTCTTCTTTTTCCACCTTATCACTCAACAGGTGTTGTACCACTCTGGAGGACATCTTTCGACTGTGTTTTAAGCCTTCAATTATCTTTGGGGTGGCAAAGCATAATTAGAAGTATAGTCTCCTAAAGCACCTCTTTCTGCATTCGCACGTCTTGAACGCTTTGGAGTGTTGTTTCAGGGTTCAATCACACACAGTCACATCTTTTCTCTTGGTCCTAGCAATAAGGTCAGTCTAAGCACCTCACAATCACGTTTTTGTTCCTCCGTGACCTCAGCCCCAGTGTCCTTGTGACAAGACCTGGTGGCTCTAGTTTCTAAAGATCCACATATGCAACAGGACATGTAACTCATTGCTTCATTGGCAGTTCTTTTGAAAGCCAGCATTTACTTTAAAGTGAACTGCCACTTCGATGTCATCCATGCATGTTTTCAGGTGCAAAAGGCGACCGGGAAGGTGAGGGATAAGGCTAGCGATATCATACATTAACACATGTCAAGTTGTCCTCCACCTAGACCGCCCCTCACACAATGACAGCTGTCCTCCTGCTCATGAATATGACGACTTGCGTGCATTGTTGGGACATAGAAACAACTCCTCTCTCGTTTACAGATTACGAGGGCAATGGTTTCCTTATTCACTCACTGCATTCACTACTGCTTCTCCCAACATCGTCGTGCTGTTTCAAAGAGAAGCATGCATGCGCTCCGCCTGTGTCATCCACATTTGACACGACGTCTACTTGGTGGAAAATGCACCAGCAGAAGCCCTCACATGTAGCACCTGCGTCTACGCAACAAATCTACTCCTACTTTCCTACATACTCAACAATAGACCAAATGTTATAATAAGAAAGGACTTTGACGGTGTGTGAAGAGGTGAGGGGAACTTACAATGAATCCATTGTACCACTGCTTAATTTGTTTCTTCGTGAAGTGTGTGTTGCTCATCAGGAAGTCCAAGTCCTCCTTGGGGAGCTTCTTCCGCGACCCTAACGCATTTCCCATTATTGCGCCTTGTAATTGAAAACGACCTCTCCTCTTCGTCGCCTTCCTTCTTGGCCTGAAATGTTGAGGTGAGGAAGATGTGCTCCTGAGGTTAGCAGCGCCGCACTTTCAATGCCTCTCACTTCAAGCCGAAAGCGGTTAACTACCTAAGCCTAGGAACTCGACCAGTTCAATTTGTGTGGGAAGAAGGACTCGAGTAGGCTAGGAAATGTCAATCATACTTCACCTATGTTTCATGCATGGAATGCCAGTGCTGCCTTGCCGTAAGCATATCAAGCCAGTGGCATTCCTCATTGCTTGCTGTGGTATGTCATGGGTTCAGTGACGGTGGCACACAAATTATCGTAAGCAAATGAGAGTTCGAGAACCGTTGCAAGAAGACAAGGAATTGCTGGCAAACTGTTTTAGTTGGAATAGGGGAAATGAGTTCGCTAGGCGAGATGGTAAGATTGTGAAAGGATCCCCGACTTGTCATGTCACATCTCGAGCCTATTCAAGGCGAAGGCGATGCGCACCCAATCACTGACATGTCGTCATGTGCATTCATTTCCGGTTGATTGATCATGCCAACAATTAGACTTGTCAGTCAGCAAATGTATGCGAGTCATGTATGCCTCTTTGTAAAATGTGGCAATGAGAATTGCCTTTGCTTGGGAATTCTCACCACTAGGTGATCATCACAACCCGAGGCAGTTATTAGGATTAACTTCCGTAGTGAGATAGTGAGGCACTCCACGGAATTCATCGCCCAGGCTGTATGCGAATAAATCTTCAGTGCTGCCAAATTAGCACTGATTAGCAGGTCCAATCCAATCAGTTGATGTGATGTGCATTGTTGAGAGGCTGGTTGATGGTTTGAGGGTTACTGACAAGGAAGAAGAAATGAAGGCAGGAAGGAAGGAAGGAAGGAAGGAAGGAAGGAAGGAAAGAAGGAGGGAGGGAAGGAGAGTATTTGCATTCAGAGGGTATTTTGCCAATCAAACCAGTTGAGCATCGCTTACGCGGCTAAATTGATGACAGGCAGCCGTGCCTGACCCTGTATAAAATTCCATGCTCCCAATAAAATAAGCTATATCTTACCGTATGCAGACATTCTATGTGTCCCGTCAGAGGGAGGAATGACCATGGTTGTTGCGTGTACATATGCATTTCAAGTCTCTACTCAAGCACTGTTTACTCCATTTTTTGTCCAAAACAGGAGCGGAAAAGCAGATTTAGAGAGGATTCAGCATAACATTTACTCTGTATACTGTGCCATGGTTCTAGCAAGGGCGTTGGAAGATGGACTATGTATCACTATGAGTGGTGCAAACTTCTTAAGTGCTTCCAAATGAACGCTTCATCTTAACTGATTCAACAGTTTTTGATCTTTATTGCCCTAATGCAAGTATCACAAGACGCGCACTACAACCACTTCGAGATAGAGATTATTACCCAATTGATATTTGAGGGGCATGACTTACAACTCGTTCCGTGTTCGCCTATGCCGAACTCCTTTGTCGAAATCTCTGGCCAAGGCAAAACTAAGTTTCTAGTATCTTAGCAAGAAAAACACCAAGTAATGTACTGGCCATTACAAACACTGCATCGTTGTGGTACGTGTTGTAAAAAATAAACCGTGTAAATCAATTTTCCCTTGAGAGGTTTTGGAAGGCATGAATTTTTTTAACCTATAGCAAGTGGGTCTTTTTGTGGCATTTCGATCAAACTTTTTGGCAATTGTTGTCCGATTAAGCACTGGATGTATTTTCTTTCGCAAAGCCAATGCCTCGTTTGAGAGAGACCTGCCTCCCTTGGAGATGGCAAAAGTGTCAGGACTTAATGCCAAAACCGTATGTTTTAATCTGTTAAATTCCAAAATGTGATTCAGCTATGCGGACTCACTTACTCCACATCGGGTAAGCTTTGTGGCCATAAATTTATCTCATTATGCGGCTGTTACATGTGCATTTTGAGTGCACATTTATTAAAGCAAAAAGTAAATGTTTTCTTTTAGAGCATCCAAAAAACCTACACTGACATGCATAACATTTGGAGAATGTGCAGGGGCCCATTAGCAAGCAAACACATGCATTAGATGCTTATTATTATATAGATGCCTATATTGAGTTTCTGCTGGAGCAGTCCTTACTCTTGTCCCTCTCAAGTATGCTTTTGATCAGTTTTTACCCAAATAGCTTGCAAGTGGACGGGTTCAGTTCGGAGGAACTTTGGGTTTCAGCCAACAACTCAGCGTTTTAGTAAGTATGCACAATTGCATAGCTCATGGCTAAGTGATTCTACTAAAATACATAGCAAGGTAATTCGAAACCTGTGCTACAAACTTTTTCACCTTCATGTTTTTTATTACATTTGTCCTCAATCATTTATTGATAGCGGGGGTCATTTTGAATCGCATCTTAAGCAGGATGGTTGGACTTAGAACAATTAAACAAATGAAGGACAGCTGCACCTCTTACTATTTATTTGTGTAAAGTGCGACTTTTATTGCGTTATAAAATATTTATTTTGCGCTTATTAGTTTTCTCTTGGGATTCCCGTAGCGAAATCAACAAGATCCATGAACTTTTACCGTCAGATAGAATTAGCGATCGAGATCGAATTTTTGCAGAATTACGAAAACGACATGCATGCGCAAAAAATTTTGCTGATAAGAGCACCAATATAAAAAATATAATGCTTCGCTGGAGTGATAAAAATAGGAGTGACTGGTTTAATGACAGATGACTTTCTGAACTTTATTTTATTGGGAAACGCAAAATATTGAGGACTTCCCTTACATTCCGAACTACATTTAGGTTTATCGAGATATGCTTGACAAGGATTCTATGCTTATCAACACATATACTCTTTTAAAACGCGCAAATTCCACTTTACTCACCTTTATATTTCGAGTAAAAGTCCAAATTTAGCCTCCGTTGGAGAGTGACTTGGTTGCCTCAAATTCTAATAAAATTCCTCTCGAGCATGTATGCACCTTTTCACGTTCGCCTCAACTCCTTGATTCGTTTGTTTACAATGCACTTTGGTGGCCAATTTGACGAAAACAACGACGACGACGAACAGGTCGTTACAGTCAAATTTCTCTGCAGCCTATGGGGAAATGATTACAACTATGGCGCCTTCAATGAGTGAGCGAGTGAGTTTGCCTTATGGCCTCTTCGCACTGCTTCATGTGCGCACGTGTTGCCCCACGCTCGTGCCTCCCCGCTTCCCTCCCTCCTGTCCACGAGCCTGCCGTGCGGCCGTATCATCAGCGGAGTACGTGCGCACGCAAGTAGAGCTTATCGATCCTCCCGATCTGCTGGCCAATGAGGCAGCGCATCCCAAGGCTCAGGTTGTGAAGGCGGTGATTGGCCAGTTCTAGCGCTTCTGCAAAAAACGCGCGCTCTGATGTCACCGGCATCATCATCACAGCGTGGAGCAGAGCACCAAGGCTTGGGTGGTTTGAGCTGGTCACAGTGCAATTATACCCGACCGAGTACACGCGTCGGACGTTTTCACCTCAGTGATATCAAAAACCTTTCAATGTCGACGACCCATTTGATCTACCATTCCCATGTCCCCCATCATTTGAGTGGGTTGGGCAGATATTATAAAATCACGGTGAAGGCAATTTTGAGGCCATATTAAATACGCAAACTTTCGTAATGGAAGAATACAAATTGCATAAAAATTACTGGATTTCGCGTACGTCAAATGCACAACGAAAGTCCCATAATTTTCCCAAATCTCTGCACTCCAGTGGCTGATTTAGCAAATTAGGTAAACCAGATTATGGAACCATTAAAAATCCCCGTACCTCATTCGACCAATTGATGCTTTGATGCATGGTTGCATATCATTGCCTTTGTAGCACAATGAGACTTATGTGACGATGAGAGAGGGCATGGTATTCGGTATGAATATGGATTGTCTCCATTCTTAGGCGCCGTCGGCTGGGCGCAGAGGCCAAGTCGCCCAGCAGAGGAACAGTGGCGGGACTCCTAAGTGGCCCACCATAGATGCACGTCTTAAACCAGGATGTTTCCCATAGGGGACTCAAATTTCACCCATTAAATATACAACTTTTCTACCGAAGCGTTCAATGTGGTCCACTGATCGTCAAATCGGCTTGAGGTGCGAAACTTGACCATTAAATACTTCTTTTTCCTTAAAATTATGCGCATCTTACATAAATCGCTATAATGCTCTCAAATTACGCGGGCTGCTTGGATTGTCAAGAAAAACAATTTCTACTTTTGTGAAGCTCCTAAATTGGACCCATCCAAATAAAACGGAGGTAAATCTGCTTATTCTGCCTGTTCATTTAAGTATCATTTTCTAAAAATAACTTATGCGACATGATTTGTCTAATCTGAATAAGTTTTGTAAACAATTTCCACAGGCGTCAAACAAAGCCTCTGCCCGGTTCATTTCTAGCCTTTTTAAAAAATAACATGTGACATAAGAATTGGCCAGAGTTTGCTCTGATTGTTACTTCATTTTGTCAATTTTAATGCATATAAGCTGTCAAGGTGGATACAAATCCTTTCCCCTCATTGGGAGTCAATGGTAAGTAAGGGCGGAGGGGCTCAGAGGTCAGGAGCGCAGGCGCCCTAATCAGAGTTCTTTGCAAGACACTGTTATACCTTTTCGCACTTTTATGCACGGATTAGACGTTAAAAATGTAACATACGTGTTTGAGATAAATGGAGTTATTCCAGCAACAAGTTACTATTCAGGGGAAGGATATAATATTATTTTAAACTGCAATTCAAATAGAGGCTCATTGTATTGCAATCTATTGAGGCGGTATGAAGGGCTTCGCAAAATCCTCTCCCCAATAAATTGATTTAAACCTCGTCCTTTATTAAATGACTCTGGCCTTAAGCCAACGTCCTTGAGACTGGCAATGGTCAAAACACTTTCCTCTTCCCTAACACAGTTTTCAAGCAGGGCATCACTTCAGATCCAATTAAAATGCCCATCACACGAGAATTCAGTGAATGGAGGAGAGAAGCTAAGCCATACCCTGATCACCACTTTTACTCTTTGTTTTCCATCCATAGGGGCTGACTCTCTGCCTCCGTACTTCCACCGAGCGCCATGGCTGTGACATTAGACCTCTGACCCTTGTACACGTTGGGAATACACTTTCTGGCCTACTATGACGATCAACTTTAGCCTCGGATACGAACTTCTAAAGTAAGCCGATTGTCCAAACTGCAAATTCAATCCTACGGTCACTTTGCCTCGGTCTATTTTTTTTTTATGACGCACAAACACATTTGAGTTGATATTAAAATGAAAGTAGTTATGCGCTATAGTTTATGCGCAGTCCTATGTATCAATATTTGTTTCTCTCAGCTGTAAAATTTTTATTATCCTCTATGTGTGTGCCCTTAAAGCACCCCCCAAGATATTTCTACTTCGGAGGTAGCTTTTAACCTGTTGCTGTTTTCATACGAGCATTTATCCACGTTCATTGATGTTTTTTTTTAAGAGGGAAAGCAAGTTGTTCCTAGTAAATATTCATTCCTTAAGCCAAATTTCTCCATCAGTTGCACACGGCTTTGCTTTTAGTCCAATTGACTGCAAATTTAGTACTCCTCGTGCATGCAACTTTTCCTTCTCATATTTCCTGCATAAATTAAAAGCGACGGTTGGAATGTTTCTTTGGATGCTAGCTTTGAGCAGCGGTGGAGGCGAAACGGAGTGTTTGGTTGCATTCACTGTGATCTCCGTGGGGAACTCTTCACTCTTTCTTTTCCAATTCTTAACAAAAGTGTTCCTTTTTTTCAAAATTTATTTAGGAGATAGGGTATATCCGCCTTGTATATTGCTTTTAAGATTTTGTTTACTTTGGCTGGTTCATTGTCACAGTGGTGTGTTGCAGTTGACACGAGCAGTCAACTATTCACCGTTGTGAATCAATTTCATCCATCAACACGGTAACCACTTGGATGTCTTTCATTCACAGTAACTAAAACTTTATGTGAAAAATTAGAGGTTTACTTGAGGCAAACAACTTTTCCGTTTCCTGAAAAGAAATTAAGACCTAACATTAGGGTAGAACGCGTAGTGTGGATAAAATGAAGAGCTTGCGGGCTTTTTGCAAGGTCCAGAGATCATTCCACTTAGCAGAGGGAAAAGCAGAGCCCTAAGTTGTCCCACGACTAAAACAAATGGTTTAAAATAGATCAGAGCATCACATAGCATTAACCTTGGCCATTCCTACGCAGTCGGTGCTGTAAGATAAATCTCCACGAAGAAAGTCGACAGTAAAGTCACTAAACACTCTTGACACTTCCACTTGACCTGAAGTTTTGTCCTATTTGGGAATTATGTTGGGTAAAAGCAAATGTACAGACCACCCAATGTATCAGTCGCTGGTTGTAAGAGCACCAGTCTAATAGCAGCATCATAAAATAGTTTTTAAGGGATATGGTTTCGTGCTCGCTCCTCATTGTCCCTTTGTTCTCCCTCTCCCTCCCCACCTCCCCTCTAAACTGCTCGGCCTATCTATCAGGGCTCTGTCCAGCGAGGAGAAATGCGACGGGAATATCGCGTGTTCACGAGTGCTGTAGACAGCTCTGGGAAAAGGAACATTTCCTAGTTGCTCATGGCTAGTGCTGCTTCAGTTGTCAACAGCATACCAACAGAACACGTGACTCTGATAATTGTAGAGGGAAAACGTCATGATCGGCGCTTCTGGCAGCGGTTGTCACAGAAATCTGCCATTAGGCTACTACCTAGCCTTTCCAATTAGAATCGCTTTTACAAATGTAGAGCTCTAGGCCTTTTCAAAAGTAGTAAAAAGTTCCTAGTACTAGGAACAGGAAATGTATTGCCAACGAATCGAAGAGCTGCAAGACTAACGTTTTGGCCCAGAAGCCATTACCCCTGAAGGAAGTACAACTACCAGTCGTTAGAGACTCGTTAAAGTAAAAAAAAACTAAACAAACAATAAACAGAGTGAGATTTTTTTAACTGAAAAAAACTTTTTTAGGTGCCACTCGACTGCTACTTTATGATGGGTATGCTTATATTGGGGTTGTACAAATTCACTCCAAAATCCTTTCCCATTTGTGCTGTGTTGTTTTAAAAGGAAAGTGCTTGATTAAAAAAAAATGCATTCATCAAAAAGGCGTCGGTCAGTATGCTCGGATTGGAAATGGAGAGTTTCGCCTGTTATTAGGGACCGCACATTCGCCCTCCTCTCCGCCCAATAATGCACAGAGTCCTAGAGTCGGTTGTGAAAAAACGGGAATCCCATTTTTTTTTAAACCTCACTCCAATTGCGAGCCCTTAAAAGCTACATTTGATAAAAGTCTATCCGTAAGTGCATGGAAATGAAATTGTTTTGATTGTAAGGGACGAGGACATTAATCGTGGATAAACATTTATCTGTTGTGTCTGGAGCATAGGTAACTAAGTAGGTCAAGTTCGTTTGAGTAAGGAAACGAGGCCAGGTCATGCAACTACAAACTTCACCTTTAAATCAATTTTGTGCAAGATGTAGATGTTTCATCTACTTTCAGGAAAGTAGAAAGTTACATTCCGCAACCACAGAGTTGGGCAAAAGACGATTGAGTTTTTTTATCGACGACCTGGCATTTGTGACACCTACCATGGACAAGACAAGGGGTGTTCTCACTTTGAACAACTCCATCCATTTTCAAACCAGTTAAAAGGCTGTACTTGGCTCAATCACATTTGAACATATTGATAAATTATGACAAGTTGGAACTGCCAGAGTGGCAAAAAATTAGGCCATTCTAAATGTCTGACTGGGGGATTTTAATTTGGTGGTGCACCTTATCCTCTAATTTTCCCCATAATTTTAAAAAATCAAAGCATTTAAATTATAATTTCACATAAAACACCGCTCGAGGTCGGTTATACCAGCAAGGCAAATTACTGTCTAACAGTTAGTCTACTTACTTTGGGAAACATTTAGGATAGCTAAAATGCACAGTTTAAATATGTTTTTCCTAGCAGAAGATGCGATACAAGCCTTTATTTAATGATTTGAAACAACTACTGTAAACCCATGCCTTGGGCACAGGAGAGTTGCTTCGGATGCTCATGACAACACGTAACAAATCAAATATTTACAAGCACTGAGGGAAGTTGGCTATGAAGAACGAGAACTCCGCCAGCTAATTCACAGCCATTTTACAATTATGGCTTTTGATTCGCAATTTGTAGGATTACAATTACGACTTCGGTTTCGGTGGCTTGAGTGGCCATTCTGCCCTAGCCGGGCGAGCTAGTAGCCCATTCCATGCAAGTAGCGGCGATCCGTTCTCTTTGTTGAATATATGCATTCTGCCCTGGCATAATGCCTTCGTTTGTTTTCAAGTAAGTCCCAAGAGACCACAGCGGTGGCAGCAGATAGCAGACGCGACTTTAGAGGATCTCTATCCCGATTTATACCACTTTTGGCAAAGTATGGCGGTGCGAGAGAAGTGCATGGGCTACGGATGGGAAAACTTCCTGACATTGCATAACGGAAGGGCTAAGAATGACGTCTGCCTTCAGCATCCAACCCATGTTCGGCAATAAAGTTATTTACAGCAGAAGTGATCCTAGTCATTAACCACCTAGAAAAGGTTCGTTTCGAAGATTCCTCTATCATACCTGTATTAGGATGCTGGTGTTCCAATGTCTCTCTATGAACATGCTGATGACTGGCACAACCTTTTACTCTGAATTCAGGTTCCAGACCGAACGAAACTCCAGCTCCAATCGAATTACCAACAGGTGTCAGCGACGTTGTGGTCAGGCATCTCCTCAATTGCGCCGAATTTCGATAACTGGTAAGGTTGGATCGTGGGTGCATCTTCCAAAACTGATTACATTGTGATGGCTGATGTGGGAGATTTACTCAAGGGCATCGTTGGGGACTACGCTCAAAAGAAGAGAGGAGACTCTATAGAATGTTGTTTGTTTGACTACCGGTTTCGGTTACGATCACCTAGACGGCAATTTTGCCCTATCAGGATGAGGTGACCTTCGGGCCATGCCGGCGGCCCCGAACCCTTTCTGTTTCCTGACTATACATTTATTCTGCCCTAGTGCCACGCCTTCCCTTGCCTTCAAGGAAGTCCCGGGATGCTACAACAGCAGGACCATACTCACTTCTACCACAACATTTTACGATTTAGTTGACAATTTCCTTCTTCTAAACCTTTTTTTATTAAATCAAGGTAATTTAATTTTACCCGTATCACTTTCTTCTTTTTGTAACTGTGAGTTTACTTAGCCCAAATTATTTCGACTGTACCTCCCTGAGGCTTCCTTAAAGAAGTAATTAAGTCTAGTAGGCCGGAAGTGTTTTTTTTTTTAATTTTCTAACTGGTGTGGGTGACTAAACGTCAATGTCAAATAGCTACTCTGCCAACCAAAAAAAAACATAGAGAGCGAGCCACTCAACAATGGCGTTCTCTTAAAAAGAGGAAAGTTTTTGGGTATGTGCGCATTTTCGACGGTAGTAAGGGTCTACAAAAACACAGTCAGGCTTGTAACGCAGAAGAATATCAGTACTGCAATCTACAATGCTTATTGTCAAGTCTTGTTACTAAAACTGAAAGCATTTTTGCTGTTACAATGAATGATGGTAGGCTTGCAAAAGTCCACTACCGTCTGCTGACTTCCAAAGCAAACAAATAACATTTTACCTTGAATTTATGCCTCCCTCAGGAGGAGAAGGAGCTGCACATCTCCTTAGCTGAATTTTATCCCCCTAAAAAAAGGTACTTTGCGAATGTGTTTAAACATCAAACAAGCCGACAGCACTCGAAAAGTGTTTTTCTTTCTTCTCTCAATATTTTATGATCAAAGCAGGTTAGTTGTAGCGACGGAGAAGGGACAGAGAGTGAGGGAGAAGTATTAAATCACGACAACATCGCTTAGGCAATAAAAGTTTTTGTTTACACAAATTCAGCCTTCATCAGGTGGAAAGTGGCCTCTCGCAGTAAAACACCACTAAACCATCTTATGCCTGTCACGGTTACTTTGACATATTGAAAATGATCCCAGTGATACCTAAAGACGCTTAAATTTTTACGCTACGAATTTGTTAGTGCCAAAACTTAGACGATTGTTTAATTTATGGCCCCCATCAGCAATTTTAGAACCGGAAGTTACAACTTTTTGAACACGAGATTTGGCCTTTGTAGTAGATCCTCAACATGCACTTAACTTCACAGCTCCCTTTCCTCTTTTAGCAGCTAACTCAGTAACAACGCAGTTAAGTTAGTCCGCATTTTTTCCACCTCTTAAATGTCGTGTAGCATAGCGTTTTAGCAGTTCTATTCCTACTGCCTTACGTTTGACGATAAATTCTACCAGTTGGTTACTATTCACTTGACAGTTTGAAACAGAGGCTGTAAGAATATTATCAAGATGAAGGTATTGTATGTTGATGGCTTAAGTCTTCCCGTTTGACAAGTCTAAGTCCAAACTGAGGCACGTGTTTTGTCCTAGGCTGAGATCAACCTAAGCCACAGGAGAGGAACTATAGGGCAACAGTAATTCTATGCTGAATTTAACCCAGATACACCAAAAGAAAGGTCTATTCCATTAATCGCTTGGAAGTGTCCAGTCCATTATTAAGCAGTTTAGTGAATTACTAGCGAAAATGGGCTTGGAAATTAGACAAACACATTGGTAGGAAAGTTGCCTATCGTTCGTCTTATTAGCTGAACAAGATGGCCAAGCCAAACACGTATAATCCTTTTGTGAAAAGCATTAGCTTACTTTCTTAACTACGCTATCCTTGGAAACAAATATTTACTCCAGACGCATTCCTCCCCTTTCCACATCCGCATTCCAATTGCCTGTTCGAATGCGCTTAGGATTGTTCAATGCCGAGGAAAGGGGATACTTTTTAAGGACATTGTTGGGCAGTGATTGGCTACTCCTGGCTGGTTCGAGTGGAAGAGATGCGCTAGTGTGGCTTCGAGTTTTATCAAAATAATCTAAGATAAACAGTTTTAATTGCTGTTTGTTTTACACATGCATAGAGCAAAACCCAGTCTTCTGTTTGCGAGGTGGTTGGTGCCTTGATGTTGTTGGTTCCGCTATGAAGTAGCGATCATAAACAATGATGTATTTGTTTACAATACAGTGCATTAAATAACTTGGGGGGAGTTAGGACAAAACCGTAATCCCCATAGTATACTGTTGCCCCAAATCCACGTAACATAGACTTGAATGAATTTATATAGGCGTTTGCATTAAGCAGTATTGTAAGTTGTGCCTTACATATTAGTCGTGAAAGCATTTTCAAGGTAGGTAATCCAAAATTTTTTTATTACAAATGATACAGACTTAGTGCGATGGAAATATCGCTGGATGATTCACCGCACTAATCACATTTTTCGCTTTATTTCTGGGCGGTGCGTTGTTTATGAGTGGCCCTCCGCGTAATATTCAAAACACAGTTGCTGCAGCCCTCCGACAGGATTAAAATTGGTCCATGATGCAGGTCAGCCTGAAAACCTATCATGATAATCCAGCATTTTATAGGGTAAGGTGCTTAAGTAGCAGGCTAAAAGCCTAAATCGCAGTAAAATGGTGTGCCAATAGATTGACACACTTTTGTGACCCATAATACACGATAAAAAACAATCATGCTTGCTTACAGGATTCTCCACAACTCACCACAGGTTAATGCAATAGGCTGTACCCCAATACGATCTAAAACCTAGGACCGTTTAGTGGCCTCAGGAAGTACGTAAAAAGCCAAGATGATTGCCTAAAATTGAGAAAACCGCAGTTGGTCATAGAAATTGCTCCACTTTAAGGAGCTGCTGATTGATGTGAACGACTTCCTGTAAATGAGTCTTAAGGTCGTGCCACTGACAAAGACTTTGACGAACGCCTTTACTTTGCTGGCAATAGATGTCGAATTTGGCATCTTTTATCATTTATCATATTGGAAGGTAGGGTAGATCAGTATAACTGCAGCTGTTATAGCCTCTACATCATTTTGGCCGCATGACAATCTCGCTGAGCCCCTGTCGAGTGGACTCACCTCTTGGGTATGCCATTAGCCCTCCAACCCTTCCCAACGTCGATGATACACGCTCTGCTTAAGTATTATATCACGTGTACCTTAGAAGAAGTTAATGTGTTTAAAATTTGGTTTTAGTGAATTTGATGTCATAGATGTAATCTCTGCAATGTTGCAATTAAATGCGTTTGGGAGGGTTGAGCAATTTTTATAAAATTTCAACATTTTAAAAACCGTTAACTTTACGCCAAGGCATAGTGGATACTTCTAGAAGTGTAAGTGATCCATCAAACCTTACCCACTAATTTACAAAGGGGAAGAATACTAGTCGCTTCTTTTTATTCAAATTGGTAAAAGGAATACAAAGCAGTTAATCAAGTGAGGAACTACTTGTAGCTATTTTATGTTCATTAATTTTCGGTCATTTATGCTCTTGTGTACACGATGTGCCCCAAAAGCTTTTGAAGACGAAGAAGACACAGTTTTCGAGCACAATATGCATTGTCGACTTGAAGATGGCAAGAACTGTGCTTTCACTTTGTTTTGAAAACATGTCGAAAACGACAATTGAAACTAGCGAGGCCTTGCAGCTTTCCACATCCCTGTCTACTGCCTTCACGCCTCGATGAGATGAACACCAAATGGAGCGTGGTGGACTACTCTAGGTACGGCCATGTGGGATTTTCCCATGAAAAGGATTTACCGCCTGCTAAGAAAAAAATCTCTTCATTACCAGTTCGCAACGAGACATAAGAGATTTGTGCCTTACTGTAACATAGTGGGCCGTAATGAAGGAGGCAGCTTGCCTTCCATGTGCAACGATAATGCCTTTTACAGTCAGATCTACCACATTATGTGCACGATGTGGTATCAACACCTGCTAAAAGGAGAAAATAAACAAACTGTAAGTATCTACAGGCATGGCCCGGAGGCTTGGCCTCCAGACTGTTGACAAGACTGAGAGCGAAACAGTAATGCTTAGCCGGGCTGTGCACTATTAGAGATATTGCCTGTGGGCCTCCCATTTGGTTCCAAGAGGAAGGAAATCTGAGCAGATAACCAAAACAGTAACTGAGCAACAATTCTCCATAATTATGTCTTGGGTTTTAGTACCAACTCAATTGGACAACTTCAAATAAAGTCATTAATTTGAGTAGTGCACATACTTTGATGACAATTTCAAATTAAGTACTTCGTACTTTTGTTCAATTACCGGAAAGGCAGCATTACTTAAAACGCACGTTTAAGACTCAAAAATTAATACGTTTGTGGCAATTTTAGTGCCCCGCATCCAAGAATCAAGCCTTTTCCCCAATTCATTTTTCCATCGCAATCATACTCCAACTTAGTTTTTTTTGTTTTCCATTTGACAAAATGTCATAAAGTCAAGTCGTTTTGGACTTGAAAGCATAATGAGTTTTTTCAGGCCTAGGTAGAACAAAATTTATACCAAAAGTTGACGAAGTTGAGGCATTCAACAGCAAATGCAGCGGCAAATAAAATGTATGGAAGATGATGCATGTCTAACATTAAATACGGCTAATGAAGAAATTTCATTGTCATCACAAGTCATTTTATGACTTTCAATAGTTTTTATTGTAGGCAAACAGGTCGTAATGCTGAGGCAGAAAGTGCATTGTCGACGTACACAAGGGCTGGGCTCTACTGCCATTACCAGTAGGCCAGGCTGCCCAGTAAAGATACAGAGATCGAGGGCAAAAATGAGGGCATTAAGTAAATAGTCAATGTGTTACTTAGTATATCGTTCTTCTTGACTCTTTTCTTGGTCATCTTCCCATGCCGGACACCAGGTTCAGTCGCTGTTGTAAGAATAGCATCCAAAAACCACCTGAGTCAGTCATCGGATTTGCTTGCAACTGGAAACACATCCGACTAAAACATCATTGTTCTCCTATTGGCAGCTGCACTAAATCTGCAGCTAATTCGTGTTTGGAATGCAATGGCCGTGGCCAAAAGCAATACCATTTAGTAAGTGATATTGTTCAACAAAGCTTTAGGGAAGTAATATTTCACCCCTTTCCCTCCTTAAAACCTCAGTCATACTTCAGTACTGTACAGCCATGGCGAACTGGGGTCCATTCAGCTGAGTAGGAGGCGGAGGAGGTATCAGGTATCCACTAAGTTGACATCCACATCCAGGTGCTGTAGACAGCTCCGTAAATGCTTTTCCGGCTATTTTAGGTCAAGGCTAGTACCATTCTTTTAGGACTCAAAACATGGACAGTTGTCAAGTATTGCCGTCATAATTAGCCCGTCTGTTAGGAGGCGTACCAGATTCCCACTTTCACACCATGCGTACGTCTTCCGTCATGTTAAAGATCAGCATTTAGTAGTGAAAATTGGGGTATCCTTTTTTACGATCTGGTACCCTCTTCGCTCCGATCAGTCCTAAATTCAAAGGAAGTCATATTACTTAAACAGCAAATGCACTGCCGATGTGCGGAAGACCTGGGTGGCTATGGGTGTGATCGCTAGGCCATACCGACCTATGGGATTTCAGCGGTGGACTCTCAAATGTCTCCTTAGCAGAAAAGATAAGCTGATTAGACGAGTAATTTGTTGGTAAGTTTTCAGATCCCCATGGGAATAAAAACAGAGAGAAGTGATATAAACCAACAAAGAAGTGGACATGAACAAAGGATGCGAACTTGATGTTGCTCTATAAAACTTGCTCAAACAAGTTATCAAGTTCGCATCTTTTCGGAGAACGCGTGCTCTCTATTCTCCTTCTCATTGTTAAAGCCATTTTCGATGAAAGAGTTCGTAAAAACTTCATAAACATTTTTGACAGGAACTAAAATGGAGTTACGCAAGACTGTGATTAATAAGAATTTGATCAACGAAGACAATTTGGTTATTGTAATATTTTGTTCTGGCTTCGGGGTTCGGTTATGGTCGCTTGGGCGGCCATATTGCTCTTACCGGGTGGGCTGGCTTCTAAGCTGTAGCAGCGGCCCTGATCCCTATCTGTTTACTGAATATATTCATTCTGTCCAAGTATTATGCCTTCTTTTGGCTTCAAGGATGCCGCGGTAGGCTACATTGTTGACAATGGAAAGCGGATCCGAAGTTGAAGGACTTTTGCCCTGAAGTATACCGGTTTTGACAATCTTTAGCGGTGCCGAAGAAGTACGTGTGCTACAAATGGAAGAGTCGCTGACATCCCATA
The DNA here is from genome assembly GCA_001870725.1 of Taenia solium. Lineage (NCBI taxonomy): Eukaryota > Metazoa > Platyhelminthes > Cestoda > Cyclophyllidea > Taeniidae > Taenia > Taenia solium. Next base: position 19,498 of record MIEF01002556.1, read on the forward strand.
ACATAGGAGCTCGGAATGAAGTCTGCTTTCGGCATCTACTTAATTCCCATATTCTGTGAGAAAGCTATTAACAACAGAAGCTACACTAGTCATGGACCGTTTTTAACAGTTTCGTTATGGATTTACCTCGCTATGCCTACGTAGATACTTATAATATGTAAAAATACGCAAAGTCCTACCCCGATGGGGCTGTGTTAAACTTATACTTCTTCCACAAATTTTCTCTTAGATCTATGGACACGCATGATGGTGAGCAGAGTCCTCCACCTCCGAAGTCAGTTCCTAAACTAGACGAAACTCTTGATCCAGTAAAATTTCCAAGGGTATACAGTGGTGTTGCAGTCAAATATCGCCTCAGCACTTGTTATGTTGTGGTGGCTGACGCGGGAGGTCTACCGGGGGGACCCTCCGGGTCGATGCACAAAAGAAGCGAAGAGCTGTGTAATATTTTGTTTGTCTGACTGTCGGTTTCCGTTGGGGTCACTGCGGTGGCCATAATGCCCTTGTCGGGCTGGATAGCCTCTAAGCCGTGCCAGTAGCTCCAAATATTATGCCTTCTTTTGTCCTCAAGAGAGTCTGGGCTCGTAACCGCTACATTCAAATCCCTTGTAAAATTGGGTAATTCAGCAATGATCGTTTTTGGAATTCTTCCACTTTAGGATAAAAAAATGTGAGATATACAAATATTTACCGAATTCTCGTTTGTGTCTCGACGTCTCAAAAAGGCGAAGCAATATTTTCCCTAACAATGCATAGGAACCATTTTTACCACACCATAATTTATAACTGTCATTTTCAATTAACCGAAGTTCTGAATGACAAGCTTAACTTATTTCGCTGTCAAAATTCCTTTCATGTCAATTTTTATTTTACAAGTTGGCATTGGCAAAAAAGTTTCGTCACACGGAAGAAACGTGCTCTGAATCCGCATGATTATGGAGTTGGCATTCAACTCGTCTGTTCTTTCCAAGAGTACAAAGGATTATGTGGAAAAGGGAGACACAAAGGCCATAGTTCTTGCGCTAGAGCCGGCGTGTCTGATTTTTTAAAAACATCGTTGACTTCAAAAGATATCTTTAGAACTCTGATGCCACGAAAACGTTTGAATTCTTAGTGTCTCTTTCCAGAGCCCGTTCTCAGCAGCCGGAAAGATCAGCATGACCTCGGACATTAGGCTAGTAGAATGCTGTACTAGCTTATCCTAGCTCCCCAACTACCATCGCGCCCGAATCTTTCCTGAAAATGAAGTATCTCATTATACCAAGGTGAAGGTGTGTTTACTAACGTACAAAGGTGATAAGTGGCTACAGGCAGGACTAAGAGGCCGAGTTGTAGAGCGGAAATGCCTGCCTTGTGCGTCTCTTCAAATGAACCGGAAAGTTGAACAGGTTACCAAAATATCGTACAGTAAATTGAAAAGAACTATGCAGCTTATTATAATTTTGAATAATTTTATGGATATTAAGGTATAGATCTGTTTGTTAAAGAGCATTCCCAACACTCGGAGTTCAAGGCGCGAGCACTTTAACTATGCAAGGAAAAAATTTAGAAACTGGCATTATGAAAGCTTTTGCCCACTACTTTTGTAAAACGGGTTTCAACTCTAGCCTGCCAACTCTTGCATTTTACCTTGGCACAATTGTGTGGAAAACTACTACTACTACTACTTGGCTTTTGCTCATTTCTTTAATCAAGAATGTCTATTTCCCATGTACATTGTTTTCGAAGCACCCATTCTACAAGTCAGTACACTCCTGCAATTATCTTTCTCAACAACATTTCGCTGTTCAAACAATTAGGTACCAAAGTACTTCTAAACAGCCTTCCGGAATGCGCACTATTATAGTGAATTGACATCCTGTTTACACACCCGAGAGCTTCAGTGCCTGCAAGGTACGCCTCATTCTGTGGCATGATGATATCTTAAGAAGTAATGTAGCATTCAGCATGAGTTCAAATCCTGAACTATATTTTGTGTATATTTTTTACTGAAAGTCAATTAAGACCTATAAATTTTGAGTTTGCTACTTGAAATTTTATAGTAGAAATTCTACTTAGCAAGTTCTGGTTATTGTTGAGGCAGTAACTGCCGAATAAACAAGTGAGGATAACTATTTAGTCTCAACCATGAATTTTCGTCTATGATGAACGCCTATTTGCTTGTGCAATCGTAGATAATGCCAGTCCATACTTTTTGGCCTTACTCTACTATTTACTTAATTAGTAGTATCGTCTGTTAGTGCCAAAATATCGCGCCCATAAAATATCCAAACTCAAATCCACATTGGAAATTAAAAGCTTTGCTCCACATTTAACATGTTCTTCCTGCTTGGAAGCTTACGAGGTGGGCCCGCTTTAAGTTAGTCAGGTGTAGGAAAGTTAACTCTCTTCCTCTGAAATGGTTTTGAAGCAAGGTCAAAGCTTTAGCAGCTTAGTAGTACATAATTTTATTTTAGTATAGATACACTGGGAAGATTGGTAGAATTATAAAGGTTTGAGGACAGCATTGGAAGCACCGTATTTAGTGAAGGCGCATGTCTACACTATCGATAGCATTGATTCGGAATTTAACAGATCATTTTCCAATGATTAGGTAGTTTTCTTCCATGACAACCAAATTAAATGACTGTAAAAAATTGCGGTCTTAAGTTTATTCACCTCACATTGCGATCCCTGTGTTTACAGCTATTTGGCCCATTTATCCTAGCGATCCCCAGGTCTCAAAGTGGTGGACAAACATCAATCTTTTTCTTGCACGAAGAGTTTCAGTTCGCCACTAATGCTGAAGTGTGAACTATCTGATTTCACTCACTTTCTTTAACTCTAGCGTGGAATTAGCAGATCCGGTAAAGTTCAAAGAAAGGGGTATCTTAAAAGTAATGATGGAAAAGTTGGGAATGTGATGTATATGCCTGCAGCTAGATTACCACTGCAAGGAAGCAAGGAAGAAGTTCTTGCGCATTTACTCTGGTACTTGGCTCCATTTAATATTAATGAGTTGAAGTACATCAAGTTCACAAGAATGTACCCACTTCAGAGCCGAAGTAAAGGGAGTCAGCATATAATTAAACCACTGTAGCGTCCCGAGACTTCCCTGAAGGCAGTTGAAGGCATAATGCTAGGGTAGAATGCATATCTGTTCAGAAAACGGAGGGAACGGGACCGCTGGCATGACCCGAAGGCCAGTCCACTTGGCTAAGGCAATGTGGCCACCTAAGTGACCGTAACCAAGACCGGCAGTCGAACAAACAAAGTACCACAACTACCACATTTGAATTTATATAGACTAGGGTGTATTTTGGTGCATATGTAAGAAATTGTTACAATATTACAAAGCTCTGAACCCTACAAAGCGCTGTTTGATACACAAGCCACCTACTCAGCTGGTGGGTTAGAAAGTTAAAATAAAAGCTTTAGTATCATTTGACCTTAAAATTAAAAAGCAAACAGATGTAAATAGGAGAAAGAGGCCGCTCTTCAATTTTTTGGCATTTTTACATCTTTTTCAGATTTTTCCTGACGAATTTTCAATAGTACTCCTTTCAGCCCTCTTAAATATCGTTTCGTGGAACAAAATTTATCAACTCGCCTATCTCGAATTTCTGTGAATTGCGATTCCCCTTCTAAAAGCTTTTCTTGACAAGACCATAACAAACTGTGGCAGATTTTCAGCAGCAGCAGCAGCAGCGTTCAACATAAGCCCCTGGCTTTGCGCCAAAGGACATCAGTAAATTTTTTTATAAAAAATCATTGTAAAAGAAGCAACTTATTACCTTCGTTTAAGAAAGGTGTTAATTAATGTTAAAGTATGAGTGTGCCATGATGCCAATGTACACTAAACTTGTCAAAGGTTGTCATTTTGAATGCATTAAATCCATCAAGCCTGATTTCCGCTGAGACCGTATCTAACCAATGAATCCCATTTGGTCTCACTTTTATCTAAAATATTGCAGCTGAAGTACAGAATTGAAGTATTAATGTGGCATTCTGTGTGAAAAAAACGGTGCCTGCGAACACTTCAGCAAGTACCCATCCACATTTCATAACTTTCATTCTGTCACTAGCCAACCCCTTTCTCTCCTGCTTTCATCCCCCAGCTGCACCCTCTGTTTCGTATTTGATAGTATAAAATGAGCATTTTGGGGGCCTTAAAGGGACTACGAGTGGTAGGGTGCATACAAAGCATTATATTCTCCGTCAACCTTATTACCAATCTCAGGGTGACTCAATGACCACCAGTTCTCGATGTTTCCCATGCATGAGCAAGAAGAAGAACATTGTGTCTCACGCCTTCAAAGTATGTTAACTTATATCTTCTCAATAGGTCACGTTGGTGATGCTCAACCCAAAGCGGGTGATAAAGCTATAATGAATGCCTTCATGTCCATCCCACCATTCACCTACGCAAAGTAAGTGGTCTTCTGACAACGCATCGGGTTAAGCTCTGGGGCAGCCATTTAGTTGGGATAAACAATGATATTTTTAGTCGCATAATGAACCTTAAAGAGCAAAATCATCTTCCATTACATGCTCACTCTGTCAGCCAGTCACCGAGTAGTCCAAATAGCTTTGAATAAAAGGATTAAAGAATTGTACTTCGACTATTCCTCAAACCTCCTGTTATCTGTCAAAGTTTTCACTCCTTTCTATGCTGATGTGGGTGTAGACGTTTTGCATTAAACAGCCCAGCTAGTCACTACTTCTAATGTGTCGCAACCAAGGGGAAAACGGGGTTCTTCCCCATGCGAGGTTGAGAGTCTCGCTTGCATACAATGACTCGTCCTCTGAGTGTATCATGCTCCGAAACAAGCGTGACGAGGTGTTGACATGACAGGCTCAACTCACAAATAGGGAGCAAGTACAATAATGTGCGCCGATGGTAGGTAGATGCATATCTAAACTTCCCTATGCCTATCAACAATTATCAGTATCAACAATTACCCTTGAGTTACACCCCACCACTGCTGTGACCAGATCTACAACCTCCAGGTATCTGCTTAGTCGCCAATAACAAACTCATCTTCTTCCATCTCTCTTGAGCTTTGCTGACGTACAACATTTCTGCTACTTAACTCCATCCAAATCTCATTAACACCATTACATAATTAATCCTCTGTTCGAAAAAACTAATTTGCTTTTTGTTAGCTCCATCTTCTTGCTTTGTTAATGAAACCAGTTACTGCTCTTGTACTTTGTGCAAAGTTAAAACGAGTTAACTTTTTTGAATTATTTACGGTGAGTGGAGTAATTGCTCAAGCAAACGCACTTTCAATTTACGTTTGCTATTTAGGGAATTAGTTGTGTAAATCTGAAGGTGCTTTAGAGAAGGGGGTTTGTTGGTTTCCCTCATTTCCGAAAATTCGATGTCATCTATTCTTTTGAGTGGCAGAAGTCGACCTCTAGCATTTGCGAGTGTCCGGTGCTTTGGGTTTGCACACAGATTGCTTTGTTGTCCTGCTTCAGCCCCTTCACAAGCCGTGGACCGTTCGTAGGAACTACTCAACCAACCTGATTTCATCTTAAGCCGTTACAGCTAAAAAAATCCTTCATGACTGCAGCCACATCAAGCAGATTGTAGCAATTTTTTGTTCCCTGGCGCCATCACTGAGTTTCATGAATGTCTTGTAGGGTCAGGATTTCTTCTTCCCTTTTAAGCTGTTGTCATGTAATCTTGAGGCGCACTTCTTTGCCCAGTCTCCACAACGCTCTGCAATTTAATCCCCTCGCCTTTTATACACCTTTTTGAGAATCTCCGTGATTAACAAATCTGGTTAGTAAAAAATGGCTGACGTCATTAATGACAAGCATTGAGTAATCAAAGCGAATACCAAAGTAGTTACTTAGTATTAATGAAATAAAAGCCAAAATTTAAGTCGTTTTATGAGGCTTTAAGCGTCTCCAAAAGGACTGACGGGTTGCCTTTGTACTTTCACTTACTTAATGCACAGTCAAGGTCAGTATCTAGGCGACCCTTTCACGAGATAATCCATTCAAAATTTTAAAGGAGGGTTATCAAAGTGTCTTTACGTGAAGAAAAAAACACTCCCACCATGCATGGGATTTTAAAGCAACTTGGGATAATCATTTTATCTAAACTTGCCCTCGCCTAATCACATTTAAAGTGATCTGTGCATGTTAGTTACACACAGATTAGCATGAAATATCTTAAGTAGGCAAAATCTCAAAATAATTACAGTTTATGATCATTTTGCTGAACACCAACGCATAAATTATGGCTTTGGTCCTAATTCTAAGGAGATCGCTAAAGTTATTCCAGAGATGATCCACGATTGAAACAAACCGATCAAGGTGACAACAAATTGAGGCCTCATAAGTGTGTGCATTGTTATCATCTTGTGTAAAGGAAGAATACTGAAAGGCAAACCCCTTTGAAACCTACCTGGACACTATTTAGTATTTGGGATTGTAAGGTGCAAAAAGGTATGTTTTACTATACTAAATTTGTACAAAATAAGACCTCTAATCATCGTTCAACTCACCCTTGAGAATTTCCCCACTCCCTTTATGACATTCGAATTCTTTACTCAGCGTCGTAAAGAACTGGTTTGTATTTTTCAAAGCATAATTATTCCCTTTGCGGTGTATTGGACGGAGCTAAAGAGGCACTTGAGAAATAAAGCAAAGGAGTGATAGTAGGCAAAGCCAAGCTTCTTAATGGCTGGCTCAGAGGGAACTTCAAGGCAAGTGAAATTCCCATATGGTGTGGATTGTGATTAAAAAAACTTGCGGAGCGTACAGATGACATAGAAAAGGAAGGAAAAACACGCTATAGCATTCGACATCTCTGAAGATTTTAGCCCTCTATTTGTGGTTCCGGACAGTCTCCTTATTGTGTACTGGTTATCACTGCAAAGCTCGTCTTAAAAGATCACTTGAACCCGACAGTATGTGCATCTGTTCCATCCTTTAGAGTTACATAACCTCGGGGTTGCTCTCCGCTACCCTGAACCAGTATCATGTCTGCATGACCGACTTGCTTCATTCTGCTGAACTGTGTGGCAGACTTTTCCCCAATTCCTTGACCACATGATTGTCAGCGCCACTTAATCACCTAAGTGATCACCGTACAAATTACCGCAATTAATAGCAACAGTGATCGCTACTATTTTTAGTAAAAATGTCTTATGGACGTTTTCTTGTCAAAAGTTACTGTATTTAACAATGATTACCAAGACGCTTTATGAGGGTGAATGAGTGCTGTCACTTGATGACACTACTTAATCATATCCGTGGATTCCATGACCACTGCTTGACAGCGGACAAGATACTGCTCCATAGAAAAATATTTGGATCTTTATTTTTTGTAGGCAACCTATCAAAAGTATGTACTTGGCCTTTTTGTCTAGTTTCCATTTGGGATCTGTTTATTTGACCGCTTGAAAAAAATTTGTAGAAGAATACAGTAGGCAGCTTATTTAAGTTCATCCGAGATTTGAGATTACTACATCTGAGTGATTCTTATGAAGCATTCTTAAAATCCAGACTTTTGCTATTATTTAGAGTCTGGTTTTCTTGAATAAGTTTCCAACCGACTTTAGGGAGATTCAAATTACGCCCGTGAAGTGATTTTTGCTGTTCTTTATTCCTAATTTTGCCAGTGATCCAAGATCCGTTCATGAAACCTTACTCCCAAAACCGTTATTTGGGCCATTATCGGGTGGCGGTTTGTTCATATATTGCATTTTAAAGAATCGAGTAGACCTTTGACAATGGGTCAGCAAATTCGCAAATAGTTCTGTTGAGAAACCCTCCTTGCACTTGAGAATCATCTCAAGGTCACTGGTAACACTGGCTCCGTGTATGCATCCACAACACTCGATGGTACAGCTACCTTCAAAGCTTGAGGGACTCTTGGGTGTACGCTCTCGATCCCATAGACGACTTCCGGGGTGAGTAGATTAGCCATAGAAAAGAAAAGCCAACCAATGGGATTGTGGGGATGGATCTCGGACTCCCATTGGTTGACGTTGGTAGAGGAAACGAACTCAACTTAAGCGGTCACGCGTTGGAACGCAAATGTAAGTAATTTTACAGCTTTTCTTAAGAAGGTATGCGTTATTTTGTGGTATACTTGATTTTTTTACTAACTCGCTCCTTTGAGCATCCTGTCTTACTTGAATATATGAATAGGACCCAGAAATACAACTTTTAAGCTCCTCATGAAGTTTTATGTGGAGGTCTACATCCAACTACTTTTCATTGCAACATTTGTCTTCCACATGTCTATTCGTGAAATTACAAATTAAAACTTAAAATGTTGCACTATGGGTTGTATGCAAGTGAGGTGTAAGATAATTCCCTTGTTTATTTTTTAGTTTTTAAACAAAATCAAATTTTTAAGTTAAGTTGTTGGCAACAGTAATCCGGTAAATAGGAACGGCCAAATCCTCTGTTGCTTGCATTTTTAAGTTAACATTCGTGTAACTAAAAAAACATGATTGTTGCTAAGGTGGGAAGCAATCTCATCTACCTTTCCCGACTCGTCTTCAAGAGAAGATGGTGTGTCATTGTCCACTACAGGGTGACATGGGAGCCGTCAAACGGAAATTGCATTTCATTTAAAGTTTAACTTCTCTCTCGCTTACATGAATTTTGCGCTCGTGCGTTTCTCTCCTCGGGTTCCATTGCTGATGATTAAAAAGGTGGCAAACCCAAGAGGAAGGGTATTTCCTGCCTGGCATTTCCTCTCAACACTGTTTTAGTTTCTCCTTCATTAAAAAGTGGTTTTCAGTGCTCTGCCAAACTACCATTCCGTACAAGTGCGTGGTACAAAAAAGCAACTAGAGTGTTCTTTTACTGCCGTCAATTGTAATGAAAGTTGCCTCTCCGTCATGTCTGTAGCGCCTATTCTTTTGAAACAAATGTATGCTTCCGCGTTTTTGAAGGATGCGGCTCATTGTTCTACATTAATTTTGTTCTTCCGAGATGTAAATATACCTTTTCAACATTCATTTAGGCGGCAGTGCCTACCGTTACTATTGGGACTTAAAAGAATCAAGTCAAGGTATGACATCAATGCAAAGTGTTTTTCCCAAAATCTTAAAAGAAATTTATAAATCTAAATATAGGCACGTCCAACTGTGCCACCCACTTTCCTTTGAGGAGGATTTATCCATACTCCAAGCCAGAGGTGTTTTTAAAGTTTCCTACTCCTCATTTCACCAATGTAAACAGTGTAGACTCGTTTCCATGCAAAGACATTTTTCTTTATTTCAATTTAAAAATTCTTGCTTATTAAATGACTAGAAATTAAAACGATATGACATGCTAGAAAATTGGAGAAATGAGCTAGGCGGTGGAAAGACTTCATTTTGGCCAAAGAGGCAGATTTGAGAAGTAGACAAGGGCGCACCGACACACATGGTTGTCCAGCAACCCAAATACTTTTGCCAGATGAAGAAATAAACATGATTTTATGGTAAAATTTTTCCAGAGAAAGGCATACTACCCATTTAGTAATGAGAGTAACCAAATTCATAAATGAAAAGTAATGATAAATGACCCTGAATTGAATTGTTGCAACCTCTTCCGTAGAAGGTGAAGTAAACTACCGCCCTTAATGAATTGCTACCTCAATGTCGTGCAAGAAGTTATTAGCGTTTACAAAGAATAGTAACAAGGATTCTATGTGAGGTTTGGATTTAGAGACGTCGTCAACAAATTTCGTCTAATAATGCATTGGTATGAATGTAGTATGCTTAGTAAAGGAGTACCGGAAAGTTCATGTGGTTTGTCTTACATTGGAGAGACTCAAAAATACCTCCCAACGTCTGCGAAAATTGGGGGCTACTGATTCCCAAGGCTTTACTTTTTTGTACTTGTAACTGTCCCTCTTCACGCTGAACCCTTATCTCGTCAATTGTCGTTTGTAAACACTGGATATGACTTGAGTCTGTCTTTTCAACGAAATGACTTTAAAGCAACTGCACAGCTGCAAAACTCGGCATCTCGTTACATTTGTTGTAGAGCCTGAACCATGTAAAAAGTGTTTCATCACGTGTAAATGAAAGCCCTCTTAATTAAGACATATCGGGGTCAGTTGGAGAGGGAGAAAGGGCAGTAACATTTAAATTGAGGAATTTAGAGGAGAGGACTCAGTGGTGAAGGGTGGGAAAGGTTTAAAGTCAAGTCCCGCTCAGATGCCCTGACTTCTTCGCTATTTATAACCGCATTATGGGTATGAAAAATTTTGGATTATTTGGTGACTGGCTAACTGTCTGATTGGCTAAGAGTGTAATGGGAAGTGATTTTGTCCCTTAAAGTTCATTATACGACTAAAAATATCATTGTTTATCTCGAGCAATCCACCAACCCATCGCGCGACCCACATTTCTGGGACACGCACCACTTTGTTGTCAGAGAGATATGCTTGCTTTGTGCAGGTTTGATGAAGCGTAAGTCTTACTTTCCTCCTACTGAAGGTGGAACAATTACAAATAAGAATCCTCTGCTTAGTGTGATAAGCATTGAATACATGCCACTTGGAACGGTCACTCTGTTGAATAGCATTTCTGTTCTATTTAGACAAAACATGATATCACATCGTCTTTTGGTATAAAGGGTAGAAACATCACCTCTTATTTCGTCTTGTTTTGATTGCATTATTCAAAAGATTATCTATTTTTAGTGTGAGGCATTCATCCATAAAAAATGCAATTTAACGGAGAGCGGAGGGAATGGTTTGGTTTTATTCCTTTCCTTTACCGACCTGCGGTTTGATAAAAGTGACATTCGGAACAAGTTTTTCCTTTCGGAAAAGGCTATAGTTCTGTTAGGCATATTTATAATTTGATAAGTTTTCCAGAGTTACAAACTTTTACTCGAAACCCCAACAGTTGCATTTGCATTTGTACTGTTATTTGTTATACCTCGAATGAGTCACAACAAAGCTTGTGTTCTTTGTAGTTTTAATTACTTTCCTGACTGGCACATTCTCACTTTATTAAAGCAATCTGTAGGATGGCCCCAGTGATACCCTCTACCACGAACCAGCCTAATGGACATGGCTACAACAGCACATCTGAGGCACCAAAAATTATGGGATCCATTGTCTCGGACGAGGAGCGCGAACATCTCAATTTGCCGACCTACAGAATACCCACAACACCCTCAGTTGATCAACATCCGTTTTTTGTTGTCCTGGGCTCCACTTCCGCACCGCCAACAAAACGTAAGCATCTCACATTGGCGCCCTAAACCCCATAAAATGCTAACGAGGTAGTGGATTATCGGGCCATCAAACAGACAATGAGGTAAATGTATTTGTGATAAAATACATTTTCCTAATGGAAGCTAATTGTTCCTGCCGTCGTTTGCAGTGGGTGAAACAATAATAGTGGATGGGTTGTAAGTGGAGTGGTAGCTCCTGCAAGAACTTCTCAAGGCGCAAGAAAGATCGCATTAGGCTATCTTGTGTCGCGTTGGCACAGGTATTGTGGAGATAAGTTCTGGATCCAAACTTTGCATTGGCACAAGTAGTCCCGTAAGTATTTGCACCCACCTCTGATAAGATCCCAAAAATTCTTGTTAATAGACATCTGGTTTCAGTAGTCGATCAGTGCAATGTCATTTTAATGGCAGGAAACGGAAGCGGGACCACCGCCAATTCATCTGTTCTAATCGGTCGTGGTAATTACCGTGAGCTCATAAGGCTCAGCCTTTTACATTCGTAAAAAGGCGTGGCTTGACTCATAAGCCCCCTGTACATCGCTTCTAGGACGAAATTCACCCAGTACTCTCTTTTATTTTTCCGGATGATTTAATGGTGTTTAACTATTAATGTATACCAAAGCCGCCCTCTATCCGACTCACAGGATGCTGCTATAACCCACAGCCGAAAATGATGAATCGCGAGCTTTTCACTCCAGCTATTCTTCTGCCACATTTCTTGTGCCAAATATTTTCCAAATCTGCGTGCTTTTTTCAAGAGATGTACAACATCTGACATGACATGTGCCAATCTCTGTTCATGTATCAAATTATTGCTACTGATGACATTCACAAGCCAAGGTTTGGAACACATCGAAACAAAATTGGCCAATGCTTGATTGTGAGGAGAGTGTGGCTGCAATTTTAAGCACAAGAGATAATTTTAGAGTGCAAAAAGTAAGATTTTAGACATTGCTGTCATCGCATTATTGAAAAGAGGTGCAATGGAAGGGGACTGGATGCCTAAAATTTTACGTTCCAAAGGCACGCCATTCGTGGTGTGACTACGTCTTTGCATGAAACTAATAATGCCGCTCAAGCATTGTTTCCCTTGTGCGGAACTAACGCTTTTAGTTGCGAGGTGTTGATGATCTCGCAGTTAGTTAAATCTCTCCATTAATTTTAGATTCGGCTGTTCAAATGCGCAGGATAAGAGACATTTAAAAGCACTCTACTCGTATATGCTTAGAGAATGAATAACTTTGGAATTAGCCTTAAAATCCATCATTACAACCAAAACACTATCCATTTCTACCTAGATGCTATAAGGTGGACAATTGTCAATCAAAAGAAATGGAGTGGGATTGGGTTTGACAGTTGTGGGGCGTGGCCAAGAATAGACAGGCTTTAAGAGAAAGGGTTTAGGGTCAAGTTCGGTTCATTCCTTTAGCAAATCATAAGCGGAATAATTCATCGCGTTAGCTGACAAACTTATTTGGTAAAATTTGCTCCTTAGGCACTTTTTAAGTTCAAATAATGAACGCCAGCAAAAAGAAGACGATTGAACATCAACTACAATTAAATTTTTAATTGTTTGTGAATAATTAGTTTTGCCCTTTAATGAAGGAACTTTTCTTTTTTAATTTTGCCTAAAAACTTCCAAAATGACTTTTACACTTGCGAGGCGTTATGTTAATCCCATACCGGGGTAGTAGGAGAAATACACCTCCACAACCATAATATTTTATTGTTTTTATTTTCTAATAACAGTCAACGATCGTAAATGCACAAAAATGCGTTTTTACGTGCGCTATAAACCGCTATACATCATTTTATGTGTTAAGCTCAATTTAATGCACTCGGTTATCATGGGTGGCAAACAACTTGCGCCACACATTTGTGACGCTGGGAACATGTAAGAAAATCAGTGTCGGGTCACGCCTGAAGTCAATTTCGTTTTTTTGGATCTAATTCAACTTTCAAATTGGCATTTTTTTGTACTTTAACACCGAAATAGGTGTTTTTGGGGTATAGGTGTGACTGTTTCTGTAATCAAACATGGATCTAAAACCAATGGTCCTCTGCAAATCTAAATTTAGGACATTGAAAAAACTGCGCATTTGTTGTGATTGCCTACTATAAATGCGCACTACTGTCTAAGCCGACAAAAATTTTGTAGTTTTATGTTTAGGTTTGCGTTTACTCTTACTTAGTCCAACAACTGCGGTGTATCGATGAAGCAGCATTGTGCACGAATTTGTACGTCTGTTAAGATAGTAGCAATTGTGGAAGTTCTTCAAGAGATTACACTCGTATCACACTTCTTACACACCCTATTCAAATTGATCTAGTCCTAAAATGAGACCGTTAGGAGGGTGGTGGCAGCGAGCTTTCAATCGCGATAGCTGGATAAGGTAGTGCCTTTGGTAAATGAAAACAGTATCAGTTCATGTGAAATGGGTGAAGTTGAGCTAGTTGTCAGAAAAGGCAATGATAGGGCATTACTTTCAGGCTATTGCGCCTGCTCCTTGTCATTTACTAATTAAATTTGAATGGCTTCGTGTCGGTACATCCGCGTAGCGTACAATCACTGACTTTGATTAATGTCCAGGCCATTGCCCAGTGCAGTGACTCCTCCCACTCAGATGTTAAAATAGGTACATTTAAGACTAAATTAATGCTGTATCTGCCTTACTAGATGCAGTAACTAAGAATTGCATAAAATGGGTACGAAATTTCGCTCCATTCTAAAAGGCGGACTAAGCTGCCGCGAGATGATTAACCATCATTTTTTGCCTCCTTTGTCTACTATGAAGATGCGAGCACCTCACAAGCCTTAATGATAACTCTGGCCGTGTGTTTCGGTCTGGTTTTCGCATTTTGGATGTGCAAAAAATGCATTCCAAAGCGCAAAAAAAGAACGAAGAAAGGAGTCAACGTAGACGCTGATGACAGCAAGGCTATCAAATTTGCATCTTCGCTGAACAAACAAATGGTAGGTGTTCTCAGGTATCCTTAACCAACTGTGCACAGGTAATTGTAGAAATGGGTACTTAGGGTGTGCTGTTTTGAGTCTGGACTAGCGATCTAGTGTTTTAGTGTTAACGAGTGCTGTGTCATTTAAAAATGTGACTGTCTAAGCCTCTGGAATTACTTTTAAGTGGGACTGAAGTAATTACCCACGCCCTCTTTATAGGTGCCCGAAAATGATCAATTTTGTGAATTCTTTCCATTCCTCCAACTGTAAAGTCCAGCACTGGATAAGGGAAGCGTCTGACATTTTAAAGAGCGGCTAGGTCTAAGTCATCGAAATTAAGCACGTAGACATGGGGCCGAATATCCTCCCGAGCTTTGAGAAGTTTATTTCGCAATTCATGAAAAATGTTATCTAAATGATTATTATAAAAGGTGATTTACAGAAAGGCACTCTAAACTACGTTTTGCTCAGTTTTCTTTGGGGAATTACTAGATTTATATAAGGGTGCATTTTGCTGTTGATCAAGCGAAGTAGATAGGGATTGATATATTAGAGATTGGTAGAAGAAACCACTCACACCTCCCCCCTAGAGGAAATAATTCATTCATAGAAAAGGATTTTACCAACCCTCCTTCTCCATCTAAATTAGTGCGCTTCTGTTCTGGGGTCCGTTTGATGTGACGACACTTGAAAGGTTAATTCTATGTACAGCAAAACAAAGGCTTATCAAAAGAGTCGTAGATAAGGTCGAAGTGGACTTAGTCTGTATTAGCTGCTTTGATACATTTAATAACTACTTGAATGATTTTGCTCCCTAAACTATCCTTACTGGAAGAGGATCCAGATCTGAGCATTGCTAAGATATTAATTGGAAGTAACTAAATCACCGACCGCAAGAAAAACAAACTCAACTTTTTTTCTCTTTAAGGAAGACACCCAAGGTCTGACAGAGAATATGGAGGTAAACGAAAAGGCGGCGGATGATAAAGAAAAAGTCTATTTGGGCTCATTGCAGTACTCTGTGGAATTCGATTTTCAAAAGAATGAGGCAAGAACTCACCGTAGTCCCATTTCGCCTTTATTTACTTTTAAATATTGCCTTTAATGGCCACTTCTAAAGCACTTCAAACAACTCGGGGAGCAAATTTGGTAATCTTTGATCTCTCAAACAATTCCGTTTCATTAAAATTCTAAATTTCTACCGCGTAACTTTCCTCTACCCTCTGATGCAGTCGCAATATGAACCTCTAAAAATACGGTTTTTTCATGAACTTTTAAATAGTCGTCTGCTAAACAAATTTATGAAGATTTATTGTTGCATACACTGTGCCTTGATTACGACGCATAATGGGATCTGGTCACGTCGAAAGGCCATTTCCTACCTTCCGACCGAATTAGGGAACTGGAGGATGACATTCCAGCGCACTCCGCCTTAGCATAATTCTATCTGTGTCTCCTTTTGTCTAGTTAACTGTTGGAATAATCCAAGCCCGTGATCTGCCTGCAATGGATATGTGTGGAACTTCGGATCCCTACGTAAAGGTGTTTCTTCTTCCGAATAAAAAGAGGAAATTTGAAACAAAGGTACATCGCAAAACCCTAAATCCGGTTTTCAACGAGACCTTCGTTTTTAAGGTAAGTCCTATTCTTGGCTTATTTTATTTTGTTTGATTGTGTCAAGCTAAAAGAAGCAACTCGGCTACTTATTTGTTAGGTAGTAATTAAAGTGGTCTAAGTTATAACAAAACAAAAGGATTTAGCAAACAAAATAGATTGCCAACGTCAATCGCGAATCATGTGACCTTATATGCTGAAGAGCAAGTTCTTGCCTCTATTAATTAGCACTGGTTTTGTCTTTGAGCGTCAGGGTCCGTGGGTTCGGTCCCTAAATGTTGGAAATTTAATTCGTGGGAATCATTTCACTCCTACTAAATCGAGGGTTACTTTTATAAAAACTTTTGCTAAACATTGTTGTTTAATTTGCATTTCTAAGAGGTCCATTAATGCAGTCCTCAACCTGTTTATTAACAAACAAAAGCTCCAACGGCTTTTATTCATTTAGCACTGTTCCAAGAACAAAGACACCTATCTATTGTTCAAATAATGCACTTTTTGGGCTCTCTACGACGTTGGAATGTTCTTGGTTATTCACTGTAGCTTGATCTCCATCTTTTCAAGTAAGTAGTACTTGGTCTTATAAAACGATATTTAAGGCCATCAACAAATTCGCAAGGACTACTCATCTTTGAACTGCATGATAATGCTTGGAAAATCTGGCTCCTTTCTACCCGCTTACCTAAATCGACGTGAGGTTGATGGTTATCCCTAGTCAAGAAAATCGGGTGAAAGGACGTGTTCTAGAAGTCACAACACTTTGGGATAGGCTTACCTAAGACTTCGATGTCACCACCGAAACAGACCTCTCTGTATAATCTTACAGTTTCTATGCTTGTAATAAATATTTGTAGGGGTCCGCGATGCATTGTAGGCGGTTTTGCCATCCCCATGGCCAATTGAACTCATCTTATCAGTCACGGATGAGTGAAAATCTTTCCTCCTTCCTAATTACTTATTCATATCAATGAAGCATCACGAAAGTGCCTAATTTTCAAATTTTCTGAATTTCTTATTCCTCCTCCTCCTCCTCCATCTGGCAGCACGTTGAGCAAAATTGCGGATTTTGTGCTGTTAGAGCCAGGTGCATAAAGTATTCCAGCATTTTGGTTGATAACTTTGGCATGTACCCTTCAACCTCATTGTTGCGCCCTAAAATCTTTCCCAGAGACGGAGTGTGGCCTAGTACTGGAGTACAATACACACTTTTAACTTAGAGAAGGGCTCAGAGGCTACTGACATGGCCGAGGAGTCATAAAGTGGTCCTCTACCGAACGGATAGTTAAGCAACCCCTCAATGCATTGCACCCGATGCTCTAACTTTGTTTACTGTCTGAGAAATATCTATTTTGCAATCAGCTCTTGTTTGTTGGTTGAGCTACATGTGACTTTGGATTTGGTTCAAAGCCACCTGCAGTGCTAGTCCCATGTTTTTGAGAGTTGTAAAAAAACCGACCAACTATCAACTCTTCTCCAATGTTTTACAATTAAAATTGTCCAAAAGCGGGTTGAACGAAACCAACCCGGTTATCTTGTGGCTACTTGAAGAGAAAATATCACTACTTCGCATCAAATTTTTACATACCAATAGTAATTTTAGTCATGGCTTGATTAATAACTTGATGAATGTTTAATATGAACTAATTTTTAGCTTTTAAAGATCAAAATAGTCAAAACTGCCAGATTGGACAGTAGAAAATGGCATCGATGAGTAAAAATTAATGCCGAAATCTCTTCAGCATAAATTTTACTCTTTAATGCAGTGATTTGGTAGAACTGACATTTATGAAGGTCGAAAGCCTCAGTCATTGATGTGAGGCTGACCTTTTTTACTGGTACACTCGGAAAGCAATGCTCCACGAGGGATGGAAAAGGGCTTAAAGATGAATTTATGGAATGCGTGATGTAGTTCGCAGTCGTTTGATTGAGTTGATCTCTCACTCACCCTGGCAAATTCGTCTTGTTGGCCTGTACGACCCAATAATAGCAGGCGCCAGATGTGTGTTGGTAATAAAGTGTAAGCCCCATTTCCATAATAAAGCAATTTATTTCCCTCATGATCGGCTGGCAACAAGTAATCTGCATGTTAAAGTCCATCATGCTTTTTTTGAACAGATGTAACAAGCGACTTGAAATATTTACGAAAATGTAGAGCATTTTGCTAAAATGAAGTGAGGGAACATGTAGTGACCTCAGAAGTGGGGTTCGAGGATGCCTGTATTGCAGCCAGTGCTCTATCCTGGGCTCGCTACATTCATCGCTTATGTCAACTACTCACGCGAGTGGATTTTGGGTGGGTTCGGTAGGATTTTGGCTTCTCTGTTGTACAAACCGAGTTAACCGTGGGTCAAGTGCTGCTAAAGCAGCTCTTCATTTAGCGTTTTTGGCAAATGTGATGCGTTTGGTAGCTTAATTTTACTTTGTTTGGGTAGCGGTTTGCTCACAGCCATCCGCATCAATTACAGAGAAAATCTGATCACCTTCCAAATAAGGAACTCAGTGTTTCCATTAACGCATAAATTCAAATTTTACTCACCTGGATCAAGTGCATGTTGCAACAAGTCGCCAGCATCTCTAACATCTGCCGAGGTTGTGGTGGAAGCTAGGAAAGTGGGGTAGACGTGTATGCGCTTGTAGAGCATCAAAGCGGAATCTACAAGTTTCTCTTTGCTACTTCCAGTTAGATTTTAGAAGTGTTTTACTATGAACTGTATGTTCACTGATAATTCAAGACCATCTACCGCCTTATCACTGTTGAAGGACTTGTTTGCCCGGTGAAGGTCAAACTGATAGAGCTAAATTCTATCTGCCGGGTGTTAATCATCACAACTCGGATTTGTACACAAAAAGAGGAGATTGGTAAAGCACTCAGGAAAAAGGCTTGTTTTCCCAGAACAGAGCCATGCTACTTTCATAACAAGTTTGGCCGTGCGAATATTTTCACTTTTGTTAGAGTGGGAAGAGCATGCTTCCTTACTCCTAAACCTCGAATTCCTCTGATACTTCCCCCCTTCTTCGTGCCAAACATTCACATGCGAAATGGGAAGGAGGGGTTGGGAAGTAAAAGCAAGGCAAATCAGTTTGTGGAATTGAAATTTACAAGTTTGTTCCTCATTGAAGAGGAATTGTGGATTGTAGTAGTAGGTTTTTTAGCAAGTTTATTTTTCAAAATCTTTCATTAAAATAAGACTTTGCTTATGGGTGCACAACGGAATTTTTCGCTGTCCCATGCACTGATGTCGGCGCAATCTACTCATTATGACTGTGTTAAGATTTTGGGTTTTTATTTACGGTTTCCTATAAGCTATTTCCTGTGATCGGAAGGAAAGTATGTTTCAACGCACCGACAAATCAGATAATACTGCCGTTTCCCTGAACTTTGTAATTACTCGTGAAAGCAAAGCGCAATGACTGGCTCGGTTTTGCCTTGTACCTCATAAAACCATTTTCCTTGATTTTAATTTTGGAATCTTGCCAACAGCCAATCAAAAATGTTGACTTTTATCAAAAACCACTCCTATTAATAGACTTCACACAAACTGCTTTGAAAGTGTGTGTAGTTCATTAGATTCTAGTGAAACTTGCAAAGGCAAGCGGAGTAGTGATAGGAAGACAGTTGAGGTGTCTGAGTACCCGAAAGCCCTGCACTTCACTGCAATGCTTGTCACTTTGGAGGGAAAAAAATGTGCTTAGTTTGGCAGCACATGTGTTTTAGGCATTTTTTTTCCTTAAAATGAGTCAAAGAGATTAAAACCAGTGGAGCAAAAGACAGCTTTAGAATGCGCCGAGCGTTCGGTTGTAGCCATGGTAACGAGGAAAACGATTAAATGGTTTTAAAACAGTGAGGTAATCGAAGAAAAGTTGCATATGGCTATCGAGCCCAATAAATAGTGAGTAGCGTGGATACTTTTTCTTTGTCAAGAAAGCACTTACATGAAGGCGGCAGATTTTTATAGAATTCTGTGCTCAGCAAAACTTTACTGTTGCTCCTAGTGGCACAGAGGAGAATAAAATCGCCTGTTTAGACTAATCTTGTGGAAGGTTCATTGTCGATTCGAACACTTTCCATAATGCGACATCCACTGTTGCATTTTACATATTAGGTGTGCTTAAAATGTACCAAAATGGTCCTTTCCAATTTTTCACCCGTCTTTTAACTTCTTATACTATCGTGTTTACTGAAAGCCTAGACGCAATTGCTAGAAAGTACTTGTAAAGCAAATTTATTTTCTCCTTGCCAATTAGGAAAAGGTCAAGCTACTCCCTAAAAAGACTTCCACGAAAGACTTTTGCTGCAAATTAAGGTTCACATTTTTCGTGCATGCAACAAACTAATTGTATTCGTCACTTATCTGTCCTATCTAAGACATCTCAGTGACTACCCAAAACTATCGTTAAAGTCATCAACTGATTTTAACTTTGCCTCCGTTCTTCTTCTATGAGGTCTTATTTCGGCTCTAAAGTTCGAAATGTTTTTACTCGTTTTAACATGCTAGCTGCCGCGGAAGCCCTGAAATTCCTTAAACCCACTTCGTGAGAATACTTGGTTTTGGTGAATCCTTGATTTTTGCGCATTTACTAATTTGCCATTCTTCTGAGTTAAAGTTAAGGTGTAAGCGCTTGACCGCCTTCAAGAGTGCCTCAGCAGACACTTTGGAAATCAGAATGATAGTTGGGCTCGCGATGAGAAAGTGTTGTGTCTCTTCTGCTTTCATTAAAGGTTTCTTTAGTAAAAACCTTCTGCAAAACCGCTTTATTAGAAGTTGGCAAAAATTATCTTTAGACCTGTTAATTTGCTCCTTTGGAAGGTAATTCGCTGTCTCGACCCTAAATTTTATTATTTTGTCCAAAGTATACCAGACTAATCAGTTAATTAACGCTCCAGGAGCTTATCTGGAGGCGCCTTTCTCTGTGTGGTCAGGGTCTTTCATTCCACCAACAGGATGGCCGTGAAGCGGCTAGACAGGCCAATTTTCGGTACTTCGTCCGATTTTGCGACGGCAATGTGATCAAGGCTTGACTAAAATGCAACCTAGGCTCCTTATGCCAGCATTTTATCTCTCATGCTTTGCATTCTTTTGTTATAAAGGAGCTTAGAATTCGGTCGACTGATCTCAAGAGTATTTCTTATCCAATCTTTGAACCACATGTTAGGATTAACCAAGTTTGTCTGACTTTCCAAGCAGCCAGAATACACATTTTTACTCCATTTCTCTGCAAAAATTTGTTACTTTTCCTTCGATCACTGCCTATCGGGACTTCGCTCTAATCTTAGTGTGAGGGCTTTCAGAATTTCGGTTTTGCATTTAGCTGCCCTATGCGGAGATCTCAGGAACCACGTTGGTGCTCTACGTCTACGATTTCGACCGGTTCTCCAAACACGATCAAATTGGTCAACTAAAAATTCCACTTGGTTCGATTGACCTCTGCCAAACTCTTGAAGAATGGCGGCCTATTGAACCGACCGATTCAGAAAATGAAAAGGTATGTTTAACCACAAACACTTTTCGCCTCTTAGATACATCAACTTTGTTGAAAAAGGAAAGCGTTCACCTTGACAACAGCTTAAAAGTAGATATACAAAAATTTGATACTTTTTGGTTGAGATGAACTCATGTTTTTACCACGGGAAATTAAATCACTCCACCAATAGGGGTTTAAGCCTCTTAAAAGGTACTGGTAGAATGTTTAGCTGGAAGATTTCAATCTTTTTGGGACGTCAAATCTTATCGGCAATTTATTTTCACGATTCGCTGGTCTTCTATTTTGGGGAACTCAAAGTTACAGGATGCACTTTTACATCATCTCAAACCAAGTAACTCGGAAGCCTGTGTAGAATTTCATTGCTCCACCAGTCTCCAGGACGTGTAGACTAAAAGGCAGTGAGAGACAGGCATTAAAAGGCAACTTTTTTGCAATTGAGTCACGCATTCTTTCCTCTGCCAAAATGCTAGGGCGTTTTTATGTGTTGGCAGTAAATCAAAGCCCCCTTTTCCTTCCCCTCTTCCCTCCCATCTCCCGCCTTTTTCCCTCCTCCATTACTCCTGCACGGTTTATTCTCCCCTAAAGCTGGGTGGGATTACAACGGGATTCACTTTTTCAAGTACTCCCTAAGTTACATTTTTCAAAACAGCTTTACATCTAATGGTGCCATTGTCGAGCACAAAGCTGTCTTATGGTTAATGGTGAACTGCTTGCGACTCACCGAAATCCAGTTTAGTCTAATCTTTTAAAAATAATCTAAACACCGCGATGGCAGTCCTCTCAAGCTTATTCTTTACTTGTCTTCCTAAAACATTCTTAAGCATTATCGTATGCCAGTTATATTCGGTGATTTCGCTGAGTGAGTATTTTAAGGACTTTACATGATTACTTTATGCTCTCACCTCAGTCACAGCAGCCCTCCAGCACCAAAAAAGCCTGTTGTTGTGGCTTTATTTTTACCAAAGAGATAAACGTGTTGACTTCAAAAGCCATCCCTCTTAGCCGTAAGCTACAAGTTCATCCACGTTTTCTTAATCCGGTTTCATTTTCTCGGCTAAAGTTTGCGCCTTTTAGTTGAGTTTCTTAATTAGAAGTCAAGAAAAACTTAAAGCGGGTGCTAAGATGGATTCGTGCGATGCCTTTAAGTTAAAATTCAGAGCCAAAATAAGAGGGCTAGAGCTTAAAAGGATTGCAAACGGAAGTGCCTTTTTAAAAATTATCTAGTGGTGATAACAAGATTTCGGCTAAGACTTAAGAATAACAAAGTCGAAATTTTGCTTTTACTGCACCATTTGACTGAGTTTAAAAGTAAGGTGCGTTAGCTGTAAATGGAATAAATGGTGCATTCTTGTTCCCATTCTCAATTACACCGTTAACTAGGCTCTTAAAGGATCCTCTGTACAGACCTAAACTTCCCAGTCATTTGAGAGTAATTGTCAAGGAATAAATAGCTCATAAATGCCTTATTATGTGGATTGAGGATAGTAAGGTAACTTAAATAGCGCTTATTTCCTCTTCCAACACCTGCCCATGAACACCCCTTCATTTCGTGCTATAACTACCAAATGGCCTAAAGTTGTGAATGCTTTATGTCTAAGCAATTAGCTTTCAATTCCTAACTTCCTCAGGGATTTGCTATGTGTTATTGAGGAACATTAGGATTTGGGAGTAATAGCATGGCCTGGCCATCAAGTCGCTAGGCATCATTGAAAAAGCAGAGTCCGAAGTGGCCCATTACCAAAATCGAGGGTTGGGACAAACCATTAACGCATTATATTCATCCTCATCTTTTTTTATGAGCGTCGCCTCCGGCGATGGCAAAGCAAAAACCTTACGAACCATCGACGACAGTCATGGAATTTATATGCAATTGAGAAGAAATTTGACTGCAGTGCCACTCAATTCATTCAAAAGACTTCAATACATCTAGAGATCTGTCCTGGTTAGGAACTGTACTGGGGGAAGGGGAAAGTACTGGCCATTATGTATTTCCATCACCAGTCGTAGTAATACTGTCATAAAAGCGCAGTTGTGTATCAAAGGCTGAGGACTAAACTGATTCCATGGGGATATGGTATCGTGGCTATTCAATCCAGCTTGTACAGAAGTGAAGGTATCGTTTAATCATGTAACCGGCTCCATCACACAGACAAGGCGGACAGCTCCGTACCGAAATTTTCTAGATGGCCAACGGTCACGGATGGTGTCGATTTAGTTGTCGTTGACCTTCACGCCAACCACAGAACTGTGGTGGATGCTGAACTTTGAAGTCATTTACAGATTCTTCGATAGAGGTCGCTACATATTCCCCCATTCACAGCAAGTGTAATTTCTTCCTCACGACCAGAGCGGTGGAAATCAGGACATTTGACCCGTAGAATAAGGTTCTATCTTGTTACCACGAGTGTTTCTCCTTAAGAGTTCCCTTTAGATGAAGAGAGACACAGCACTTAACCAGGGCATGTATTGAAGACGTACATTAGGGATTGGGATTACTGGCAAGCCCTGAAGAGCGAACCGCCAGGCAAAGGTGGAATGGCTTATCCTTAAGACCGAGATTTAAAACAAACTACTAAAGTACTGCACCATTCCTCAGTTATATTCAAAATAAAACGACATTTTATGATCGCACAAGAATCGGAACAACTATAATCTTATTCCTGATTACTATTATGCGTGCGAAATAGTTTAAAAGCCATTGTTTTTTTCCAAAAATAAATAGGAAAATCGACTCGGTGACATTTGCTTCTCGCTGCGCTATGTTCCTACCTCGGGAAAATTAACTGTTAACATATTGGAGGCCAAAAACCTCAAAAAGATGGATGTCGGTGGTCTCTCAGGTACTTTCTTTGTCACTTCATGTACTAATAACCTCTAGCAAAGCAGGTAACATGTCTACCATTTTTTTCTTTTAGCTTGAGCATTAAGATTTGTATTATTTTTGGAATGCTTAAGTCGAAGGCATTGTATAGTCATGTGGAGTTCTTAGAATGCAATTTTCCATTGCCAGATCCCTACGTGAAGCTCTCCTTGATGCTGCAAGGCAGGCGAATAAAGAAGAAGAAGACAACAATTAAAAAGTGTACACTCAACCCCTACTACAACGAGTCCTTCTCATTCGACGTTCCTTTTGATCTTATTCAGGTGGGGCATTTTCACTTTTCCGCTCCCCTTTTTTAATGCGCTGGGACTGGAGATACTATCTGTCCCCACCATAAAAAGCTCGTCTCATAACTACTGCCTCTAAATTCATTATTTTATTTCTCCAACATTATATAAATTTCTGTTTGCGTTTGATTGTTTGAAGCTAGAAGCTGATAATTTCAAGAGTTCTTATCAGAAAATTTGTGCCTCGTTAGTTTTGAAAACAGCCAACTGCATATATAAGTTTTAGTTCCTTAGTTTAATTTGATGTTTCAATTCATTTTAATATATCTATCATTAGTGGGTATTAATGAATCGTCTAATAAAACCGCATAAATTCCAACATAATTTTTGATCTTATCTTTTATAAACAAGAATTAATTTTTATGCTTCCAAAAAAGCTCAAATTCAATTCCATGGTAGAGGTCCTTAAATGGGACTGCTAGTCGATTACTACTGTCAAAATCTTCGATTTTACCTCATTTAAAGTGATCAAGGAAATTGCTGTTTGGATTAAGAGAAGTGCAAAATTCTTGCATGAAATGCGATTTTGTAGAAAGTAAATCTGATCGTAACCGTTGTGGATTATGACCGAGTGGGCTCCTCCGATCCCATTGGCCGAATAGTTCTCGGCTGCAACTCAACTGGCGCCGCGCTACGTCATTGGTCCGACATGCTAGCCAATCCACGCCGACCGATAGCACAATGGCACACTCTTCAGGAGATTCAAGAGCACAACTGAGAGACGAATTGTAAAACTAATCAACCTGAAATCGACAAATTAACAAGAACTTTCCTCTTGATGCTTTCTTTCATGCTTGTAAATTTTACTTTTGTTAATTTTTTTCTTTATCATTAATGTTGTCTGCATGCCAAATCCAAAATAAACAATCCCTCTTTCTTTTTTTAAATTACACACCTGGATAAACTCAATCGGATAATATAGCATTCAAGACAAAAAGCTCGTATGCATTTTGCCGCTTTACGGTGGCATGGATGGAGGGATGGATGCAAACTGGGTGGATGGGCTCTCTTTAGGTTTTCTAAATGGTTGATACATCCTCCCAGAATACGTTTGTTGACCTTGGTCAAACTAGATCCCTTACGATTCCATTTGTATCCTATGCTGCTTAGATTATAGCCTTTGCCTTTATCATAACCTTTTACAGAGGTATTTTGTGATTCTTTTTTAAAGAGGCAGTTGAAAATTTTTCGGACATTTGCACTTATCAAAAATCCTTCTCCAAAAGAACCTTTTTATGATTCCAGGATAGATATACGCTTAGATGGAGGCATTGTTCCAGAAAGTAAATAGAGCCATTGGCATCTGATGGGCATGCAATTAATTCAGTGATTGTGCAGTCATGCGTTCACCTGAGTGTACGCATCTTGCTCCACAGCACATTCTTTGAAGTCTAAATCGACTCACTTTCTTCGGACAAATTACACAGATGTGGCAAAGCTGCACGCGCTGACAATTTTAAAGCAGCCTATTTAAATAAAAAAGCCTCTTTATGGCAGTTAATAACAGCTTTGAAGCACAAAATTGGGGGTGCGATTGCAGGGCATCGTTCTTTATTGCCTAGAATATGTGAGTAATTAGTGGCGAGATGGAGACCATAATTTAGATTTTTGGTGCTTCATTTCACAAAGTTTGCTTAGCAGCTATTTTTTGTATTTAAATAGCATGGTGGACTACTTTCTGGTAAGCAAAAATGAAGAAATTGGCACATCTTCTTTTTACTAGCCGCTAACTCACTTGAAGAAAGCAGGGACCGGAAAAATTTGCAGTTTTCAAGAATTACTTACAACAATGTCAAATTTGGGGCATAGAAATTTGTAGAATGCTTATAAATATCACTACGCATTGGCCTTCCAAGTTGCTTTGTGGGCTTGCATGAAGACCCCATGCCAACAAATGGTGTGATTTCAGGGCGTCGGTCTATTGAACTAGGCACAGCTTGGTTCAGACGGTGCAGAAGCCAGAATTTCTGTTAAATTTACTAGATAGCATTTAAAATATGTGAGATGGCTACAGCAGGCTACAGCTTTTACTGTTTGTCCATGTTTGATTGGCTTCGACGAAGATGAACCACCTGAAGGCTGATGCACCAAGTCAAGAGAGGAAGGATCTCCAGTCTTTCACTAAAGAATTGAACATCGTCATTGCTTGAAATAACTCGTGCTTTACACACCAAAATCAACTCTGTTCATCCACATAACTCGCCAAGTTCATGGCGGGTGTCAAACAAGCGAGTGAACACACAATTGTCCGTCCCTAGACTACTTCTCGACCCAAAGTCCTATTTTTGCATGCCGCTTTGTCCTCCAGACTTATGCTAGTTTCCTTACGTGTGTGGTGAATTAAAGGCAGGATTATTAAAAACAAACTGCTCACTATCTGAATGTCAATAAATTCCAGCTGAGATGCGTCTGCTTAACACAAGTTGACGCAATTCGATGTGCAAGGTAAACTCCCTCTTCGACTTCTGCTTCCTCTGCCTGAGGAAAATTTGAGGTTTGCCAATCAATCAGAGGGAAGTCCTATTCCCATAAGACATTGCAAGATCTCTCACAGTAGAAGTCACTTGTGACAAGATTGACGCTTCAGCCTCGTCCACTGTCTCCCTATTTCCTTGATAGACTTTTAATTTATTTTGGCTCTTTCCTGGCACTAGACCCACATGCTACCTGAAATCTGAAGTTGAGATATGGACTTGAGATAAAGTTAGATGTGGCCAAAAGTGAAGTCATCATTTTAACAACCTGGTGGTTTTAAAAGCAGGATTAACATTATAGAATCTGTCGAGATAAGTATTGCCGACTCTAAGGGGCAAAATTCTGCAAGAAATCTTCCGCAGCTTATAAACTCTTATTTGCGACTAAGTTAAGCATCATTCATAATACTGTTTCGTTGTACCGCTGTAATGCGATAATTTTTTCACCTCTCGGTTTTGGTGACAGGTCTCCAGGCTACACCAATAGTCCCGAGCCTTACTGTTCATCGACAATGCATACTCGGTCCACCCACTCTGTCTTCATTCATCCTCAGAGAAGTCTCGAGATGGTGCATTAAGTCGTCCCTAAAACTACTCAAAAATCATTTTGGGTTAATAGCATGAAGTCTCAACTAGCCAAATCCTCTGTATTACTGATAGTGCTAACATTCTACTTCTTGGGAAGAATTTTTGTCTCTCTGGAACCCTACTTTCACTACAGAGGTTCTCACGAATCATTGCCTTCTCCCAAGTACACATTTATAGATGCAACCGTTTTGTCTGCGGAAAAAACTCTTATAGACCATCTGTCTGAACAATTTATTGAATTAGTCTGAATGAAACCCAATGCAGAATTGCTATTCTTGTGGTATGAACTTAGAAGCAGCGCGCATTATTTATAGGACCTGCTTTCTATCTTCGCCGAAGCAGTCAAGGGAAGTAGGGAAGGGAATGCTTTCCCATTCGCAGTGACTGGCGCAATTACATGGAAGTTAAGATTCTCAATCCCGCATAGACTGAACAGTTGTACACTAGAGCAGTGAAAGGAGAACGGATGTTGGACTATGTAATTCCGTCTTTTATAATTAAAGGTTTCGGGAACTATAACAAGAGGATTGAAGCGTTACCTACTCATTTCCCAAATACAAGAAATGTCGATAGATAATTTTACTTTTCCGAATGGCTAGATTAAACTTGGGCTAAATGTTTTTTTTATTCTTGACAAATAACATGTATTTTTCCTTGAATTTTATTAAAAATTTATTTTATAAACTGTGAATCGCTTAATTAGGCCCCTTCTCCTTCGCTGTGAGACTTCTCAGTGGATAAGCGAAGGTCTTGGGATCCATTGCTTGGCGCGAAGCCCGAACCACTAGGCTAGGGTTGTGGTACTTTGTTTGCTCGGACTGCTGACTCCGGTCACTTGGGTGGCCATATTTTACTAGCCGATTGGCTAGCCTCCGAGCCATGCCAGCAGCTTCCAATTTCTCTGCATCCAAAACATGTACATCCCGCCTTAGTAATATGCCTACTTTTACATTAAAGGAAGTCTCGGAACGCTACTTTTATGGCAGCGGAAAGTGGACCCGACTTTAATGGATTTCTATCCTGATCCATACTGCTTGCGATAGGCTTTAGTGATGTGAAAGAAGTGCATGTTCTACGAATGAGAGAACCTCTGACGTCTCAAAACAGAAGGACTGAGATTAAAGTCCATCTTCGGCATCTCCCCCACCCTTGTGCTCTGAAAGAAAGCTATTAACAACTGACGTGACACCAGTCGTAATCTCCAAGTCCAGTGAAACTGCCAAGAGGGATCAGCGACGTTGTGGGCTAGCACCCTTCGCTAGCACCCTCTTAGGTACTGGGGCAACTCGCCTCCCTTTACCGAAATTTGTATTAGCAGATGCAGAATGTGCAGGAGGCCATTCGATAGCATCGTTTTATGCTATGCACACTTTGATCGCGTGCATACTGTACCTACGAGGCCCAATCGCCCTATTTGCTCAGGGTTCTACGATACCCTCGGGCTGTTCCTACGGCATCAAAAAGCCTGGAATCACAAAATATGTTGCGTGTGTCTCGATCCATTAGAAAAATTTGTATTATACCTCCATCTTTCATTGGGACACATTATCTTGAGGGAGAAGAATTCAGAAGTACGCCTTTGGTTCTTCCAGCTCTGATTACGTTGAGATGGCTGACGCGGAAGGCTTACCGAAGGGAGCTCGAAAGAGGAGAGGGGCAATGTAATACCTTGTTTGTTGGGACCAACGGTTTCGGTCACTTGGGCGGCCATTTCGTAATCTATATTCTGCCCTAGTGCTGTGTCTTCTTTTGCCTTAGAGGCCGCTACAGGGGTATTACGATGAAGTCCCCGAGTGATCCATTACAAAACCGACAGTTAAATAAATAATTAAAAGCATCGCGACCCAAATAGTTCAAAATACCACAGTGCACTAGTTTTTGTGCAATGGGAAATGTTTCCTTACCCCGCTCGAGGAATTCCAAATGCATTAACATACTATCCATTTTCCGACGACTACCTTTGTTCGATTGCAACCTACATCTGCTTCGTGTATCCCCTGGTCTAAGCCATTCTAAAAAGGAAGAGGTGGTTTCGCCGATGCGTTCTTATTTCTGGCGCCTAAATTATACGTAATCACTCGACAATTATGGGTTTCTCCTCAGTCACAAAACAGCCTCCACTTAGATGCTGCCAAATTAGTAGCTTGAAAAAGACTTTGCTGTCAAGGTATGCTTTGTGAAAAATAAATCAAACGCACCTAGCAGTGACTACAATTTTGAGGCAGTAAACACCATGGACGGATATCACGGCTTTAACAAATCGGTCATTTATGCCAACCGAAACAGCAGTGCCACACATAAATTAAATTTAAAGTCCAAATGCGATATTGCTATCATTTATGGAATCATTTTTTTATCGTGACGCAGTTAGTTTGCTTCTAATCTGATTAAGTGGGAGTGAAAATGACAAATTCTTGTATCTTTTGCCTGCGCTAAATGAATTTTTACTTTCAAACTACAAATCAAACAAAGTTAATGAAAATGAAGTTTTTGTTTTGATCCTTTCAAGGTCGTCATTTATGTGGCGAGGCTCTAAACCCTTTAACTTGCTGATTTTAGGGAGAGGTTCGCTTTAAGTGTGTCATCCATTAACATAAGGTCAAGGTCAACCAGACACTCCCAGCTGGTGTGTACACACTCGTCGAATCTGCTTTCTTGCGCAAACACGCCAGAAAGCAAAGATGTCAGCCGGGAAGCCAAAGTCTAATCAAGCCGGTTGGGAGCTTGAAGCGTAAACACCGGCTTATAGCAGAAGCAGCACTTCCATCCCAAATGGCAAAAGGAATGAGTATTCACTTTGCTGCCTTTGTGTTTGGTATTGTTTTGAAATGTGAGCAATTTTGTTAGTTACTAAGCTGATCAGATGAAAACATCTGGCCATGCTATAAAATGCCAAGTGATGATTACAATTTCTACTGTGTTAATAGAAAATGAAGCATTGCTACCACTTTCAGTTTAAAATAAATAGTACGTCGAAGTGGTCATATTTTATCTAAAATCGGTATTAAAAGCCAAAAATTCTTATTTAATTAAAATGCAAGGGCTCGAGTTATTTTTGCTCTTTAGGAGTATAATAGTGAAGGAAACTGTCCAGTCCTCCCTACACACAGCAGACTGTCCCGGGACAGTTAAGCCTGCTGTAACAGGTTTGTGGGTAGCATTTGGATGCTGAGGAGGCTGCAAGGGTGTGGTGACGGAAAACCACGGTAAAATGTTAATGCATTTTTTACATCCTGGATTTTGTCGCCTAAAATGGACCTTTTACATAGGTTGAGGTAGTGTGTCCATAGCAAGGCGGACGCAATTGTTCCAAGCCAAAGGCTGCCCCAATACTCGGCTTGCGGTCAAATCTTAAAAATTTTAAGGTCCCATGGTTTATTGCTAAAATGTTTACTGCGCTATTCCGTAGGATAGGATCTGACACACACCATCTATCATCGGTGTTGGCGTACAAATGCACGACTAACTAGCTTCCAAATGCTGGGTGTTATAAATCGTTGAGTGTGTGATTCGGTGCCAGCGACTCATTCTCACTAACTTTGAAGCACAACAAAGGCAAGTCAAGTTCAAGCAGAAAACCATTTGAATTCCACCTTCGCACCTGTTATGATTGGAACCGGATTAGCTGCTGTTCTACAGCGGTGCAGTAGTAGGCCCAGCGGAGTTGGAATCAGGAATTAGTGGTGGTCGAATAAGTGCCGCTAAGTAATGGGGGTAACAAAATGTAAGTACCAGCTTTTACGAATTTCGCAAATCCGATCCTCTGAGGCCTGGTGGTAGCTCTCAGGCATCCTTTACGCCTGTGAAACATAATGAGCCTTAACGTTGTGACAGCTTTTGACTCTTGGTGCTACAGTGATAGGAGAAGAAAGAGGATCTGATCCTAGCGACAAGTACTCTGGCTTCTATTTCTGAGGGATAAATCTTAACCTAGCTAAGATGTGCACATGCTGAGGGTGGGAGAACCTCTGACAACCCCAAGCAGAAGGACTGAAGATTTTGTCCGCTTCTACGCAACAACTTTGCTCCATACTCTTCAGGAATGCTGTTAGCATCTTAATAGGTACTAGTCAAAAACCACTGGAAATGCTCGTTATGGGTCAGTTCCATCTAACCAACCAGTTCAACTGGTGCCTTCCATCGAGATTGATAGTGTGTGCACTGAACTAAGTCAGCCATCACCCGAAAAGTGCTGATGCTTAAGGGTTGTCACTTGTAATTATTAACTCCATACACATTTACTTACCTCAAATTCTCCTGATTTATAAGGTATCCTTGTCCATTTTTAATTAAGATCGACATACAGAAGCTTGTAAGCTGCATTTGCTAGGATTCTGTAAAACAGGCTCTCAAATTCACTGGTTGCCCCATTTCACTATGGTAATGTAACTTTTGATAAAGATTATCGTTTGGACTGCAATTACGCATAATTTTCTCTCACGGGTATTTTAAGCCACATTAAAGCTTTTCAACTAAGAACTTACAGTAAAATTACTCACTACATTTTGCCCTTTGAATTGTTTGGCTTTCAAGCTTTGACGATAATGCTAGCAAGGATTGCCACCTCAGGCTCCTTTTCTTGAAAACATTTTCCCCTTTACCTCTGCGCCGAGAGCCGTATGACTTCACTCATGGCCTTTAAATGTGACATTTGTGGAGGCTGAGTTTATGGGGGCACGGCGTCAACCGACGGAACAGCTTAAAGCATTTGAGTCGACAGGCAGGCGGAGAAAGTGAAGTAGATGTTATCTAAGCAGGCACCTTGTAGTGATAATGGTTGTAGGGGATTCTTGGGCAGCAAAAAGACCCCTATTTGCCTATTTACAGATTTAGTCGGCATTTTAAGACCCGAACGCATTATAGCACCCATTAGATTGGCAAGGGCCTTGCTTTCGTGGCCTTAACAAAATAGTGACTTAAAGATCATGCCTTTGCAGAAACACAGCACCATGTGTACACACATTCATTATCTCAGCGATTTACTACTGGGTTACTAATGAGTAGCATGAACCTTTTACCATCAAAATGACATGCAGTGAGTTTTATGTCGAAAAAAATACCTGTTATTACAAGTTCTAGCCGCTAAACCATTTAGAGCTAAGTTTATTTAGATTTCTTATTTATAATTAATAAAGCATCTAGTAGTCTGAGGGATCTGTAACCACGGAACGCGATTTGCTACTTCAGTCAAACCAACCTCAAATATTATTTAATCTTAATCCTTTTTTCGTTATGCTGGAATAACTTTTTAGTAGTCGTTTCTTATATGGCCCTTCTCTATAAAGTAAAACTAAAGTTAAAGACCGTTTATGTCCTTCTAGACCACCTTCGTTGTTGATGATCGTGCATCAGATATGTATATGGCGCTGGATTTTTTAAAAGTCCATCACTAGTTCTTCGTCTTCTATGTAAGCGTATCCATATTTGTTGATTAGCCCTGTTTCTATATTCTATCAGACAAAAATAAACCTTTAAAGCTCCAATAGGCCTTAGCTATTCTTCGGCCACGTGGAGACACAACAGGAAGGTCCCGAGGTGCAGTGGTTTGAGTTTTGATGGGGCTTTAATATCCCTCCCATTAAAGGAATTCCTTTGGGCATTTTAATTGTGTTCACCATTTAAATTTTCACTTCATTCTTCAAATATTATCTGATCCTGGAAGTTTCGAACTGAAAAACTAAGCCAGTTTGCATAGGTTATTATTCAATTTTGCAATACTTTAAAAATCGTTTGTTTCTTCGTTTTGATTTCTAAAGACACTGGAAGTATAGTCTCCACTTCTACTCAATGTCATGGCCTCTGGCCCATCCAGCACTCCCTTAATCGTCCCATATTTTGGTAATGCACATTCTGTCCTAGTATTATGTCTTCTTTTGTCTACAGGAGAGTTTTGGGGCACTCCAGTGGTTGGCGCTAAGTCTTGACGTTGCAGAAGCCACAGGAAGGGAGTTATGTGGTGACCTTCAACAGAAGCATCGAAATGACGCCTGTCTTCTCCAACCCTCTCAATCCCGTACTTTATAGATATGTTATTTTCATCTGCTGAGAGACTTAGCCCTGATTCACTTAATATATTTACTGCGGAGCTGTACACGGTGCCTGTACTAAAATTTCGTGTAAGTGAACAAATCGACACAGAGAGACAGCTCTCACTCAGGCCGAAGCTCAAGTTTTTAGCAAAATTGTTAAAGAGAATCAGTGACATCGTACTTAAACGTTTTACAAGCCGCATCCTAATTCGATGGCAAGTGTGTATGGCTGGTCATTGTTATCTCACAGCACCGACTGCGTTGGGATGGTTGACGCGGAAGTGCTCAAAAGAAAAGGACGGCTATGTAATACTCGAATTTGTCATTTAACTACTCGCTTTAATATCATGAGCACCTAGTACTTTAGCTGGGCACTATGGCGTCCGAGTTGTGTCGAGAGTCCTTCCAACCCTTCTATACGGCAAGAATGCATTTTCCGCCCTGGTAATATGACTTCTTGGCGCCATTACGATCATAATTTTGCTATTCAAGTTACTATCCATTCCCTAATTGAAGTTGTTGAAGCGTAAATATGCAGACTCCATGCATTACGCCCTAATGTTTGTGTTTTTAATGTTGTTTTATGGTTCTACTATTCTTATCACTCCCCTTGACAAACAGGATCTTCTAGTAGTAAAGTAGGCTGATGATTCTAGTCACCTTCCTGATTTGGGCTTCTCCACATTCCTCTAGACAACCTTACCATCCAGATTTACTTCAGATTTGCTTCCTCAATCATAAGGAGTTTAGATTGGGCCCACAATAGCCAGTCCTTTCATTCATTTTGATTCAAGCTTTCAACAAATAAAAGCACTGTTTACGATGGCGTGGCCATTAGTAACTGGTGACGAAATCCATTTGCTTAATGCACTTAAAAGTATCGTGTCATTGAGGCGCGTTATCTTTTAAGCCGTAATTAAGATTCCCTTTGCCATCTCAGATTTTTTTACGAGGTTGGCTCATTTGCATGATTTAAAACACCTGTCCAAACGGAAATTTGCAATTAAACCAACGCCCATCATTAGTCACACCCTCATCAACTGGTCAATTTCTTCTCCAAAGTTGAGCGTTGTCTGTGGTGTTGTGGAAGACACCAGGACTGACTTTTTCCCTAAAGCAAAATTATTTATACATAGCTTTACGATGTCACCCAGAAGGAAGGTGAGTTTCTGAAGTTCTCATCACAATGAACGGAAGCAGTCATTGTAAAAATATGACAAAGTTGGCGTGTCTATTGTTACCTTCGACGTGTTTGATTGCATTGGTGCACCACGTTTGGAGACAAATTGCGGGTAATTAAATTTTGTTTCCTTTTTATAACCTCTCTCTAGTCGAACTGTCGCTTTTATGTGAAGGTAGGTGTTTCTATACCTGTAAAAGAGTGTCATGGCGACGGTAGTTAAGTCCACTTAATTGCTCTCTATGCTCAACAGAACAACAATTATCTGCACTGAGGCATGTAAACCAAAACAAGAGGGTTTCTCGCCTATCGTCACCTATGTGCACAATTAGAGCATGTCGAAATGGACGTTTTAAGCCATTCCAATGTTTTAAAGTTTCTAACAAAGTGTTCATTCTACGATCTCATTTAATTTTATGAACATGGTTCACTTCGGCTTTAAAAGCATTTAAGTAGTATTTTATTGATCAACTAAATTTAAGTAGTCGATGTCTGCCCCTAAAATGGTGAGCTATGTAGGATACAATCACTGTAGTTGTACGTTAGGTGGCCGGAAATTTAGTATGGTTTTCCGTAAGCTTTTAAAAAATGTCCTCCTTCAACTTGTAGACACTTTCAAAATACATGCAATACATGTCTGCACTAATTATGAAAGAGCTTCGTGCCAGTACACCAGTCCTGAGCACCTACTTGTGTCCTCTGCTGC
The DNA here is from genome assembly GCA_001870725.1 of Taenia solium. Taxonomy (NCBI): domain Eukaryota; kingdom Metazoa; phylum Platyhelminthes; class Cestoda; order Cyclophyllidea; family Taeniidae; genus Taenia; species Taenia solium. The sequence continues at coordinate 54,887 of MIEF01002556.1, forward strand.
TTTTCCCCATTTTGAACCCGCAGATAAGGTGCGCATTGCGGATGTTTGATTTGTAAACTAAACTTTAAGCTGTTCCAAACACACAGGAGCTGACTCTGGGAAATATTTGCTGTATAGCATGTAAAGAAGGCAAAGCATATGTTAGCATACCAATTTGATCGCGTTTGATAGTTTTTAATAAAAATTATGGAGGACTTCAACTGCATTCCGAACCACATCTATTCACACAAACAATTTGCCATCCCCTAGTTCTCCCATCTACGCCCTCAAAACCTGCACTTTTTCATTGTTTTCCACCTGATTGACTGCCTGACTAGGGGAAACGGAAGAACACGTCACTGCTTGTCTCCAGTGCTCTCATAGCCTCCTTTTAAACCCACTGTCCCATGTCACACACCACCTCTTACCGCAAGCCGATTCTGGTTTGTGAGTGGACTGCTGACAAAAATGTTTCGTTTTAAGTAGTTCCCTAGCTGAAAGTTGAGCGATTACAGCTAGGACCTTTCTACTTGCTAGGAGTTGATACAGCGCAAAGGTGTGCAAGGTAATCTAATTCTTCATTTTCTGCTACATCTTCCTCTTGGCTTAAGAAATATCTAGGACTTGCCAATCAGTCAGAGTAAAGTGCCCTTCGTATAAGGTAGGGCAATATTGTCAAGCGTCAAAATCACTTGTGAGAAGATTGGCACCTCACATTTATCTCCAGTCTTTGCATTCTCTTCATATTTATCTAACTGTTTCTAGTCTTTTGTTAACATTCGACCTATGCGAAAGAGAATAGAAAAGTTTGAGAAATGGGAACGACGGTAGCTGAGACTAGAGTCTCTTTTGCTACCCTGATCAAATCTTATTGGAATGATGACATTTTATAACAATTTCGCATCTTCCTGGAAATGCTTATGGATTATATCAGTGATTAATTCCTACAAATATTATGGTGGCATTCTGCTGCTACTTGGTTTTATCTCCAAAAACTTGAAGTATCGCGGGAGCGGTGCAATACTTTGTTTGTTCGAACTGCCGGTTTCGGTCACTTGAGTGGCCACATTGTACAAGCCGGATGGCCGGCCTCTCAATCCCTCTGTTTCCGGAATATATATTCTGTCCAGGTACTATGCTTTCTTTACATTGGAGGCAGCGGAAAGTGGACCCGACTTTAATGGATTTCTATCCTGATCCATACTGCTTGCGATAGGCTTTAGTGATGTGAAAGAAGTGCATGTTCTACGAATGAGAGAACCTCTGACGTCTCAAAACAGAAGGACTGAGATTAAAGTCCATCTTCGGCATCTCCCCCACCCTTGTGCTCTGAAAGAAAACTATTAACAACTGACGTGACACCAGTCGTAATCTCCAAGTCCAGTGAAACTGCCAAGAGGGATCAGCGACGTTGTGGTCAAGCACCCTTCGCTAGCACCCTTCGCTAGCACCCTTCGCTAGCACCCTCTTAGGTACTGGGGCAACTCGCCTCCCTTTACCGAAATTTGTATTAACAGATGCAGAATGTGCAGGAGGCCATTCGATAGCATCGTTTTATGCTATACACACTTTGATCGCGTGCATACTGTACCTACGAGGCCCAATCGCCCTATTTGCTCAGGGTTCTACGATACCCTCGGGCTATTCCTACGGCATCAAAAAGCTTGGAATCACAAAATATGTTGCGTGTGTCTCGATCCATTAGAAAAATTTGTATTATACCTCCATCTTTCATTGGGACACATTATCTTGAGGGAGAAGAATTCAGAAGTACGCCTTTGGTTCTTCCAGCTCTGATTACGTTGAGATGGCTGACGCGGAAGGCTGACCGAGAGGCTATGCAATATTTTGTTTGTTCGAACTGCCGATTTTAGTCACTTAAGTGGCCATATTGTACTAGCCGGTTGGCCGGCCTCCGGGCCGTGCAAACAGCCCCCAATTTCTCCGTTTTCGGATTATGTATTCTGTCCAGGTACTATGCCTTCTTTTACCTTAAAGGAAGTCTCAAGACGCTACAAGCGGTGGAATTTTATCAACCATTTGAGGTATTCTTACAAAAGATTGAGAAAAGATTCCAAAGAAAAACTTCTTCAGGTTTATATTCCTGAACTTGGAGTTCCATGTCATGTACCGAGCTCAGTGCGCAGGAAGTTCCATTTCCGAGGGACTGGCCATAAGGTTTAAGCTTTGAACTGACCATGCCAAAGTGATACCAGAATTCGAAGGCACGATGAGCTTTAAGTCGAACTCTCTAAATCGGTGCTGATTTCTGCAAGTGAGTTTCAGATTCCAACACTATTAGTAACAAACAAAGTCAATAATAAGTCCTTCCGATTCGACGGACATTTCCTCTTGCTTTTAACTTATTGAAAGAGATATAAACCGTCCACATCAAACCTCGCCTTATGTAAATAGTTTATGGTAAGGTAGGTAATGCCGGTTTTTCCTTTTCAAGCAAATCTGCATTTGATTCTCTGTCTAGTGCATAATCAGAAGTGATGGGTATAGGAAACAGTCTCGTGAAGACTCGTGCGCAGAAGCAATAAAAAACTGTGTGTTTTATGTTAGAGCTCGTTGAAGTGGCCTGTCAAAATCTGTAGGCATCTGTGAGGTGCAGCCACACACCAGTCCACCCATGTGGCACTCCTTTACATGATCTGTACGATTTCGCCCTCATTTTGAGCTTCTGTGTAATAGACTGTTATTTTAAGTCAATTTGACCTGACTCGAGCTTATATGCTTAGCGAACCGAGTTTGCCAGCGGAATACATCTACAGAAGCCGCTTTTACTGTAGAAGATGTGTAGATGGTAGGGAAGGGAATGCAAAGTAGAAGCTAACGAATCACACTGAAAATTTGCACCTTTTATGGATAAATCTACTAAATCAGAGTCATTAAAATACTATAATTATGAATAAAAGGCAATTTGTGGTTTGTAATGACGCATTCTTTGTGTTAGACAGATTCAATCACATGTGGCTTCCTGAGACTTCCATGAAGACAGAATATGCATAATTGATGCACAAAATGGATGAGAGCTACTGGCTTGGCCCAGGGACTATGCTACATAGTAAAATCGCTTAAGGGACGACTTAACTATTCTTAGACCATAAAGAAGCAATCGGAACATTGCACAGCTTCCTTTCCCTTTGAGCTTATTTCCTTGTACCCCTCTTGTTCGTGAAACCGCATCAGCCATCACAATGTCGGTGACACTAGAATTTGTTACAGTTGAGGTGACAATTCTATTAGACCTGGAGTTTTGTCCTGTTTGGAATCCCTATTGGAAGAGGATAAACGAATGTCCATCGATAGCTCCAAGAAAACTAGCCTATAAGCAATCATTTAATACAAGGCGGAGTTCAAAATAGTCTTAAGAAACAGTTTTAAGTCTATCCCTCCTATTTACCTTGTTCCAACCCCAATGCTACTCAGCAAATTCATACAGGTGAAGGACACTGATCCATAACGAACGTTTTGCTAACGGTTCACAGATGGTGTCGGTCCTTTTGTAAGTAGCATTCTTGCACAGCACGGGACTATGGCAGTTACCGAAAGTGAACGTCATTTTCGACTTTACCGTAAGGACTCTTCACGGATTCTCCCATTCACAGCTCTGACACATCTTCTGTCACGTGTGGATCAAACACTTAGGAACAGAAGTCAGGGCAGACTTTCCTGAAGAAGAAAGCCGTAACACTGGGATGGAATGCGTGTCATTGACGTGCAGGAGAGATGAAAGAGATGCCGGCATGACTCGTAGGCCATTTTGCTTGATAAAGTACAAAAGCAAAGCGCCATTTGTTTTTGTGACCAAAAAAATTGCTACATATATTTTGAATTCCCGCATAACAAGTTAATGGGGTCACATCGCCTCTGGATCTACCATTGCCCCCAAAGGCTCTATTCTCAAGTTTTAGGCAAGCTGCTAAGTAAATGCGGAAATGAATCAAAGATCATTTTCTCCCACTCCAAACCCTCCCTTTTTTACTGGAAATTCATTCAGCTTTGTCCTACGCACGCAATGTGATAAATGAACTTGACAAGACAGATGGCCAACCTCAACATTTAAGGAACTCTAGTGCGATTTGTCAATGCCCTTTCAAATTTCCACTCAAATTAAGACGCCGACAGGCAAAGTAGGTGCTTTGATTAGGTTTCCGAACCACCAAAGAACATCGCATCGCCTATACTCTAAGCTCCACACATGCCATCGCTGAATAGAGTTGGCTAACTTCGAGATCAAAAGGTAATTCTGTCTTGGACACTTCAGCCGTTGTGGGGTTGATTATTTATGCAACTAGAAGTTACTAAGCGCGAGAGTAAAGAGGATGGAAGAAGAACATTTCTGCCATTGCTTCTCATCGTTTGGGTTAGGCGGTCCAAATGTGAAACACGTGACACCTAGACGGTGCAGGCGGAACTAACAACGTTGTTTTCTCTGTTAAAGTCCTGTTCATTCTTCATAATGCCTTATTTATTTTTAATTTTGGTCAAATTACCTCCGAAGACACTGAAATGAGTTTAAGGCTATAATTCTACCATAACCCAAGGCTAGCTGATAGTGATATAAACTTTTTGCTAGATAAAGAGATATAATGTCCTCATACCATTAGTTATTTGAAAATTATGGGATACCCTGTTAAAGGCCTCCTCCAAAAATTCTGAATTTGGTCTCCAACCTTTGCTTGGTGCTGCGCACGGCCCGAGATCGTGACCTTTACGCCATTTCTGTGGTCATGGATCCCCTTGCTCTGGCTTTTATCCCTAATAACTAATAACTAAGTAATTAACCCCAGAAGCTTTGTCATTCTATGCACAGGGTAAAGCTGTCAAATCAGGCAAAGTGGAACCATCTTTGAGCATGGATAGAGCTCATAACCCCATTTGGAAGACTGAACTTTGAGTCTGTTCGCAATGTTCACTGAAGTGTAGGAGGGCCATTGATGGCCTGGTGAAACCGTTGGATCGATTCAGTATTTACTAAGGACACTATATAACCCACAAATTTTCAAGATGCAATGTTGGGAACTTGACGCTACTTAACCACCAGCATTGTGATTTGTTTGCATCAATCAGGCAGTATTTTCACTGAAACTTGTGTAAACGGTAACTTTCCGATTTGTGATTTTTTTATGCGGTTGTGTGATGTTAACCTGTCTCCTGCCTTTTTCTTCGCGCTTATCTTTTCCTTCCTTGTTAAAAACGCGGACTCTGTGCGAAGGAATCACGCAAATATTTTCCCACTTTCTACTCAGTTGTGGTATTTCAACAAGACTCTGCTAAATCAACTGCAATTTAACAGTTTGCCTAATTTAATCAGCAGCGCTGTTCTTCTGCCAATTCAGACGTATATTAGTGTGTTCAATTTACATTTTGAATCGGCCACATTAACAACTTCTTGTGATGGGAAGATAATCCACCCATCCTACTCTAGGCCATCTCACCTTCTAATGCCAACAATGTCTTCGAAGCAAAATTAAGGTCATGGGCCCTCTCTAAACTTAAACTATTATTTCATCCTTTTTTAAGTGAGTCGTAGGTTTCAGTGGAACAAGGAATCTATTCATTATTTTTATCGATTTGTGCCTTCTACTGTTAACTTCACTTGTGTCCTTTGGGCTTAACAGAATTTGCTAAAGAAGATGTTTACTGGTCGGGTTATCGTGTGAAGGGCGCAGGTCAGCTTAATCCCATGTTTTCAAAAAGCCTGCTCTGTGATGAGAGATTAGCAATGCATTTTGAATAGGTGCCACAATAGCTTATCAAACTCGTAAGTCACTGACACAAATGATGTTGATTTTATCGTCTTCTGTTTAAATTCGACTCTAAAATGCGATTAAGCCTCTGATTAAACAATATCGCCTTATTTTAAAAACTTACTACTTAAAAAGGTGTAGTAGGACAGTATTTTAATGAACATCAATTGCCGTCAGTTTATTTTGCGCTGAAAAAAATGGCGCGAAATAGCGATTTGGCATTTTCGTGAGGCCAGGGCAAAGAGGCTGAGTCGGAACAATTGTTTTCTGTGTAGCGTACCTTCACAACTTGTGAGCCATTTAGTCCTAAATGTCTTTTTTTTCAACATCATTCCTTGTGAGCTTATTTAACCTGCGTAAAAGATTTTGAACGCCAATCTCCACAAGAAGTGGGCCTAATTTCAGACCAAAGTTGTCTATGCAAATACGGTGACTAATACTTCGATGGACTTTGAGAAACCAGTGGAGTTGTTTATTCTGCCGTTTGTATTAGACTCTCCGGGAACCAACACCTTGCTACGAAAATCAAAGGTTGATCTCCTCGCTAAACACCGCGGTGCATAAATAGAACTTTTTAAGTGCGTAATTATTTTATCGTTAAAGTTGGAGGATACATTCTTTATTAGCCAACCGCAATTAAGGCTAAGGCATGCTGTCGTAAATGCATGTAACACAGTTCTGTCTAGACCAACGTCAAACGATGTTTTTTTCATATATAAGGGTGTACTAGCACACCAACAGATAGTTTGTCAACCTCTTATGACGTGCTCATATCCGTTAAGTGGCGTGTCCCCTTTCCTAACACACACCGCGTAAACTTCAATGAGAATTTCAATCTTCTCCGATTGTGCTCTTATGTTATTCCTGTAATGATCAAGTTGGGTTTTTTCTTTGTTCTATAGGCATCACAAAACATTTATCTGTTGACCTTCTCGGCAAACAACGTCTTCGGATGCAGCTCTGGTGTTGCATTGTGAGGCAAAATAAGAATGGTAAGAACGATTTCGTCAAACTTTACTTTTCAATGCTGAAACAGCTAATTTTGGCTTGTCAATGCATGAATTTGGCTTCGGAGGGTGATTATGCTTCAAAAATTGGGGTTTCACTCTTTTAAAACTAAGAAGTGTACTTATTAGGGCCATTGCCCCGCTTCATATAGTGCAGTGTGACCCGGATTTGGCGGATTGAAAATGTACCAAATTTAAGCATTTTTGCCTCCGGGGTTGTTATTGAACTGTGGGAAAGTAGTAATTTTACCAACTTGACGATTTCAGAAGTGCTAATATCCCTAAGTTTAAACACACTGCCATATAAAGTGAAACGAGGTGACTTCCAGACAAATCCTCGTTTAAAGCACCATTCCTGCATGCGAAACGACCTGTGAAGCATCAGACTCTCCTAAGGGATGTTGGCTTAGTAATGTTTTCTAAAGCTTCTCCCAAAAGAGCAGAGAAACAGAGTAATCATTTGTGAAATCTTTGGTAATTTTAATTTTTATCTTGTACTTATTTTCCCTTGCAGAAGGGTAGCGGTTGGGAAAGTCAATGGCAATTCTTAATTCAAGACAGTAAGCACAGTATAACAGCAACATCAATTCCTCTGTTTTGGGGTTAGTTAGGCCATTCTCTAGCTCTTCTATCAGTGAGTCTTCGTTTCCACTATTCCATTCCTTCTCTAGTTGCGTAGTCAAGTTTCCCTTGATACTATTTAGCGGTAACTACTAATGACCTTGGAATGCATCAATTTTCTTATTGGCAGGGCACCATAATGAACCTGCATCTCTTATTTCAAACGTTCCAGTTTACAAAATCATCGAGATCCGGAATCCCAATCAATTCAGTTTTTAAAAATCTCCCGGATAGTCTTATTGTGTCTTAAAGCCTTTTTTATTCATCAAAGCACGATGGAAGGTATTTTCAGTTGACGTAAATTGTCCACACCCCTGGTAAGGGAATAAAACGATGCACAGACAAGAGGCCACCAATGGGAACATGGGAAGCCTTGCAATCGATGTAATTGGCCAGTAATTGGTCGGATGCCAACCAATGGCCAAGCGCCAGCACGTGCGCTACGGTGGGAGAAGGCCTGATGTGCGGATATGTCATTACAGTGCGTGCAACATTAGTCGTCCGGATAGGGAAGGTCGGTGGTGTTGTTGTTCTTGTTGTTGCTTTAACGCGAAAACGGCTGGTCCAGGTGGATTCTGCATCAGTTCGGTTTACAACTCTCCGTAAACGAGTCTTTGTGATTTGTTTACAAACCTGATAGGGTTCGATTTTTACAAAATTACACTGTTGATAAGTCTTAGTTTCTGTTGAATAAGGGTTGAATGGGGCCATTGCCAGTAGCAGAGTGAGACACGGAGATGGTAACCCATACCGCCAGCGACGTTATTAAGAATCTTCCTACACACTTTAAAGAGGCTAAACTTTCTTGCTCAAAAGAGTTACGGGTTTCTGTTCTTATTAGGACAATTGAAGAGTACCCACTGGCAGCAGAGAATGAGTGGACACTGCTGAAATTTCGTGTTTGACATTCACTTACTGAGTGCGTCCGCGCAAAGACTAAATGGGTCTCGTTATTCACGTTTCGGAAGCATCTTCCCAACTTATTGAATGGTTTCACTTGGATGTCTCTAAAGTAATATAAGCAGTATAGTCAAAAGTTTTTAAACTCTACTAACCATTTACACCGAATGGTGGAGGAAGACCAAAGGCATACCCTCTTCCGTTAATCCCTAAAGGGATTCAACAATGTGACAAATAATTTGTAGCGCCTCCAGACCTCCCTGAAGCCAAAGGGAGACCTATTAGCCAGGCAGAATACGACGAGCCGCAGAAGGACCTGGGGCTGCTAGCATGTTTCAGAGGCTGGGTCCCCGGCAGGAGGTACATTGGCGGAGCTCCGGAGCGGCCCATCACCAAGACCGTGAACTAAGCAGCATTAATGTTTTTTTTTTAATTTACAAATCTGCAAAATCAGCTTCTCATACTAAGTTGAATTAACACTACCATTGCCGGTTTGCGCTTTGAATTCATCGGAATAAGTCCCTCCTCCATCCAAAATAGTCTTAGTCTGCTTCGTTTCTTAAAAATCGGCGAAAGGAGAGTGTCGGATTAAATAAATATATTTAGTTATTACAACGTATGCTCCGTTGTGACCCATCCAGCAGCCTACGACTATCAAGAATGTAAAATGATGCCCGGCGATTTTATCACCGCTTCGCCCACTTGTTTTTACGTTCCCTACGTATTAGTCACCTTAGGCGGCAAGCGCACCCTTGAAGTCATTTACAAATGTACAAAAAACGTAATAGCGATGGGAATGATGTTAATGTCTGCGTTGCCACAACTTCTCTATCCTCACCTGAAGGTGTGCAGTTCCTACGGTAGCCATGATTCAGTAAAGATCGAGAGGAAATATTGGCAAGAGCCGTATCGATGACCTGTTCTAACACTGGCCAGATTCACACAATTCTCATTTGACTTTGAAGGGCAGATTTCGTGGGGAAAGCTCAAGAATTTTTGATTAAATGATCCAATAATCGATCCGTGTTCATCATTTTCCCCTGGCAACCGATTGTCATCATTGATTTGTAGAGTCCAATTTAATTGATCAATCGATTCATTTATGCTGTAATTCCATAATAGTAGTGCATAAACAACCCGGTTTTTATTTACAGAGGTATCCGATTCTTCCAATGAATTGTGTGGGAAAAAAATAGCTTAACATTAACGGTTTACTGATTGAAAGATCTGTCAAATGGCAGATTTGCTTAATTAGGCCAAAGTTAACCAACTAACTAACTAGATAGGCGTGTTGGGGAAAAGTAAACGTGACTTTAACCAAAATGGACACTGGAAGGACAGGCAAGTACTTCGCGAATTTGTTTTTACAGCCGTACGCTGTAAAGGTGTCACTCTTTCTACGCATTTCGAAGCGACCACCTATGCACACAAACAGTTGTAGCGATTTTTCTTTTGCTCCAAATGCATTAGTAAAGTCTTAAAAAAATACGACTTTTGTATCACTCGAGTAGTCGCAAATGCATTTTTCCCAAAGGTAGAAATAGAATCCAACTGGTTGATAATCTTAAATGGCTAACGAAAAGTGCGCTTTTAAGTAGTATGTTAGGTACCATCAGTAGGTTGAATGCCTCATTAATAATATTTGTTTATTCACCTTATGTTTAGCATGAACCTTTATCCTCAAAGAATGGAGAAGAACCTCAAATGACCGATCTAAATGAACGGGGACTTTGGAGTATGAACATTTGCACCAGTCAATCGTGACCATCAGTCTAAACACTCGTCATTAATTTAAAATCAGCAACAAACTGATGTAAAGAAACCTAAACCCATTATAAAGGCAAAAAGCATGTATATTCACAGTAAACTTCACAATACATTAGATGGCCGTACCGCCCGGTGGGTCCTGTCCTCAGCCGGGGGTGGAGAGGGGGCGACGAAAGTCTCCTCCGGAGTGAGTCACCCAAGCCTAGGCATGTGTAAGGGCAGGCGCTTGGCCTAGAGGACCCAGGTTGAAAATGGGCGCGGGTGAGATTGTGTGCCTCATACATACTGTCAGTTCCGCCCTCTCCCACGCTCTCCGTCCCCTACCACCACGCTCTAAAGCGCCGTTTGGTTTTCATTCTCTCCCTCGGTAGCGCTCAACATCACCACGACTCCAATCCAACATGGTAGGTGTCATTCTTTAAGTAAACTTCAATTCCCAGATGCTTCGGGCTTAGTGTCTTAATAATAAGCGAATTTGGTTCTCTTCATGAAGTCATGATGGCGAGTCAGGTGTGCAAATATGAAATATAACGAGAGCATAAATTTTTTTGCCGCAGACTTTTGGACACATTGCTTCCAACTCTGCTTGTTTTACAATTTGCCAAGTAACTCGTATACAATAAAAACATTGGAAAAGCGGACGTTATTTTATGATCTCTAGTTTGTTCAATCTAATGTAATTCGTTTTATCCCTGTCTAGAGACCGATTTTATGCTCCCTTCCTTCGCGATTGATCATTGGGTGGGGACTATGGGTTTGCTCACTATGCGATGGGCCTGCCAATCTCTCGCAAAGCGGAGTAAACAAATCCACTGGAAGCAACCCTAATCTGGTGCTTATCACCGTTCGAGTTAGAGGGGAAATACCAGGCCTCGCTGTCAAAGAAGCTTTTGCGCATAACTTGCAGTACTTTCTGGCATTCCACCTGCTGGTTGGCAAAGGCGCAGCTCATCGCTGAAAATGGCACAAAATAATTAGCATAATGCGGCGGGAAGCACTCGATAAGCTTCGCTAAGATGTGCCGTTCCTTGCAGCCAATACTGCTTAACATGGAGGCTCAAGTGATTGTCACCACCTCACCTTGACATTTGGCACTCGGATAAGGAGCTAGCGTAAGGATCCAAGGCTAGGTTAAATATGCCTTTAACCTTCAACTTTATGCGATTGGATCAGGGATTGTGATAATGACTGTCACCTCTGTTACTCAATTTTACTACAAAAACTGCAGGAATTAATTTTTAGTCTTATAGTGCTTGAAATGGGTGGATTTAAGGCTCGAATGTCACATGGTGGAAACGGAAAACAAGCCTTGTCCCTACCACTATCCGCATGAAAAAAATGTTTCTATCGAGCAAAATTACGCTGAAAATTGCTTAATTCTTCCTAAAAGTGATTATTAAGAGACAAGTGTGTCTGCTTCCTTGCATTGTTCACCACGTCTTATAGCAAAATCAAACAGCCTCCTTCCATTTCACTTGTTGCAAACTCTTTATGCAGTGGAATATTTTTTTTCTGCAAATTCTCCTTCTTTTTAATAAAAACAGCAAGAAACATTCATCAGTTTAAAGAAAAAAGTCAAGAAATACATCGCAAATTTCGGGTGGGTCTTCTCGCGCACAAGTTTATTCCTTTCCCAGAACTGAATGTTACATGGCAAAGGCGAAGAAGTTTTATTGCAAAATAAGGAAGAAGATGTCACATACCTTAGTGCTTTAAGCAATCGATGGATTTAAGTCCATGTATGAAGTCGATCCCCTATTGGCTGCCTGTCGGGTCAGTGTGTTTTGATTGGTTAAAGGACAAATTTAACTATTTAAAGGACAATAAGGAAATGCGTCTTCAAATGGAGGTTCTGAAACGAAGCCTAATCTATCATGTCAACATCAGTATTTTGACCTCAATTTATGGATAGAACAGTGTTTAGTTTGCATTCAAAATTAACTCAGATAATGGAAATTAGACACTAAGGCAGTAATCAAAATTGGTTGCCTTGGAGTCGTATTGGCTGCAAAAACTCAACCGCCAGCATAAAATTCAGCATTTTCTTTGCTCAACTATATGGGCTTTGGCGCATGCTCATATCATTTGCGCCATCGATTGCGACTCGGGCTCCATTGGCCAATAGCAGTGGCCCATTACAGGATGTCAGGCGCGACCACGATTGGTTCGCGCTCAAGGCTGTGTGCCTTCCCTTGGACGACGGGTAAAAAAGATGACTAGACAGAAAGATGGAACAAATAGATACGCAGCATTAGGGTGTAAACTTATTTATGCAGGCCTCCATGCCATTTCAAAAGAGAAGGCGCAATATTAACAGGGCAAAGGGCCGTTCTTTAGGGCATTTATTTACCGGCTTTGTAGTTCCCGCCAAAGCAGCGATTTAAATTGCCTAGTTGAAGGGTGATTCACTGTTGATCGGTCTCTTCCGGTAACGCTAATTACGCTAGAAGGCAAGAATCTAGGCTGATATAAAAATGGGATAAATACAAGCCAAAGGGCAGACCTAAATTACTATTCGTGATATTTTCAAAAGGGGGGAAAAGGGTTCCTCAAGGTGGTGTTAAGTAGCAGTCTATTGCATAAAAAAGCCCCCCTTTAATGGGTATTACAGCGAAACCTACAATGACAGGATGCACCATTTAACACACAGATGTTTCACTCTACACACGAATGGAATTTCATGAACACCTAAATTAACTTGCTATTCGGTTCCAAAGTCTGTTAAAACTTGGAAGGTATGCACTTTACCACCCCCATGTGACACTTAATTTCCCCACGACAACAACATGATGAATAGTCTTTACAATTGCCGTACAGAAGAACAGTTGATACTGTCCTCACGGACCTAGTCCATAGTCCATATGGGTAACGCCAGCCTAGCAGCCACTGAGTCAACATAAACGCCAGACATACTACGAAAGCTGTATTTTAGCGTCTTCGGGTGGGCAAGAAACATTATAATTTATTACCTCAGCTACCAATGTAAAAGTGTCCTAGTTCCTGACATTAAAGTTTTGGAGACTTATAATAAAATCATATGGCGGCGCGGAAGGAGAAAAAGAATTACTTCTTGAATGTCAGGCCTACTGAAACAACTGGAAAATGATTGGCCTGTAGGTCCTTTTTTACGATGAGGGCAGCTCCCTTTTCTGGTTCCAGTTATATAATGACGCTTAGCTCCTACCCTTCACTCTAAGGTTGCAGCTTTCTTGCCAAAATCACAAATAATTGAGCTGGTTAAAAGTACGGAGAAACTGTATTTAAATAACTTATTCATAACTGAGGTAGTAATTAGTTCTAACCGAAAAGGGAGACTGCTAATGGTTTACTTTTTACTAAAGTCTATCCTGACATCAGCTACACTATTAGCATGATTGCCAGACGGTTATCAGCTCTCTGCTGCTGTGCCTTGGTTGTGGCCTCTTTATGATTGGATAATGGCATGGACCACCCGTTTGTGCAATAAAAAGTCAGGATTCTTTCCCCAAAGAGCAAACACTTGCATCACTCCCGTTTGAGCCTACAGGGGAGCAGATGCTGTTTGGGAGGGAATTAATCTTGATGGCATTTTGGATTAAAAGTGGCTTCGAGCTGATGATTGGTCGGTCCTTAAGTGCGTATTTAGCACGGAAAGCTTCAATTTATTAAAAATAGGAAAAAAATGCTTTAAAATGTTGTCTGAGCAAAGTTGGCTCCGACTGCTTCCTTTTGAGAAGAAACAGTGAAAGTCATTTCCATCCCCAGTCATTGTGCCATTATGTCTTGTTAACCATTTGGGCAACAAATAAGGTGCAAGTCGACAGTAACTTTGCTAAACTATTTTTAGCCTCAATTGAGAATTTGAAGAGGTTTTGTTTGATGACTGTGAAGTGCGAAGGGTACTCACCGATTCGTGACCTTTGATCTCGCACGTGATTGTGAGGTGCATGTAAATTCAAGAAGATGAATCACTGAAAATGGGCTGCTTTCAATTGGTTAGGACGTGCTCTTTGTACCAATTGTGGCAAGTCAGTGAGAGATAAGTTAAAATTGAGTGAAGTAGAAATTTACTGCCCACGTTTCTACTGTGCATATCACACAGCGATTGTTGCTTAAACTCTTCGTTCTGATTTTCTAAGCCCTTAAGGCTCCGTTACGGTGCTCCCACTGGACCGCATGGCTAATGGTCCATCATACCAGTGGTCCCTCAGACAGTGTTATGGCTGCCTTCGTTTCTGACAGGGGCTTAGGGCGCAACAATAATGCCAGTGGAAAGGGACATTAATCCTTAAGGGGATCCACCCTGGTTTTCATTCGTGAATGCTAGACTTTAACGTTCACTCTTTGCAACTGTCCCAGTCTCGTATTCTGCAGTAATGAAATTAACGACTGAAGCAGTACTAGCCGTTTAGGAAAGTTCCTTACTTGGCTGTCAGCATCACCTGTAGGAAAAAAATTAAGTGAATGCATTATACCTCCTCCACCTCCCTTAGTGGGAAAAAAACCTGCCGGGCGCGATAACCTTGAACCCTTATCCCCACTGTTCCCTATTAAAAGGCACTGCTTTTGAGTCAACGTTCTTGCGAATAGTCATAGTCAAGGCCTTGGTCTTCCTCCCAGATCCGAGAAAATTCCCAAATGTAGTGAGTGACGTTGCGGTCAGATATCTTCTCGTTTGTAGGCAAATCAAAGGCTAGCATGGATGGTTTGTGGGTGGTTTTACTCCCTCACCAACTGCGGTGTGGTTGCCGATTTGCCAAGGGGACTGTCGGGGTTCGATTACTAAAAGAGAAAAGGAGATATGTGATGCATTCATTGGTTCTCTAACCTCGTTATGGTTTCGAGGGTATCTGAGGCACGGCATAGCCACGGGTCTATGACAATAGCCCCTTCTCTTGACTTCAGAAGAGGGTTAAAAACTACAGCATAAGCAAAAAAATTGGAATAAAGTTTGCAATTTTTGGCTTTTGACAGAAATGTTGTGTTAGTAGCTACTGTTTAGCACCAACGATAGAAATAAGCAAAATAGAATCCTAAACGAAAACTAAAATGCGTGTTAATGAACTAATATTCTTGGCTGGGTGATGACTGTGCTGCACTCCACCTACACATCCACAGTGGCATAATGATTTTGATCACAGACGGCAGACGCACCACTATTCCCATCATTCTGGAAGTCGGTACAATCGTAAATTCGCCTTTGAATAGTCGACAGAGAACAGACGAACAGCAATTTCCACTGTTAGGTTTCGTCATATGACTAAACCCCACTCTAACAATCCATTTGTCTGGGTAGTCTGGAATGACATTTGCCTGACGATGATCGCTCAGCCTGTTAGGCCTTTCCAGGATGGAACAGTGACCAGTCACAAGCATTCTGTGAGGAGGTGTGCCAGAGGCACAAAATTGCTTCCGTTTTCGTGTTTTGTGCTGTCAGTGGGTTCCCCATCAACATGGTTCTCCGCAAGTGGATTACAGGGCCCGAAAATAACCTTGTGAGTTCATTTAGGTACAGCTGCTGATGTCACATATGTTTAGCAGTCCGAATTGTGCATCAGTATTTGGCCTCACGTACAGGTGACTTATTCTATGTAAATTTGTTGAGTTTTGAGCAATAAAATAGACGCATGGTCTTCTTGGTTGGGGAATAATTACATTTTACTTTTGAGCATCAGTTAAAAATGTCATTTTTGAAAAATAATCATCTTCCGGGACTAGGGTACCCAACATGTTGAAGCATCGTCAGTTTTTACGGATACACTTTTACCACCTTAGTTCAGTGGCAGCTGTTTCCTGATTGCCGCGAATTGTCCCTCTTCTGTGTGGGTGGGATTGAAATCTGGCCGACTTGCCTGGAATGCACTGATGGCCTTGCAAAGGCACTTTGTCAGATGACCTAATGCCTACCTGGCTCCTCATTGGTCCTATTTCCTCCCGACCAATCAGATGACGCAGAAATGGTGCTGGAACCACCGCAATACAATAACATTTGCCCTCATGAATGCGGATGCGTTCTATAAAATAGATTAATTGTTGCGTATTTGCTGTAACGATCTAAAAATAGAAATAGCTTCCGTTTAGGAGGGTTTGGGAAAAAAAACATGCTAGGCACCAGAAGGACTTTTTCTGTTGGTAACACTCCATAAGTACACGCCACGGTCATTAATGTTCCCAGTGTCTCCAGAAGATGTTAATGAGTTTTATAGTCCAAAAGTTACGATGTGTTTTATACAAGATAAGAGAAACAGAGAACGAATACTAATTCCGGGTGTTTGGTGCATATATACACTTGTCCGGAAATGTTTTAATCGTACAATATGGAGTTGCTATTCTCGCAATTTGCTGTTGTTAAATAAAAATCCGTGTGTCTTATAGCCAGTGAGATATCTTTGGAAATTTGAGTTTGAAATTTAAGTTCACGCACTTAATCAGCTCGAGCCTGTGACCACGAGGTGAAACACTTGGCTGAGGCAATGGAAAAACACCGCTCTGTTTCCCATCGAGTGGAATGTTTCAGCCTCCAAAAAATTCGTGGAGGCTAGTGCAGTTGAAAAAGTACTCGAGGCAAGAGAACAACTGCATTTTAGTTGGTGTCAAGGCATTTAAAGATGTGTTAATGAATGAATTACCAGAGAACCGAAATATTGGTCACCACAGCTGTATCAACTTGCATCGAGTGGATAGATCGGAATCTTACTTTTCTGACAAGAATTTCATAGGAAACAGCTGTGTCCATAGTTCATCCCACCCTCTCATTCACAGTACAGACTAAGCAAGCATCGGGTAATTTGGATGATGTGGTGCCCACTCCCTAGGCGCGACAATGATTGGGTAGCTAGTGAATGTCGGCAACTGATGGTGTGACCGATTAGTTCATGTTGCAGCACGGAAACCGACCCACCTCACATAACATTTGGCTTACCGTTTTCCCATGCTGTGGTTTTACAACCAATTTACTGGAAGTGGAAAACGATAAACTGATTCGTAAAGTTGCATAATTGTCGCTGTTGAATTATGACATATGGGTGGAATTCGTTTAAAAAAGCTCTCACAACTATGACTTGCAAATTTAATGTGGAAAGAAGCATTGTTGCATCGCTAGCGCCGAACACTTCCATCAGTCATGCCCTGCATACCTCCCTTAGAGACTAACGTGCAAATTCTTGCCATTCTGGGGTGTAAAGTATTTTCTCGATGTGACGCACCTCTCTTGAGCCATGCTTTTCCATATACCTTAAAGCTTGTGTTCTGCTTATGGGTGGTACGCACTGCTGTAATCCACCACTCTATCTCCAAGTGCCATCCGACCGAGTCCATGCGACTCTCTCTCCTCCAACATTGGAACCGAGTCAAAATTCATTTGCAAAATGAGTGGGGCTTGAAAAATTAACACTTGCCAGGTGCTACTGACATATTGTGAGACGAGAAATTAATGTAGGTAGAAATCACTAGAGAGCTCGGTAAGGCACGCCACACAGATGGACATGAATACCCTACAATGCAGGCATACAAACACGAGTATGCACTTCACACGCCCCCGTAGGTCGTAAGTTACTGCAGTGAGCTCTATCAAGAATTCCACGAATTTTCTAGTCACTTGAGAAGGTAAATTTAGTCAAAATGCCTTGCATCAGACAGCTCTGAAATTTGACGAGCCAAAGAGAATCGAGCAGATCCTTAACAAAACAGTGTTTGCCCTTGTACTAACGGGAGTAACTTCTACTCAACCATCAACCATACCTCTCACTAACCCACTGCTACTTATCATTATTGTTCCAGTGTCTCCATTTGGATTTCCTTAGCTGCAAGAGTTTGGAGTTTTGATACAATTTTGGACGCTTCTTGTTGAATATCTCGGTAACCCTACCGGCAAGGAATTCATACTACTCACATATGTTATTAGTAGAAACCAAGGCGGGAAGATGCAGACAGCTTAGAGGTCACCAAATGAGCCCGCATTAATACTTACCAGCATCTAAAAAAACTCAACAATCATAACCTGCGGGTGCGACCAATCTGCAGATGTCTACTTTCAACGCCGAGTTTTAAGGGCCGAGGTGCATCCAAAACACCTTTAACTGACTTTTAAGACTTTGAAGGGGAAATAAACTTAAGATGTTAGTAAACAAATGTTGGGCGAGTCATTTGAGGCAGTGGCATAAAAACATGCTGAGATTTAATTACCCAATAGGCCATGCTATTGGTTTATGAACACGTGACCTCGTTGTGACGTTTAGTGGGAAAGAGGGGCGAGGGGAGTTGAGGGGAGGGAAAGCTGTACCAGTTATTTAAACCCGTACACTATCAACTGCCCTGACTTCCTTTGATGCCAGATTTATGGTTATGGATTGGACCACAGGGGATCTACATGATAAGAAATGGTTTGGAAAACGTCCCAATTGGGAATTCTCGAGTCTTTGAGATAAGCCTAGTTAATACACGTGCATAAATACAAACTCGGGACGCCCAGGAATCATCACAGAGACCGACCGACCTACTGACCAAATAGTCATGTACAGGTTGCAAATATGACGACCTTTGAACACACATTTGTCAATGTTTTCACCTAATTTAATGGCAAAAATTTTGTGATTATGAGCTTAATTCTAAAAGGGCTAAGTTACTAACATAAGTTTAGGGATTAAAAAAAGGTTACGTTGGTTTATGAGTGGATCATGTTTGTACTTTCCTTTTCCCAAGGGATTTTAGGTTGAGAGAGCACGTAAATTTAAAGCACCACGAACCGTTGAGAGGACAAAAGATCGGTCATCGTGGTGATCTTGTTAGCCCACAAAATGCTGGCAGATCCATGGCTGCTTATGAGGGAATTTCGCAGACCTTATCTTTATGATGATCAGTTTCGCACGGAATGCGTCTTTAACCTGTGTCACTAATCTGCAAACCGATTGGTGGAAAACGGCTCCCTCCTATTGAACAAGAAGCCTTGCAACTGTCAAAGTAAAATCTCCCCCTTCTTAAAATTTATTTGAGTAGTACATAAAAGGGATATTTTCCAGGCTCAGTTAATGAGGCGCAGATTTTAAGCATGGTGAAAATGCTACAATGAGAGCTTTTCTCCCCCTCCCCCCAAACGCATTGGTGGATTAATGGGTTTCCTTTATCTATGAAGCATGTCAAATTCCTGTTGCGCTTACCTGTCAGATGCGAGGAAGAAGCTTCTAACAGTAACAGAATGGGACAGAAATAAAACCTCCTGTGCCTTCTACTGCTTTAATGGGTTAGGAAAAGCACCCACGCTCGCGTTTGTCTCAATCGAGGTCCCCGTCCCTTGCGTCCTCCCCAGTTTCCACTTCCATTAAGCTTCTCTGAGCTTTCTTCACCCACCATAGCTATGCCAACGAACGACTGGATGTTGGGAGAGCACCGTATTTGCTGTATCAAGGCAACTGACCATGATCACTTCAACTCACCCATATGCAAGTCAAAGAGAGCCTCCTCTTCACATTAATTTGATGCACTCCACACTCGACGAAGACGGAACCATTCTCATCGCACCTTACCTTCATCGACCACCAGTTGTACTTCTCCAACTAGACGACTACTTCAAATCGCCGCCATTCCAAACCCACTCCATCACAAAACCCAGAGTCCCACGCAAATTAGGGAAGAGACAGGAGAAAAGGACAGCATCGCAGTCTGAGAAAACCAAAAAATAAATAAACATTTGCTTATAGGAGTTCGTTCGCTGTTTTGTGCGGATAGCCAGAGAGGAGAAGGAAGGCGGAATGGGAAAATGAGTGGCGGTGGTGGCCACCGAAACCAAAATCGCGGCTACCATTGCCCTGTGCGCCGGTGTCGAAAATTGTGATCTGTTGTGATGGAAAGAGAAAAGGGGGAGGGAGGAGAGAGGGGAGAGCAGGGAGAGGGTGAGGAGGAATAAAGCAAAGAAATTAGGAAGGAGAGAGAGAGCGGAGAAAGGAAGAGTAGAGGCGACGACAAATGGTCAAAATCGTCACAATTACAAAAAGCAGCGTGAAAATAAACTGAAAGCAAATGTGTGCGTACATGGATATACGAAAAGCGGACACAAATACAAAGAAATGGGGGGAGGAGAGAGAGAGAGGGGGCCTCAATGAACGTCCGAAATCCTGTTAAGCGTTTACTAAAAGGGAAAATTGATACAAAAATTGACTACTCGCTTTTCTCAGCTATCAAGCCTGAGTTCACATCCAATGTTTTACAGAGAAGCGATATGAATCCTCAAAATAACCCAATTAATTGTAAAACTTGAGGATAGAGAGGTAAACTAAAAGGAAATTTCACTAGTTCGACAACATTGTACAAAGCAAATGAGTTAGTTGGATGAACTCCATCACATGAACGAGGTGAAAGGGAGTGAAAGCACTAAAATTGTCGAAAAATTTACGGCTATCTCTGTTCAGACTTTTGGAAGAAATAAGCATTCCTTCCAGTCCAAAAAAAGAATTAATGGTAGTTGTTTCGAGAACCATCTGCATGAAACTAGATCGAAAGGTTGTAAAAACGAAATTGTCTGGCAAAAAAGGGGTGGTTATTAAAAATGCTGAGGACAAAGTCTGGACGGGATGAGGACTGTAAAAAAAGGGAATTTGATTCGTCTCAACTGTATGTCAGACCGCACGACTTAATCATCCTCCATGCTAGACGTGCATGCAGTAACGGATGACCGTTGCTAGGGTGACGAGATGTCAATTACCCCCCATTTGCATCTAACCTCACTCACCTTCGGCGCCCACTGTGACGGGGGCACTTTCATCAACATCTGACTTCACTTGAACTATGTCATCCTTGACAACCTCGCCATCGACGAGCTGGGTCTCGTGGACGGTTGTCAAGACGTTGCCACCTTCAATAACGGTATGTTTTTCCAGAGAACTCTCAGTCGTCTTTACTGTCACAGTAGCGCTGCCACTGAAAGTCAAAAAAAAGACGCGGAACACCTAATTACCTGCCTTTCAATCCATTCATCTTCCTATTCAAAGACGGCTTACGTAAAGACACCTGTCTACCACCTTTCACCACTGTTCCAGGCTTGAGTAAACAATTCTTTCATTAAAAAAAATATAACTTCTATTTAGTGTTAGCTTAACTTGAATATTGAAAAGATGTAAGTGTGAGAAAAGGACCACCAAAATTTAACCAGCTTGTAATGCTGTGAACCAACGCGCGACACGAAAAAGTAGCACAAGTCTTGAAAGGATATCATGTAGAATATTTTTTTGCAATGGAAAGAAGCGACGAATATTTACTGCTGCCATCCAAAAGCGCTAGAACTGAGCGCATGCCAAATGTGATCGCATTCATCAAAATTGACAAAACTAGAAATCATCCAGAAAAAATATCCACATTTACAAGCTTTAAAGAGTTCGCAGAGGCGAGTTTTTTTTTTGTAATCTCCTCAAAATTTGCATAATTATTATGCCAATTTACCACACGTCAATCAAACCATGACAGGTTAATTAGTGGTACTTCCTAAACTCCCCAAATCCTAATGCGAATTTTTAATCGAATAAGCCCCTAACTCTCTTGAAATTATTTCGAGAGAGGGAATGGAGCTAAGTTCAGTGGCCTACTCAGTCAGAATGCCCTTTGTGATATCTTTTGTGAAGTTGTCCACCTCCTTTGCTGTGTCGGCGGATTCTGTGGGATCAGCAATGGCACCCTTCATTGCCTCCTTCAGTACTCCGCCTGTCGCAGATCCTTCAGCCTTCTCACCCTTTCTAGTCTCGTCGTGACCATTCTGCGAAGACAAAAAAGATGAGAATTACGGCTAGGGAAGGAATTGAGGATTCCTAATGCCTCAGAGGTCAATAATGAGCGAAAAAGGTTTCATAAAACCCAAATCTTTGGTAAAAAATGGCAACCTAGCTAAGAAATGTTCGCATAAATAGGATTCCCTCACCTATCCGCCATTGCAGACTTTGAATAGCACACCGAGCACTCACCTCAGTATATTTAACAGCCGAACTGGGACCTTCGACTGCCTCAGAAGCAATGCCAGCAGTAGCAGATGCCGGTGGGGGTTTGGGTCTAGCCCATTCGGGCAAACACACACAATAGGCAGCCTCACCCGTGGCTCTGAGTCCGTTCACACCGACCAGTGATGCCAGTCGGCATGGTGATGCGTAGGAGATTTCATCAGCCACCAGCACGCAACCAGCAAATGGCCAGAAGGCCAAATTGGCGGAACTTGAGACACAGGCGTTAGTGAAGCCCTGAGTAGGCATTGGTTTTAAGCTACAGCACTCTGGATGGTGGCAAAATGCGGCTACAGAGGAGCAGAAGCAGGATAATTAAGTAAAGGGGTAGTTTTACTGCGCTATTGGAACACAGCTGGCTCTATCCTTCCACAGAATTGCCTTTAAAGTGATTTTTAAGACAGGCCATTAGTAAAAAGATCAAGATCCCTTTCACGGTGATCAAATGCCAATTTAATGCCATTTTCAGTTTCTTGGAGGGGTCTAAGTTAATCTGTCCAACACTTTGAATAACAAAACAAAGTACATCAGGACGAGAGCACTAAAATGTAAGCACAGCGCAGCATTACATTAAAGTTACCCAATCTCATGCCCACCTAGAAGCCCATTTAAAAGTAATATAAGCACCAGATTACCTTTGAGAATTCTGCGAAGACCAGGAATGGTAAGCACATGAAGACGACCATTCCTTAAGGCCACAACAGCATGACATTCCTCCATCGTGGTGTTGGGAGGTTGAGGAACTCGTTGAAGACCGAACCCAGCTACCCGACGCAACGACACGCACGGTGCTGCTGAAGTTGTTGCAGCAACGGGCTCTTCTGACTTTTCCCCCTGATCTATGGAATCGGGTTCTGGTGTTGCAACTGGAGCAACTCCAGAGGCATCTGTATCCTGAAAAAAATGGAGACTGGATGGTCAGAAGTGGACAACCTAATTTCTGAAGACGGCCAAAACACTAACCTTAGACTCAATGTTTTCTTGAGCACCGGATGCAGCGATATCGTCTGAAGTTGTGGTGGTCGTAGACTGCTCAGACCTGCCACGGTGGATAAAAGGAGGTTTAAAAGTGCCATGGACACCTGTGGCAGTTTTCTCCCAGAATCGGTATTTGTGCTTTGTTTTCAGCGAGGGCAATGCAATCACACGAACTTGTTCTTCTGTACAAACCAAAAGCTCGTGACTCGACGTTAGCCCAGCCTTCATCGGTTCCACTTCTCCCGACTCCGCAGTCTCCACTGCTACTGGCGGCGCAGGCTTTGATCCACTCTCTTCACCTTCAGTAGGTTTGGTGGTCTCCGCTTCTTGTTTAACCGGTTCTGGTAATTCGGGAATCACCTCAGGCACGGCGCTGCATGAAATGGGAAGTAAATAACAGAGAGTTTGACAAATAAGGGATAATATAAAACTTTTGTCCTACCGAGACTTTTCGCTGAGAACTGGAGAGGAGCGAGCTTTAGCGTCCATAACGTAAATTGCGAGAACAGCAGCGCCGTGCTGGAAGAAAACCTCCTTAACTGGCTTTACCTCGATTGAGGCATTCTCAGCAGGCCAGGAGAGGGCATGCGCAATTAGTGCACCACTTTGCGTACCGACAATCAGTGCAGCTGTACGTGGAGGTGGGAAGGCAGGACGATTCTCTTTCGGGGCCGCTGCGACACCCGGAATGACGTAGGTATCCGCCAGAGCGAGTGCGGAGACACCGAAGGCCGTGTCGCTCGGCTTCAATTGCAGGAGTGTGGCAGGTTCCGCTTCTTTTGCTTCAATAACTGTCACTGATTTCGAGACAGGTGTTTCCTCTGAACTACCTTCCGATTTCTCAGGTTCATTGGTTGCTGCTGCGGCAGCTTGAACACCATCTACAACACCCGAAGTTGTCGCTTCAGCTTCTTCGCCTGGTAAGATGAATAGAAAACAGAAGTTTCAAGCATGACATCATTTGGGGTGTAGATTTTAAACTTGAGGACATGAAAGTACCTTTTACAGGTGCTGCTTCAGCAGCCGCTTCAGTGGCGCTAGATGCCGCTTTTTTCTCCTCACCAGACTCCTCGGTTGTTGGAGCAGCAGAATGGGAACGGCTCTTTCGAATCTTACGGAAGGATTCGCGCAACGTCGCCTTCAGATGACGTCCACTGGCAACAATCTTGGTAGCGGCTCCACCTAATTAACAGAGCAAAAAACAGAGACCAACCTGTTAGTCACCGATTTATAGAGCAGTGCAACCAGTCATCTATTCAGTCAGACTGAATGAGGGGTTGAAACTCGACCTAGTGCAATATTCATGTAAGACAGTGAATAGACAAAGTTCTGGCTTACAAAATTTTCCGCTATGGCACGTATGACCCGACAGAATGAATGGAGAGCATGAAAAGGGAGAAGAATAACTGGACACGAAGCGCTCTAAAAAGTGCCTTTTGTTAATAAAGCCTAGGTGTCGGATAGGGCTTCATGCAAAGCGAATCCACTCACATCAGCTGTATTAATACAGAAGGGCATGGCTCCTTCCCAGGAGTAAAGGTATACTTACGAGCAACAGACGGCACGATGGTCTCAGTAGGGCATTGGAGACCATACGTGAGACGTTTGTACACCACTGTACGAGACTTGAGGTCAATGAGAGCGAAGCCATGCACAGAACCGACAGCCAGCGCCCCCCAATGGGGTTCAAATGCCACTGCAGTTATCCCCGAGGGTGGGTTAAACTGAATCAGCTCGCGAAGGCCAAACGCTGGAGTAGATGTGGGGCAGGGCTTGAAGGCGCCTTCGATTGGCTGATGGAAGGAGAAACAGAAGTTACTGCCACTACCGTTTTCAAACTGGTAGTTTGGTTGCATATATGTAGGGCAAAATACGAGAAAAATGACGTTAGGAGAGAAGTCACTACTTCACATTGATCTGTTGTCATGTCCTTCTTTCCGAAGTAGGTCCTAAGCAAAAAAGTTGTAAAATTTCCAAGGATTAACGGCGCCACCCTTGGAGAACTACTGGTCCACTATTTGAATGATCAAGAACGTGTGGCTTGGAGATGTGGTTTGAAATATCAGCTATAGCTCCAGTACGCAGTTAGGACCTCCTAAAATGATTTTCAAGAATGACTGAGATGCTCCCTACTTGTCTAGACCTTAGTAATACCTCCAAGGTGAACCCAATCAAGGACGTAGAAAGCGGAGCCCAGTAACATAGAGGAGTCACGTCACAAACACTTTGGACGAAAACCTTCAAACCTCAACGCATTCGATTTCAATGCACCTAACGATGATGGCGCTCAAACCAAGGTGGGGACCCCATCGACTAACACACCTAAGTTAATTCAGAGGTCCTGCAGACATCCTTTGACTGCACACATTGTGAATCGGTTCAGGTGCTGTTACTGTAATGGATTGGGTGTTGATAAAAAAGTATTTTGTCAACCAAAGTGTAGAATCAACGGAAGTATAGAGAGTCTTGAGCACAATACACCCATGGGAAGCTCGGCTACTCAGTGCTTAGACACTTCCAGGGGTACCATAAATGTTTTAACTACAACTAGCTGTACGTCAGTGATCATTCTGCCAACTTTTGACCGTCCCGTGAAATGTCCGACCGATGCAAAATCGGGAGTGAACTGGTGAGAGACCAATCCTCCTGTGGGAAATGTGGAGGCAGCATAATCATTCCCAAACATTTGTGATTCTAAAAAATTGGATCATACTGCACATCAAAGCGCCGACGCCAAAGTGAAATGTATTATTATAGGATAGATCAACCTACCAAAAAATAGTTACATGGGAAAGTTCTACAAATTTCAGTTCAGCGCTGGAATGGGTGCAAAGAAATGGGACAAATAGGCACGATTCCTAATCGCTGAAATTCATCCGTTTCTCATCATTAGTACGCATTACGAAATTAATGTCGTACAGTCGTACAAATTGACTGTTTTAACAAAAAGCAGTGTAGCTCAAAATCTCACTTTGAAAGCCTCATGACCCTCCCAGTTGAATTTGTCAGTCAAACCCTCGAGGAGATCGACACAGATCTTGGTAGCATCAGGCTCAAAGGACTTCTGTCCAGCCGAAGACCACATGGAGCAGTTGCCAGCTTCTCCACCAATAAACAAAATCATCTCCTCATCAACCAATTGAAAGGAGAGGGTGCGCACGGTACAGCGAACGTCGACGACTTTTTCTCCGGCAGCTTCGCAGGCACAATCACCGACTTTTCGGAACGGGGGCCAGGCCTCCTCCTCATTCTTCCACAAAAAAAAACAAAAAAAGCAGTGAATAGTATAATTAAAAGCTTTAGAATGAGTATAAACAGTCTTCTCGCACATACTCCCCCTTTGTGTTTGTATTTAAACAGGAAAATCCGCCTAACGATGAATAAGGGTTACTAAGAAGAGTCAAATCAGTGAGAACGTCCTCTTCCACCTCGTTTTTTCCTAAGAATGCAATAAAAACTTGAGTTTACTGGAGCGTACTATAGGATGGATGCAAAAATGGCGCAAATGCGAATAAAGTGCTACAACTAGTGCCACGAGTTTTTTATCCCATCCCTCCTTCTCCTTGAAAGTGTGGTAGAAGTCCGTGCTTGTCAAAACAAATTCTTCCCTTCCTTAAGACACAAAAGGATGATTCATGAAAAAAACAACGCAGGACAATGAAGACGAGTGCACATTTTTCCCACAATAGCATTACGCACTGGCGTTCACTAAAACAAAGCCGGAAGATGAGCGGAGAGTTGTCAACAGAATAGAAGAACCCTATCTACTTCATAAGAAGGGTTATAAAGAACTGAAAAATTCAGCCTATGGCCTGAGTCGCGGTGCCAAATACCCATCCTCCTTCTAGCAGGCTGTCAAGGAATTTTATGAAGGGAGTGGTCACACCTTCAATGCAACCCATGAAAAGCGAGCGAGGTGGTTCCGATTTACAAATGATAGCATAAAGTCCTCTCAAATTCGTTTCATCATTTGAGGATGGATTCGTATTGAAAGTGACAATGGGGTACGATGGACGGAAATAAATGGACAAGGAATGAGCACCATTGAGGCATGTATCCCAGTTTACAATGGGCGACTTGGGTGCATGCAGTGTTGAAAAACAAACCGACGGGGTACTTATAACAGAAATTGGAGCGATTTTTCAAAAGCGCGAATGGCAGGGGAGGAGAAGAAGTCACAGGTCATTTGCAACGTATTCTTTCCAGAAGAATTACTTGCCTTCTCTAGATGGTACGTAACTTGCCTTCTCTAGATGGTACGTAACTTGCCTAAAAGGCAAGGCCAAAGCCTTTATCCCACCGATTCATCTAGAATAATCCAGCACTGCTGGAGAAGCAACCCAGGTAAACGTTTCTACTATTTCATGGATGATTTAACGCGTTCGTTACCAGTGTTACACATATGAGACGCTCCGATTTCTCAACGCATAGGCACGTGGCATGTGCTCCTCATCAGTTTGTGGCAGCCGGTTGAACCCAAATGTGTCCCAGAGTGTTTAAAGTTAAAAATAAATCAAGGATGTTTCCATTCTAAAGATAAGTTTTTTGTTTTTAAGCACCACAATCAAATGAAGAACAATAAAACAACTGAAATACGATGGGAAAGTTTCCTCCGAGATAGTGGGAGGCTGCGTTAAGGTGAATGCATACACTTTTACCACAAACGGTCTTCAGTTCATTGCCATTCACCACGCTATCAGCTTCCACTATTTTCCTTCAATAATGACATTGTTTATAGGCCAGAAATGCCAAACAACTTCGTTCGCTGACGTTTCGGGCTGCCTACATCACAGTGATTCCATGTGAGAAGTCCCATACACAAATATCGCAAAGTCGCTACCTCCACTGAAATCCAAAGGGCACTAACCCTAGTTTCCCACAAAATTAATGCTCCAATAGTTAGTAAACATGCCAGCTCGTTTGTTTGCCTTCACTTTTGTTATATTTGCTTTAAACTTTACAGCCTAAAAATGAGCGCTGGAAAGTCAAACGCATCAAACAATGGTGACCGCTAAATACCAGTTGCAGATCGCGAAATAAACCATGAAAAAATTCACGGCGTTGAAAAAGGGGAAGCCGCATTTCCACATAAAAGAGCAACAAAAGTCGAGGCGTTATATCTTTTGCACGGAACACAATGAGGAAATGAATACCAATTTACCCAGCTTAAATCACTACTGCCTTAACAATTATTCCGACGGAACAACTTCCGGTGCACTAGTATGAGAGATGCGTGCAAAATACAGAGCGGAAGTCGCTCTCCAAAGTACAAAATGACCTAAATACCTACCTTCCTTTCCCCATTGCATCCCAACTCCTCGACGTCAAGCAACATTGAAATACTAGAGATGTGTCCGAGGAACTCGAAACAGTCACCACGAACCACGTGCCACAGGGAGACATCCGCGTCAGTGTGTGCGATTGCAACCAGGTCGTGGAACTCCGGGTGCTCCACAACTGCCTCACATGACTCAGTCTTCTGCCCGCCAATCACGGGCCAGTGATCAAAGCCATTGGCATTGCACATTTCCTTCAGACGTGACATGAGTTTCTTTGGAATCTGAAGGAGGAAGGTGTGCAAAAATTAACCATTTCCAGGGAGGTGAAGGATGGAAAATAGACACTCACAGAGATGTGAGCAACAGCGGTGATGCCAGTGCAGTCAAGATGCTTGAGATAGGGCGAGGGGATGATAGGCCAGGAGGGTTGGGTCAAGTCGATGGCTACGAGTTCACGGTCCGTCAGAACGAGGAGGTAGCCTGCATCAGTTGGTGTGGAAGGCTCTGTTATATGCTGACAGGCTTTCTCACCCTCATCCTCTTCAGTCTCTGAAAGCCAACAAAATAGCTCCAAAATAATTTCTTTGCCACTAAACCTTATAGAGAGCTTCATCTGAAAATATGATCTCAGGTATAAGCAGATTCTTACGCCTACGCCTTACAACTACTTAATGTAAGCTTGGACGCTTGATTAATGAACATCGTGCCAATTAGCTAAGGTACAAATTGTCATTTAGACCCAAATGATTTGACTGCCGACCTCAATCAAATTGAAAGGAATAAAGATAGGATGTGGGGTTTGAAAAGACTGAAACAGTACCTTCTCTAGTCAATGAAACAAGGGGTCATGGTGAACAAAAAATGGGATTTAAAGGTGTGAAAAGATAAAGAGCTCGCTGGCCATTCGCTTTTCAATTGCTTATGATACTACAAGGGTGTTTGGCTAACAACTTACATCCCACCAGTCAGTGTATGTTTTGATTTTAAAAGCAATCATAATCAGGTGGTTTTCAGGTCTCTTCCCAGAAATTCAGGAAAGAATTACAAAAAGATCCCTTTTGTCGCGATGTCCAAAAGAAAATCCACGAAATAGACATCCCATAAAATATTCCTTGGCTTGCATCGTTCAAAAGTTACAAGGTAGGAAGATTATGTAGAAACTGGAGATAACGTTGTGTTCAACCGGTAAATTATGCATGACACTAACATAATGAGAAATTCAGTTCCGTTTCAGCAAATAAACAGACTAACTTCGTCCCCATGGGAGCAACAGTCTGGTCCAAGATATTACCAGAGCAACAGAGATCAAGGGATGAATTCTTAAATGCCCATGTCTATCAAAGATGGAAGTTGATTGGACAATTGAAGATAAAAGCTAATGAGAGAACAGAAAAGCAAATCCGTTTCAATATTTGCTAATGTTCACATAGTTTGCCACTCTGCCTGGCGTTCAGGTGTCGTAATCGCCAAACCCTCATTCAGAACGTGGCATAAACCCGAGAGGAGGCCATTCTATGCTAAACAATCAAAGATCCAGGAAATCGACCTACTTTGCTTGCTAGATTCTTCGTTTTCCTCATTTCTGCACAGAGGCTTTTGCGGCTTACTGGGCAGAACAACAAAATCTCGGACAGGCGACCCAAACTGGAAGCAAACGTGCTCCTCAACTCCACCCAGAACGCTAATTGTATGCTTATCCGCGTGTTGTGCGCGAGGCAGTCCTCCAACAAATGCAGTGATAACACCACCACTGAAACGAAACAAAAATGGTATCAAGCAGCCATCAGGAAAAGAATTACGTACCCTGAATGGTCACACGCACCTCGCAGAAGGTCTTGCGATGATACGCTGAATCGCAGCGCAGGGTAGAGGTCCTAAGAAAGGAAGAAATCATGTTCCTCGAGTAGAAGAACGGTAATAAAGAAGAGCTTCCACCTACCGTAAGGGATGCTAGCGACTTCTTGATTCACGGCAATCACCGGATCATCCACCTCCGACTCACACTTGGGAATGGTCCAGGTGAGATAGGCACCATCACGGTAAGCGATGAGAACCTCCTTAGAGGTTGCTACTTCTGACGCCAGCACAGATGTGGTGATACGCCATGTGGCACAGCATAGAACCTGCGTATAGGGAAGCAAACGAACCACACGTGGACTTGGAGGCACAGGCAGAACTGGATGTTCAACTTTCTCCTCCGTCGTGTGCTCAATCTTACTCTTTATGGTCTTGGAAAGAGTGCGAAACTTCCTGGTAGCTTGAGCACGGATAGCCTGTAAGTTGGCTGTAGGGTGCCGTTCTCCAGTCTTGCTTTTCTTCGGTGACGTCTTTTCTGGTGCAGTATCACCCTCACTTCTTTTAGTTGGCTCAGTTTCTGTCTCGACACCCTCAATGGACGGTTGCGCCTGCATCTTTTCAGCCTCAGCCTCCTCTGGCTTTTCTCCAGCTTCATTAGGAGTGTTCTCCACGGCGGGGATTGTTGACACGGGTGGAGCAACTGGGATGGCCTGCGGCTGGACTATGATGGCTGTACCACCCGCGTAGCCCAAAAGCAGTTCTGAGCCGTCCGGATGCAGCTCAATTGAAACGATGGGTGTGTTCAGCTTCAGAGCCTCGCGCTTATCTTCTGGCAGCCTAAAATCGGTATTTACTGATATAGAAAATCAAATTCAATAGCTTTTCGACAGTAACTAAAATAAATGGACGCAAAAAACATCTCACTCACCATAATTAGCTACAAAACCAATCAAAGATATGCTAAAATAGCTTGTACGCAATAGGTTAAAAGCCAAGAATACCTACTTGTTCAAAATGAGAAGACACGGTAAGGAGGTTAAATCGTCATCTCCAACTGTCATAGTCCCATGTTGGATAGCCACTTGTCTCAAAGTTCCAGCACTTGATCCAACATAAACGACGCCCTTTCCAATTGCAAAAGCTGTGATGCTTTCATCAGGTCTGTGCACAAGAGCAAGTCAGATTTATAAAATCAGACAGAAAGAACTACTGCTAGCATGCCAAAACACATGACTCACGCGAAAGGAAGGCTGACAGAATCCTTCCTTTCCCAGTGACCCGAAGTTGCGTTTAGTTCGAGACTGATAAGCCTGGCTGAGGTAGCCAAAAGAAGGCGTCCCTCGTTTCGAAGAAACTCCATAAATTTTATGCCTCCTATCATGTAGTCAACCGGGAAGGAAAGTCCTGGCATTCCATACCTAGAGAAACTAAACGTTTGCGATAAAAACCTACACTTCAATGTAACCATGTGCGTAGGCTACAGCCAAAAGGCACAAATCTTGGTCGTAAGCCAAAGCGACTGGCTGCTCCATTATTCCATAAACGGAAGCCTAAACAATAAGTTAAAATAATAGTTAACAAACGCAATGACAGGCCAAAGCTGCTGTTTGTCTTCCAGTTGCCAGGTCCTGAAATTTCTGAAAAATCGGCAGATTTTGAATCTGCTGCGGCAATTTTTTGAATGGCGTCAGCAGCTTCTGCGTCATTGTTATCTAAGCAGGAAATTACAAATTGTTAGGATATAATTAAAGTCCTAGTTGAAATTAATACAAACTGCAAACACGCCCACCACTGAAGACAATTTCAAACGACCGGTAGACAACGGCCCAATGCTCGATCGCGTAACTTTGGATGAGGTAGCTCATTTAAACTAACCTACTTTAAAGTTTTATGGTACAAAAGAGAATAATTTTTGACAAACTTACTTGTAATTTTTAGTATAAAGCAGTCAAAAGTAAGGCAATTTACGTTATAGCGATGGTTTTAAATCTAGATTAACTTGATCCAAACATTCTGAGTTCCTTCCTCGTGACGCACTTTAAATCCCTCAATTTTCATTACCTTATCTAGACTTGATGCAATTATTGCTGTGCTTTGTCACGTGCATCTGGATCAGCCATGATGCTTACAAGATTTTGGATGCAGTTAAGTAAAATAAAATGTCAGTTGAATGGTCCTACTCATACACCACTTCTCCATTGGAAAGGAGGTTTCGAACCATAGTAGTTAAAAGCGATGGTCGTAAGACGGGAGGGAGGAAAGATACCGTTGTGGGAACATGGTTTGCAGATTTTGATGGTTTGGTACTTGGAAGTTTAGTAAAATTGGAATAAAATACAAATTTTGGCAAGAATATACGACTAAAGCAATGCTTTTTTTTACACCAAGCTTAAGCCTTGTGAGCAATATGATTTTGTGAAAGTCGCATTTCCGAGAAGCAGGAAATTTTAGTAACCACTACCGGAAATCATTCAGAGTATTTAGAAAGCAGAGATCAAGTCCACTTTTTTTTGGAATTTTGGCAGATTGATACAACTGCCAAGTTTCCACTACTTCGGACAAGTCTCAGACATAGGACATAGTTAGGACATAGCTTCCGACTAGTTTCGAAATGTAATAAAAGTCAGATAGCGTTTAAAATAGGGCCCAGGGCTTACATATTGCGAATGATTCAGGAACACCCTTTTCCACTACTTGCTTCTTAGCGTAAAACGGTTTTTCATGTCACCGAGTGCCAAGATAAAATTGAATTTTTAAAAGCTTGAAAGCATGGCTTTTGAACCTGATTATGTAGTTCTATCGCAGGAAAGGGTAATATGTGAGGGGGAAGAGGAACGGGGCCGGAACCGCGAGTCCCTCTAATAGCTATGAGTAAACACTTGCATTTTAAGTCAGAAAATGTGGGATATACTACATTTGCCATGCTTCAGCCTGCTTTTAATGGCTTTGGGTTGCCACCCATTTCCATTTATTGGCCGCCTCAACTATGTCATTCATTGGCTAACATTGCTACCATAGCAGCCACAATAGCGCCGACAGAGTTTTTAACACATTTGGCATACTTTGATAAGACACCTTAGAAAGAAGATGTAGGCGTTGGCTTAAGTGCATGGTAGTTGAGACCCACTTGCTGCCATTTTTGCTTGCGCTACGTTGTTGGTCACTTAGGCCATTGACTTTGTCGTTTTTTAATGAGGTCAATGAAGGCACACTGGGATTTCCACTGGCGTGCGCGGTTGCCACCCCACCTCAGTGATATCCATGACGTGTTTGTACCGAGCTTTAGCAATTTGGCTACTTTTTTCTCTACGGGTCGGACTGAAAACAGTGAAACACATTTGCCTGCGGTTTGATTGACTGAACTCGTTAGGAATGCTTACAAGCATAAAATATTTAAAAGGCTGAAAGAACTATGCCTATCCATTACACCGCACATTGTATCAATCCAATCCTCGTTTCTATTCAAAGGGAAAATCTTTGATTTGCATTACCAGTTCACAGGGTCATTCAATCACTTGCTAATTGTGATTTCTTTAAGTGGACTTTTACAAATACGAATGCAAAGGAAAATTCCCGGTCTTTCTTACAAAGCTATTTTGTTTCACGTGTCTCTTGGATCAGAGTTCCTCACCATGGGGGTAGATAATGTCAGGATCGTTCAGACTGGACGAAGTTCGCCTACAACACTTAAAAGTCAGGATCATCTGTTCAGATTAGCCATTCTCCTCAGTTCCATTCCTTTGTTAAGCGTTAATGGAATCACTTTCATGAAAAATTGGCCCACTGTTATTCCATCACTAAAATGACACGTTATGGACACCCATCCCCATTTGGCAGTACCTACGGAGTCCATTACCACTAAAGGCCATTAAACCACCTCTCCAAGTCGATTACTTACTTCGCTAGGCGCTTGACGTGGTCCATAAGGGTTCACACTTAAATAGTAAATATTTTTTACAGGTTTTCTGCATGGTCATCTTCTTTCGAGATGCGTCCTTTTGCCAGTGTCACTGGTCTGTGATTCCATTGGTGGAAAACGGCTCCGTCACAGCGCATCGATGGATGCTAATCCATCAGCCTTGCATTTGAAATGTCTTTCACATTAAAGTTTATTTGAGTAGTCTATCTAGGGTTTGTTTCACAGACCCATTTACCGAGGTGTGGGTCTCGGTTAATGTTATGCATAGTGCGGGCCAAACTAACACATCAAAATCCACGCATTTAAAAAGCTGCTTACGTCTCACTTAATAATTTTACAAATTTTGTAA
This sequence comes from Taenia solium, assembly GCA_001870725.1. NCBI lineage: Eukaryota > Metazoa > Platyhelminthes > Cestoda > Cyclophyllidea > Taeniidae > Taenia > Taenia solium. The sequence goes on from MIEF01002556.1 coordinate 89,199, forward strand.
ACACAACGAGGAAACCATCACAGGCTTGTGTTTTACAATTGTAGCCGTTTAACCAGTTTGATGAGTTTAAGTTTGACGGCAGGAGCCAATTTATATGGTCTTCAACGAAGAACAGCTACGCGAGGAGGGGAAATGATTGGAAGAGTAGTCAAGATGGGATGTTAGGCCAATTGCCACTTGGGGAAATGGGCAGGTGAAGCAGGATGATGATGTGGGCGAGGAGGCAAGACACTTTAAGGGTATAAACTGTACTCATACAAGTTGATTGTTGACTGGAAGAGACCAAGGCTCGACGTCCCGCACAGCCTTCCACAGCCTCGTTCCATACACAGACCGAAGGCGGGGCTCAAGGACCCCTCACCAACCGATAAGGGATATCCATACTTCCACTTTCCGATCGTGTTAATGTATTAAAATTAGGTCCATTTTCCATCTAGGTTCTGACTTAGAGACCTTATGCATTGATTAGACGGTGATCCACTCTAATGGATTGGTGTGGGTGTCAAATTTTTATTCCTTCACAATAGTTTGGGGACTCTTCTACTAGATAAGAAATTAATTCATTCAAGTCTCAAAATGTATTAATTATTAATTTGGGGTTGTCATTTCATCAAATTCTGAGGCTACTTTAGTTAAACCGTATTTGAATGTGTTGAATTCCAAGATCAAAGAAAGCATTTTGAATGAATTCGGGTCCTAAGACATGTTTGCGGCGTGCTACTGCAGTAAAGTGTAAAAATTAAAGGGAAGGGACGGCGCTGGAGGTGAGAGTCCACCAATCGCCATGGACAACCCCTTCGATTTAAAGCCAGGAAACATGAGATGTTATGCGTCCTCTCTATCTCCCATGTGAGTTATCGCCTTTCGGGTGTTTCAGCGCCTGGTTCACCGGCGTCAACATTGCTGCTAAGAAGGCCGTGGTAGCCGTGATGGAAAACGGTTGAGAAATGTCGATCAGTAGATTGCGGTAGTTTCGACAAGCCAATTTGGGATGACGGCTTCAGTTTTGACCTGACGTGGGCAAGACACACAGCAGAGTTTTGTACAGAGTGAAATACTTGGCTTCCCTTATTAACTAAACTCATAAAATGTTGGTAGCGAGATCCAGCAATGCAGATAGTTTGTCCACATCAACTGATCCGATTGGAAAAGGTAAAAATCGGTAAAAATAGTATTGTTGGACTAGTTGGCTAAAATTCGTTAGGACAAATTGAAAGCATAAGCGTTGTAAGCTGTAGGAAGAATTGTGCTTACCTAACATGCCACACTTTATGAATCAGAGCCCCGTTTCTTTTTAAAGAAGGCTTTCCAAATTTGCATTGCTAGTCCATACGATTAGTCAGTTAGGAGGGGATCATTTCTTAGGAACTAACTTGCGAAGAGGGCTGGTGTCTCTAATACGACACGAGCTGAATGAAAACGCCATCGGTGTCCCCAGTTAGTCCATTCACTAACTCACTACCCACCCAACAGACTGCTGTTGCAAGTGTTCACCGTGACTGTGATCCATCTACGCATTACAACTCAACACAGTCCGAAGGTGTCCAAGGAAACTCCCATCTTTCTTTTAGAGAAACTGTGAGTACCATTTACCCTGCGTAAAGGAATCACTCCTCGCTTAAAACAACACAATTCATGGAATCTCTGCTTTTCTTGGCATACACCTTCATCCATCTGATGTTGGTAGAGAAGACGCTATTTATCATCGAAAACATTCCATTTCGTAGGATGCAATGGAACCTCATTTATTCATTCTGTTCACCTGTAAGTCGTTCCCTGCCCTTCCAAATCCAGAAATGAAGTCTATCCAAGAGTAGGCAACACATCAAGTCGCTGGATGACAGCTTTGGTTGATAATTCGAATTCATGTTCTCATGTGCTCGGTTAACAAGTACAACCATTATTTGAGTTTTTGGGTATAGTTCTGGTTCATTTTTGACATTTTTTTGGAAACACCCTTTGATAAGGCTTGGATTGAACTAGTAATCCGATTCTGTATAGGCAGAAAAGTATCTTTGGTGGTTATTTTTACGTTAGTTCTATTTTATCCCATCCCGGGCTAGAGACAGCAATGGAAGCAAGCGAAATAATGACAGCTTTTCTGTAAACTTTACGTTTTCCATCTTGACGGAAGAAGTTTATGTGACTTTGAAGTAAAGTACGAGTTTATGAATTAAAAACTTTAATGAAGTCACTGTGCTATGCTGTATAAGGAGGAAACGGACCCATATGTCTTCCCCATCAAGCTGACACCCTCTGCTTTAGGTCATGCCACATGTTGCCAGCCACAGCGGCTTTAGCGGCTGAGAAAAAAGGCAGACAATCATTTGTAAGGTGGTGAATTTCATTCAACTGTCAAGGCTCAAACCCTGCTCGACAAGTTTGTTTCATTTAAGCTCAGATCACGTCAAACTGTCGTCATCAGACATCCCCATGCATGACACATTGCACTTATGTAGTGGGGAAGCCTATTGTACTTAGGACTTGGTAAATTTACAATCTTAATCGGCTCAACTGTTAAATTTCGCATCACTAATGCATATTCTTGAACTTCGACCCCAGCTATGGTTACTTAAAAGGTACACGTAATCCTTATTAGGGGATGGATACTTGAATTATACCCAGAGAGGGTATTCAAAAGCTCACTGTTATCGAGAAACCAGAACACTTTGTTCTCCCAACACCTACTCACAACTAAATATCCCGCTGTTCCCGTTTGTGATTGAAAACCCTGCAGAAATTCCTCATCATGCCCTTAAAGCCTTTTAGTTATGAGTCACACCAAGCTAGTCACAGCTTTGGCATTTCCTAACCACCCTTCAGAGCACATGTATGGTTTCTTGCATGCTATGTTGTCGTGGCCCAACCATGGCGATCTGACGTCTCTTCAAGTTGAGGGATCAACCAGTATTATTAGCATTTACGATGATCGAGAATTGCTGGCAACAACGCTAGATCATCACATGTGAGAGAGGATGCCATCAGGAATGATAGCCTTGACAACCTACGCCTAGCAGTGTTAATTATGCCCAAATAGTTTCATTATTGCCCCAATCCAAAATGTGTTCACCTGAGTAGACATCTGTGAGACGTGCACGCAAATATTGCCCTACAGAGGAGCACAGCGACTAGATTGGAGCCGATCAGGAAGGTGGAATGGGTGAATATATGCTGACCATACATCACCATTGAAGAGAGCCGAATAATACAGGCGAGATAAAACGGGACAAGGGAGAGGTCAGGAAGCCGCATTAACAAAAGACGTCATAAAATGAGGGATCTTGAGGTGAGGTGTTATTAGGTGCCGTAGATGTACCAGAGGTTGAAGAGACCAACAAACGAAAGGAAGCTAAAAAGTGTGGAGAGAGTGAGCGCCAATGCCCATCCGAAGAATCGAGTGACCAGACCGGAGGAGGAGCAAACAGTTGCCAGTAGAGCCCTTAAGATGTAATGCATGTCGCCATATGGCAAAACCTTCGCCACCAATCCATTCACTGCATTTGTAGCTACCTTGAGGATCGTTAGTATCAGTTCCAACAGCATTGGCCTTACGTCTCTTGCAGGACGCCTTTCAGTTCCGTTTTATTTTAAAGGAGCTAAAATAGGAAGGTGAACTGTGTTTCTGGTAGGAGACTAAAACGTTAATGTGTATTAGGATTTGGTCCTAACCAAGACGGTTTTAGACGGCTAAAAACTTAGGCGCCTATGACCATGCAGCGGTACCATTTCCCTTCGTGCTACTTGCCTCACATTTCCTGCAATTTTCTTGTAGGAGACCCATTTCATGAAGTAAATGCTGCGAATGTTGAAGCCCCCACCATATTATCATTGCCTAGGTTTTATTTGCAATGTCGATATAATCTTGAAGGTCGTTAGGTAGTATGGACCGATTTGCAATTCTCTGGCAGACGTTTCGAAGGACCTCTATTCCACTTTGATTCTCTCAATAGCTTTCTTGAGTTCCTGAGCTACGGATTTGCTATGTATTTTGATTCACACTTTATCGTGGAGTTGTTCAAGTATTTTCTTGTCCACGCCTGTAAACTTTGACAGTTCGTTGACAGCGCCCCGTTTAAAATACAATAACTAGACGTAGGTATCCTTGATACCGAAGAAACATTAGGCAAGAATTTTAACTTCCCGGCTCATAGCTCGCCTTGTAGAAAAGATTACACTCCGACTAGCAGTAGGGCCATCGACACAGGATAACTATCCGAACGGCGATGCTATAGTAACCTAAAGCAGCTTTAAAAGTCTAGCCATCTACTAATACTTTAATAATAATACAAAGTGCTTAAACAACATCCATGCAAAATATTGTTTCAGAAGTGGGTAGAGGAAGGAGCCACGCAATTAACACCCTGCAATGTTGGCCTACCTTGGCACTATAGAGTTGTAGTGTACGGTTTGGAGCATGGACCGCTTGTGCCATTTTTCCCGCATTTTGAATCATATCTACTTTGAAACCTTGGCAGCTATTTTACTAAAAGAGTGAAAATACAGAATTTATCTTTAATGGGACCAAAAGGATTAGCTGAAGTCTTTTAAGTAAGCTTAATTTTCTACTTCATTGAAATAAAACGTGGAGCCCGAAGCTTCAGCAGCACATTAGAAGGCGTGATTGAAGACATGAAATTACTGTGAGAACTTTCTACTTTGGAAGCCTGTTTAACTACTCAAATTAAATAAGACTGGGACAAGAGTGAGAGGAAGGTAACTACGGATGCATAAAACAGACCGCTAGGAACGGGAATGTAAATTAAGTGACACTTTTTAAGGAGGTGAACCACTTATTACGGGGCGGTTAGACACGGTAGGGTCTCAATACGATTCTACACTTTACGCAAATACTTTAATGAACCTTTCATAATTTCACTGTGGGGGAAAATAAATTTTATTGTTACTTTCAAAGTAGGCAGAATTAGAGGACAAAGCTGACCTACTCAGTTGACTCGTTGACCCGTTTTATGAACAACTCACTTGCCGTAAGCTTTGTCAGATTAGTCAGCCTGTATATGTCAACACTGGGGAGCAATTTGGGATCAGTCTTATCAGTTGGAACACAGACTACGCTCAGACCGTACAGAGTGTCCCTCGGAGGCGCAATGTCAAGGAATTCGCCTTGTTGCTGCTGTATCGTAGGCCATTTGCCCGCCAATATGCTGTTCAGAACGTAGTCACTCTGGTTCATTCCCTTTTCAATGTACACATATGGACACACCTCCACAGCCAGAATGCTACAAACTATCAAAATGACTGCAGCCAAGAGGGACAAGACGATGAGTAAGATGAAGAGGATTGAGCATATGAGGAAACGACACCCGCCACAAATGTGACTCCTCGTCTTCGTGCGAAACACTTCAGCAACTGCAGGAAAAGAGGGATAGCTAGTGCCTAGCGTAAAGGCAATTCTTGGTTATTAAAAGTAGAAACTTGCTGGATGTACGTTGTAGCGGAGCTTTACCAGTGGTGGGAATAATCGACGATGGAATGCCTCAACATTGAATAGCAACATACACGCAACGAAGATGAGGGCGGTTATGCCCATTACCACTGCTGGGGAGTTGAGAGCGGGACCGATGTTTGGCCTGGCCTTGTCAACCTACCGCAGAACCATTTTAGCCACATCTTCTACTTCCATTTTAAACTTATTCAGCATTCCATGCAGTTGTCCTTGAAGGTCGCCGACTGGGGCTGTAAAGTTTAGATTGGATGTGAGTTGGGAGACTAAATGATCTGGCATTGTGTCCACTTCCAGCTTTGTTGCAAAATCGTTAAAATAAGTGACAATAACTTGCAGTGCATTGGAGCCGACAGGATACACAACTGCTGTTGTACCAATTTTGACGGGGGGGAATGCTAAACTCATCCTAAAATAAGTAAAATGAATAGGCTTGAGGAGAGCCAGTGTCATAAATAGCACAATCATTCTATTTCTCGATGTTTCAAATGAAGTTTGCTTTACTAACAAAAAATAAAACTTTGCCTCTGAAGTGCAACGAAGTCGTTGGCTAAGAAGAGTGCTTTTGTACAGGCACATATAATACTTTTGGTACTTACTTCCGTAATTTTGCAGTTGGGTTTACAATTGGCCTTAACACCTGACGAACGCTGCATTCAAAGCAACCACTTTCTCATTCGTAGAAGGTGGCATTGATACTACTCATTAGGCTATTAAACCTTCTAGAAAGATTGAATGTGCCGTTAAAGACGTTGTTAACTCCAGTAACATTTTGAAACTCATTCAGTAGAACAGTTGCACCTTGTTCAACTGTGGCCTATAAAGTAGTAAACCCAAATATAAGAACGAAACAGAGTTATGGATGGATAATTCCTGCGTATGGAATTGAAGTAATGAAGCTGAGTTGCGAGCCTACTGCTACCGACACGAGAGATTTTCATAAGGCGTCATGCAAACGTCCTGTGGTTCAAAGTGAGGCCAAAAATGTACCAAATGATTGCACTACCCTAGCTTATATTTCAAATGTGGACAAGCCTACACCTTGCCGTTGGTTAGTTATTTTACTGGACACCTTAAGACAAAGGATCAAAGAAAACACAACTACAACACCGGCAGCGGTCAACTCCATTGTCGGGAGAAATCTGTGCTAGGGTAGCATTTTTAACTTGCAAAACTTGGACATGGTGTTGCCTGGTCAACCATCTAGATTAGACATAACCTGCTGTGCATGATGCGAGTCGACACCGAGTTGTCAAATACACATCAATACTTCTGGTGGCAACCAAAAGGTTCCCTCGGGTCCTAGGCTGGTAAGGCATCGTTGTGGGCCGAATAGAGGTAAAATCGTAAGGTAAAGGATATAAGCAGCGGCATTGAAGATAAAACAGGAGCTATCATTTAAAAGTTGCATTAAATGACATCTTTATTCTCAAACAGAGGAAGGAGCATTGTAAATTCCAACTGCAATCAGCTTACATTTATTTGGCCCTTTAATTCATCCAGCATCTTGTTCATAGATTGAATGAGACTGCTGGAACTTTCATTCAGCAGTACAAGCGTTTCTTGGAGAACAAAGGACACAGTACCGGGAAAATTGTAGTAGGTTGACTTGTTTCCCAGCCAAGCAACCACCTGATCCTTCACAGTGTTCTCATCACTGGGTGGTTGTCCCATCACCTCTGCCACCTGTTGAGCGGCCATAATGTAGACCACCACGCACACAACGAGACCGATCACATAGACGATGGCAAGGATTAATGTGAATAGGTGACAGCCGCAACAAAACCAGCCTTGATTTTTGCGCACGAATTCGGAGCGTTGTGCAACCTCCTCTATCTTATCCATTATCTCTCCTTGACGATCCTCTACCACGCCACCGACGGCAGTGGTCATCTTGAATGTGAAGAGGTCCTTCAAGTTCTCCACAAAGCCCCGAGCAATAAAACGATGCTGGGGCTATTTACTTTACTAATTCCACCAGGCTTACTTGCACTTTGTTCTCCTGCGCGAACGTGTTTGTGTTTTAACGTATGAGATCAGACAAGAGGTAAAAAACGGGCACAATTTTTGCAATGGTACTTCTGATAAAGCCCGAGCCCTTTCTACTTACCTTCAGCCAGCGGTAGCATCATTTTCCATTACTTGTACATCCATATCCTGGCTGCAAACTCACCTATGTCTACTTCACTTGATTGAGGGAAACTATCGAAACCCGATAGATACTACTTAATATGTTACCAATTTATTGTGTGCGTACACTACACATTATTATTCGTTTGATTGAAAGCATACGATTAGGAGTGCATACCGTTTATGTTATTTGCTATGTTTATTAGGTGTAAAATGAAGCTAGTACTGCTATTCAACAGGGTGAGGCGCAAGTCCAACTTCCTCTGCTCTAAAGGGATTTAATGACAATGCAGACAAGGTGGCTAACTTACTGTGCCTGCCACTGCTGACAGAGCGAAAGGTGTAGCATCGCCGAGTTAACTCCGAATGACCCACGCACTTCTAGAGTCCCGGGCAGCGATGCGATTCTCCCCTCGCACTGATTGACCTTGATGGCGTTATTAGCGCTGCTACAAACCCACGTGGACGGTAAAATGAAGGAGACGGGTAGGAAATTGTAAGTTGCACAGGTGTCTGTCAAACAGTCCGTGTAGTATCAAAACTTCGAAGCATGTCAACAATACCGAGCACTTGTCCAAGAAATCTCCATTAATATTTGTTTATGGAAGGCGATTAATGTAACCATCCAGTGTTTAACTCATGTTCATCTTCTGGCGGAACTATAAGCGTTAGGATTTGAAAGGGATCGAAATTCTTGTCAAAAATACATCGCGTAACTCTTGGACAATTTTGAGAGTGTGGACTAAATCAACGGAGCTCAATCTGATGTGAAATCACAGGAAATTTTACTTCTTTTAGTTAACATTTCCATGAAACTCTTGGTAGAATTTCCAAAGACTCCTCGCACAAGCTCTGTCGTTAGCACTTCAAAGTGTATTTCATTGGAAAGGTAAGGCTTTGGGATCGCAACATACGTTGATATTCGCCTAGTGGTGGCAGGACAAAAGTCAGGACTCTACCTTAACGAAAAAGCAGGAAAATCACCTCAACAGCAATACCTGCTAACCTTTGGTTCGCCGTCACCACTATCGCTCGAATCACCTTCGGAATCGCTGTAACACTTTTCTTTATAGAAGGCATACCCACCGTAGCTATTGCC